>OU898281.1:3738582-4090508 GCA_918026665.1 Diabrotica balteata | reverse complement strand
GAGAGAATGAGAGGATAGCATTACGTAGAAATACCATCGATTTTAAATATGCTTCAGAGATGCAGATTTCATGTTCAGTAAAGCGTTTGGAATAAGATAAGACTCCCATATGAGAGCAAAATAAAAACAGTTTTTTTATTTCAAAAAATTGTTTATTTCTGCAATGAAGTCTTTTGAAATTTGAAAATCAACTACCTTTCATTGGAAATATATAAGAGCGCATTTCATCCTGTAATACCGTACATCGCTAAATCGAAAGCGAATATGGAAAATTTTAGTTATGTTGAACTTTATTGAATGCCTTCTCTAGATTCGTAGATGCTACAAACAGTTAAAGCCCCAACAAAGCTATCGTCTGCCCATTTTCGTAGATTTTTATCATCCGATAAACTTGTCTAACCCAATAAGAAGCATGTGCACGCTTATTTAAATCCTTTCATATTACCTGAAACACTACGCATTGTTGACATACACCAGTTGTATTTTTTGTACAAAAGCCGGAGAATTATAAGCAAAGTAGTACCCGGAGAGTACTAATGCTGGTATCGCCCACACGAAAATTCTGGACGTCCTACGTTGCACATTACCTTATCGATAACGAGCTAGGTACTTGTCCGGAGTACGTTATTTATAAGTGTAGAGATGGAAAAGATGAACGAGAAAAATGTGAACGACAAATTTATCTTCAGATTATTGTATTACAAATAATGTACCGCAACATTTGCCAATCTTTGTGCTAAAAGAGAATTTTTAGAAGTTTTGAAGGTATTGCGTTGTGATCTATCAGAGATTGTGTTTTTAGAAAATGCTTTTTGAAGTGACTACGTCTATCGCCCGTACGATGTTTTTGCACGGGCCCGAAATAATGTTTAGCGTGACGCGAAATATCGAGATGTGTGCCGTAACCTTGCGGTATACCGTAAGATAGGTATATAATGTAAATTATTATAAAAATAAAATGGGCCCAAGTAAAAACAACAATTTTCAACAATTTTCACATACAAACAGTTCTATTATTATATACTCTTTTGATTGACGTCACTAAAACCGTGGCCATCTTTATTTTTTTTTACTTTTCACGCGAATGACTGAGTTCCATTCCCCATAATGATAATCAAAATTTAGTAATTAAACATAAATACAAGATACTGAAAGATAATGAAAATGTAAATGATGAATAAACTCTATGTTATATTTAATAAATTTTGAAAATCAATAATAACAAAATTTTTAAGGAAAAAATTATGATTTTTTAAATTTTTAAGAACTTAATTTATGGTGTTGTAAAAATTAATTAACAATTCAGTAATAAACAGACATACATTTTTTTTAACCCACATATTATAGTAGTATCGCGCTATAAGAAGTATTCACTTCTGTCGACACTCCTCAAATGCCACGCTCCGTTTTTTTTATATATGTTCTTCTTTTCTTTTCTTTACAATTACACTTGCTTTCTTCGTTTTCCACTGTTCCTTTTACATTTTACAATATATTTCTCCTGATATTTCAACTTCTGTCATTTTTGGCATGAGTCTACACCTGAGGAATTATTTCTATGCATTGTTTAATCAATTTTTCTGATTTTTAGAATTATCTGATGCGTCAATATATTTTCTAAGAAAGAAGATGACGAAAAATATCCGAAAAAGAGATCAAAAACTTTTATACATTCAGATGGTTTTTCAAAACAAAGAAACTGTTAATTTATTTTCTATATATTTGGACTAAAAACAAATTTTATGGAGAAATAAACAATATTATGGTCGAAAAAATGACATTGGATCAGTACTACTGTAATTTTTGTCTAAATACAGCTCTTCCTAAGCACCCACCTTTACACGGTACATTGTGTCTCATTTATCTTTATTACGAAACGTGAATTATTAGTCTTAGAACGTTCTTCGGCGGTACTTGGATGGTTCTTTGGTTTGTTAACGGTTCTATACTCTTGTGTACCATGGAAAGTAAAATACCACCTGAAGGCACGCCCATCCTGAGCTCGGTCGCCGTACGACGCAGGTACGGACCGACCCGAAGAGATCCACTAGGAAAATCATTACATATCCTGAAACTATTTGCTTCTAATATTTTTTGGTAATCAATCACAATTATAATTAAATTGCTTCTTAAAATATTTCCTCAGAGTATATGATCAACAGCAGGGGTGATAGTATACATCCCTGTCGGACTACTCGTTTGATTTTTATATCATCGGATTCTCCTGCCTCTGTACGGATAGACGATATTTGATTCCAGTTAAGATTGCTTGAATATATAAACGTCATATATAAAGAGTTTTTATACAGTGAGACAGAGCTAAACTTTGGAGGGCTTTTAGGGCAATGCTTCCTACTGATCTGCAGAAATGAGAGGATTCAGTTTCATTCATCCACAGGAAACCTGATGTAGCAATAGTAGCATATCTAATGTAGTACTACTAGTACTAGTCAGGATAGTAAGGAGCTAATCCCTTAGCTTTGATGTTTTTACGAGATCAACTCATTCTAAAACACGTAGTTTTTTTTTCAAAAAACGCCTTCACAAATAATGCTGATCAACTAATTTTAAGGTTCATCATCATCATCATCAATCAGCCCTGAGTTGTCCATTGTTGAACATAGGCCTCCTCTAGACTTTTCCATCTGCTTCTGTTCTGCGCCTCTGTTATCCAATTGGTCACGATTCTTTTGAGGTCGTCGGTCCATCGCGTTGGGGGTCTTCCTCGGCTTCGCTTGTCAGCCCGTGGTCTCCACTCAAGCAATTTTTTTGTCCAACTGTCGTCTTTCATTCTTGCAACATGTCCTGCCCATCTCCATTTTTGTCTTGTAATATGTTCGATAATGTCTTCCACTCAGGTTCGTCTACGAACTTCCTCGTTTCTTATTCTATTTCTTAAGCTTATTCCAAGCATTGATCTCTCCATCTTTTGTTGTGTCCTTCTCAATTTTTCGGCTGATGTTTTTGTGAGAGTTAAGGTTTCTGCTCCGTATGTGAGGATTGGTAGAACACACTGGTTAAAAGCTTTTCTTTTTAAATGGATCGGTATATTTGTTCTAAATACGTCTCTCATTTTTCCGAATGCAGCCCAAGCCAGACTTATTCTTCTGAGTAGCTCGCATGTTTGGTTATCTCGCGTTAACCTTATTTCGTGACCCAAATACACATATTTTTCCACAAGTTCTATGGGCGACTTTTCGATTTCTATTAGCTCATTTGGGATGAGATTGGTCATCATTTTTGTTTTTCCATAGTTTATTTTTAAACCGACTTTCTGGGATACTTGCTGTAGTTGTTGTAGCATAACTCTGGCTTCTCCTAAGTTGTCTGTTATAAGAACAATATCATCGGCATATCTGAGATGATTGAATATCTTTCCATCGAAGCTAATACCCTTTGATTCCCACTCTAACCGTTTAAATGCGTACTCCATAACTGTTATAAATAGTTTTGACGACAAGGTATCTCCCTGCCGCACCCCTCTGCCAATTTTTATCTTCTCAGTCATGCAATGGAGGTTAACGGTTGTTGTCGCATTTTAATATATATTTCGAATAATATTTGCATACCTGTGATCTATTCTGCATTCTGATAGTGCTTTTAAGATAGCAACTGTTTCGACTGTGTCAAATCCTGGAAGTCGACAAAGATACGAGCAAGGAGTCTGTTATATTCGATAGACTTTTCAACTAGAGTTTTAAGGCATTGCAAATGGTCGTTTGTTCCGTGTCCCGTTCGAAATCCTGCCTGCCTTTGCAGACAACATTTTGTATAGTTGGATAAATTCTACAATAAAATTTAGAATAAACACTTTAGCTATCAAACGTCGGCCTTTGCTGCACAGGTTAAAGATAAAAAACGTAAAGCTCTTACGGTTTCTGATGTGCTGACTTTGTAAATGATTAAGTTTTAATAAAATAATTACAGCGTCTTCATTCCATCGATAGTTACTTTATTTCTTGTACAAATTTACCCAAGTTTTGTTCATAGTAACAAAATCACAGACCGAACGCTATGATTCTGCTCTCAAACATTTCTAGTCAACATTCTGACTTGGGAATCCATTTTGCAGAAATTCTCTTGTTCAAATCGACATGAACTATATAATGGACGCATCTATATGAAATATTTAGTGCCTGAGACTCAGAAACTGGCCTTCTAGATCGGCCTTTATCTTCAATGGAAAATTTACCTCTTTTGAAGTTTGCAATCCAATTTTGCACATTGATTACCAAAAGAATTAAACACATATCTGTAAATCTGCGTAATTTTTAACCCCTTCAAATACTTTCGTTTGATTTTTTGACGTAAATTTTCTCGTCGTAAAAAATCTTTGTTGTATATATAGAATAAAATATGATGCAGAAATAAATATGGGAGACGATCGTTATATACGGTAAAAAAGTAATGAGCCAGGAGATGATTTTCTCAAGACCACAACACTTCTTGGGGGAGTTTAAAGTATAGAGCATGGTATAAAGCTACCATAAACATGAGTCCTAGAATTAGGAAGTTTCTCATCTGACTCTATAACTATTTCGATTAACAATGACTTTGGTTTGTTCCGCCTCGATCTTCATCTTTCTGATAGATCTAGTCTTCGTTGGAACTTTCGAGAAGATGATTCAAAAGATGTCCAATCTCTAATAAAGCGTTTATCAAAAATACTCACCATGCCCATGTCTTGTGTTCAAGGTAAGAGTGACCTCTGGTGGGTGTGGAATGATTTTTATGAGGACAAAAGTTCCATTATGGATGTAAAATTTATTGTAAAAAAAACCAAGACAGTCATGATGTCAACATACACAAAGCGATTATTATCTCTGTATTCAACCAGTTTTTCTTCTAATAGATTTTTGAAGGTCTTCGTGGTTTATTATTGCAAAATTCGTCATTGGTTTTCTTTCATCAATCATATCTTCATTTGCTTGATACAACAACACCTCAAATGACTCCAGTCGTTTTTTCCAAAGTATTTAAGTCCCTGCACGTACTTTTTGAATCGGTTGAACAATTCTTTTGTAATGAAATATGTGCAAAACAGAATATACTAAGGAATATTTCAGGTGCTCCTAGGTAAGTTCGGAACAAAGATTTACATAGAGACTTCCATATGAAATATATCCCAAATGAAATCAAGAAAGTCGTCAAGAGACATGACGACAGACTCTACAAACATCCCAACATTAAAGTCTTCCAGCCTCTTGACAACCAACCTCTGCTCGCCACTTTCTACAAAGAGTGATTTTTCTAGATATGTACTCTCAAAAAGAAAGTTGTTTACTTTATAGATTGTGATCTATGAAAATGATCAATAAAAATTGAACATTTTTTCAAGACGCTAAAATTTCGTCGAGTCCGATCCTGATATCGCGTTGTTTGTTATAGAGGTGGCCTCTTACTCCCACAAGGCTCTTTCTCTCTTTATCTATGCGCAGATCCGAGATTAACATTTTAAACTTTAACCTCTCTTTTCCACCTCGTGTTGCAACTTATTTATAATTCTTTCTTTAGGCGTTTTCCCTTATCTTCGCTGTGATTACCGATTGGAAAATGGGTTAGTTCGTGACGGTTGCGAATATAAAAAAACTCACAGGCCTCTGCCTTGTTTTGGCAATAAAAAATGCGAGAGAGATGCAACGATATATCAAAAATAATTTTTGCGAGGTTTGGATCTGGAAAAAAGTACCGTTTTCAGGTTTGACAAAGAGTTTTTGTGTTATAACAACGATTTCAAATTTCATATCTTTTGTCTTAATTATTTTCTTTTAGTAAACATATGAATTTTATCTAAATACATGGCCAGGTAATTTATGTCACCTCTTTGAGATGTATGTTTTTCATTATGATTTACAATTTTTAATATACTTTTTACAGATTTTAACAAAAATATCAAAAATTTATCATTTCTCCATGTATAAAGACTTTCATTCTTCTCAGAAATTTATTAACAATATCTTTTTGCATCATCAAATATATCTCCCTTTTGCGTTATTAATACCTATTATAGCTTTAACATCCATATGATGTGGCCATACACTTTTACAACGTGTCTAAAATTTTCGCAAAAAGGATATACCCTTTACAAAATCTGAAAGCGTGTTCAACTTAACAACTTTTCGTTTATCGACAATTTGTTTCGTAATAAAATGACAATCTGAGACAAATCAGAATATTTTAGCAAATGTTCTCCGATGGTTGCTTGACCGGATGATAATTAAATAATTACGGAGGAGGAAAGGATTGGAAATTACCAAATTCCAAAGTCCTTTCGTATTATTACTCTTGTATTGTAACACAGAAAGGACTTACCTTAATCTTTGTGACTGCTGTGATTAAAAATCTACTTCCAAAACGCACACAACATCTTCTGATTAAACCATCGTATTGTTTCATCAATATGTGTGGTAATCATAATGATTACAACAATTCTCATTGTGGAACAATTTCAGAAAAATGTATTGGGAATTGCCGGAAAATTAACATCAAATTAAAAAACCAGTTTACCAGACGATCGACTTAATTGGCCTCATTCTCATGAACAAAAAACAAGCCAATGCTCGGATACCCATCACATACGCGCCGAGGAACGTTTTGTTGAATATGCATTTTCGTTGGTGGTGTTACACTTTGACTTTCTTCCCTACAAGCGTGAATATCGCCAATGATGAATCGTAAAACTGAGTTCTATGCCTATGTGAAAGGTGAAATACAGAACGAATACATTTACTAAACCGAAGTAAAAGTGTTAGGTGCAGTAGTATCAAAAACGACTTTTTAATAGTGTGGTGCTACATTTTTCCAATAACTTAGCAGTGCCATCGATGAAATAGACTAGAGGATGGTCTAAATATATATTAATAAAAATAAATAGCCGAAATATTTGTACAGGCATAACTTCAGAACGCCTGCTACAAATTAGAGAATTCTTTTTTTTTTGTTGTGTTTGTTATTATCACGAGAAGGTTTGTGTGCAAAAAGATGTAGGGAAAGACCTTAAAACTCGTTATTCTGTCATTTTAAATCGCAATATAACTAATAGATGGCGCCATGACTAGAAAATTAAAGTCTTCAACCATTTAAGTAAGCATTCCTCCAACTCAGGGGATTCTGCAAATCGTCATCATTTACAGGACAAAATTTTGACTGTTTTCAATTTTTTTTCCTGATATCTGATTATTTCTTTATTATCGTTGACAGAGTACTCTCAAAAAAGTTAACAGCAAAATATTATGTCTGTCATGCTAGTGTCATATCCCTCGAGTCGGTGGACGGACTTTGTTATTTACGGAAATTTGTTCTCATTGGTCATTAGCTTCGTTCTGACATGAGCTACGGAAAGAGAGGAATTAACAGTTGACAGACGAATAAGAATTGACAGTTGACATTGGATAAGGAAAAGAAGAAGAATTGACAGTTCACAGTGACGTCAAAATGGACTTTGACCGTCTGTCTCAAGTAGCCATACTCTACTCTGCTCTGTCAGTATTGATAAATTGACATAACGATATGGCTGTAAGTCTTTGGTATTCCGGCACCAAATAATATCGATGAAGTTTCAACATATTAGATGAGAAAGATATGTCAATGAGGCGGTTTTTTTTTTCGTTGCCTTGTCACAGAATTTCCTATAGAAAGGCGGATTTTACGAAAAGACTAATGGAGTGGCATATGGAAGTCTTTTAAACCCAGTAAGTGCAAACTTCTTCAAGAAAAAATTCGAACAAGCCCAACGAAAAGCTTGGGCACATTCAAATTATCATCCTAAACAAAAGAGAGGAGCCAAAAACTGAATGATGTCACACTACCTACATGGCAAAATTGGCGGACGGATTAAATCATCTAGGAAAAGCTTTGGAATAGAACAGTTGTGCTCCAGGAGACATTAAACCATCTATACTTCCAAATAGAGTCAACCACAATCTTGAATAATAACCTGAACTAATTAGTAAACTGTCCTTACCATAAAGATCTTTCTTCAACCATTGAACAAGACACAAAAAAATCTAAAATCAACTAAAAACCAAAAAGAATCCTTATCACGTAGTTTAACCATCGAACAAGATACAAAAACTGTGTCCTGGAAGTGTTTCGAACAATGAAATGACTATAAGGGAAATTAGAATGTAAGAGTTTGTCCAAAATATAAATTTGTACGGTTAATTAAATAAATGTTATAAATTAATCGTGTTTTAGTGTTGTGTTTTAAATAAAAAACAGTGTTTTAAATAAATTAAGATTACAATATTTATTATAATGTTTATAATTTTACATACGAAATTTTCCACATAGGTATAATAAAAAATATCTTACCTGGCATACAAACACATCGGAAGGTTCCAGGATCGTCCAAGCAGGATCCGTCATTGTGGCAAGGATGAGATTCACATTCGTTGACGTTTGTCTCGCATCGAGGACCTGTAAAGCCTTGGGTGCAATTACAAGCAAAGCTACCTGGGGTGTTAACGCAAATGCCGTCGTGTTCACAGGGAGAGCCTGAAACAAATCGGTCAAAGATCAATTCACAGAATACAAATGGTTTGAACTAAATACGGTTAAGAACGTTTATGCCAAAAACGAAAAATTGTTGATTATTTAGCATTTTTATCGTTACACGTGGAATGTAGTCCACTTTTGAAGCGGATAAAGGCAGACATTGTCTAACTCGACGCCCATACTATGTTCTTTCCTCTTCCAACCTTCAGGAGTGTTGCAAGGAAAACTTTATAGCAATCCAATAATATTTTTTTTGTAGATTTTTATATCATACCACAAAAAAGTGATTTTAAAAATGTCACCACAAATGGTATTATGCACATTGGATTTCCTTAATTTCATCATCAATCATCTTAAATATAATAAAAGACAAATATTTGTTCTTCTAGGTGGTCATTAAAAATTAAAAATACATTAATTACTTATTAATTAAACAATTTAGTTAATGAGATAATTATTTGTTATCAAATTATGTTTATAAACACAACCAGAAAACGTTTTGTATCCCGCTGTGACCTCTATCGCAGCCATATCTATAATATTATCTACATAATGATCTACGGATCTTTTATTAAGTGATTGGTACACACACTGACTATTCATAGGCGCAGATGATGTGTTGGGATAAATGAGGAGACTGTTAATAATTAATAAAATGTTCATGCCAATATAGCTACCCTTTTACTCGAGAGGAAGATGAAGGTACTGGTTGATACTGGTTTTTACTACTGGAAAAAAATCACTACATCTACCTTAATTTGTTGATTAAAACTCATAATAACTAAATCATATGTGTAGCTTAAATAGAAGAAATGCATCAAATATTCTTGATCAACTGGCAGTGAAAGTCATTCTTTATATATTCACATAATTTTTAATTTATTAAAAATACAACATACAGAGACTCATCAGTGCTGAATCCTTATCTACTTTCGTTATTGCTGGATCAGAAATAGGAAAACTACAAGGTAACGCATGTTGGTGTTTAATGTAGGTACAAAGATGCAGACTTAGTAAGAAATATTAAAAGAGCATTAGAAGAACAACTTAAAAAATAATTTATATCAATTTTTTGTTGTGTCTGAGCTTACTTATCTTAAATTGTTTAAACATATTCAAGAAACACATCCCAAAAAAGTACTAAAAGATTATTTATGTATAAATACTTTGTAATTATAAGCGATCATTAAGGTTTTTTTATGATACCCGGTAGAAAGGTAACACGACATGTAACTCCGTATTAAATCAAGTCCGATGAGTGACCGTAGAGGTAATTAGCAGCATCCAAAGAAGAAATGGCAAAGGAGAGTGGAACCAGTTTTATAAAATGTAGTCATAGAGGATGTACAACTCGATATGATGATTTATCCGAATCATTTGCCAGTCCGCGAATATTTATATCAACGTTCTAACTTGTATCTACACTCGTTAGACGTCTTGGGTAATTAATATATATGATTTGCATTTGAAATAACATTGGAGTCAATTGGAAAACGCAGATGTTTGAATATTTATTGAAAATTACGGTATTCACTGAAAATTTTATTAGAAAAGGCACCTATAATGAAACAAATGAAAATCTAAAACTAGCCACATAGATTGCACCAATCTATCTAAAGATCTAAACTTTCTGGCCTTTTTTCAATACATCAAGATCAAAAACTGCTCTGTGTTTGGTCTTAATCTATTCTTTACCGAATATTTATATTGGTGTTTTCGTTATTACTTAAAAAAAAAACGAAAAGTACGATATAAGTAATGAAATTGACGTGAAAACTAGTAAAAATGTCCAAAATAAGCTTTTGAGGAGATTCTAAAGAAATATAGAGACTGACCATCTATAAAACGAATTTATGGCTCGAATCTTCAGCTAGACCTATTAAATAATTAAATCTAAGGTTGACATCCACAGTTACACATGTGCAATAATTATGTAAAATATTTATGTGAAATAAAAATAAAGTGAAAAGCAAGAAACAAGTGATGCGTTGCGAAAATTTAGCAAACAATTGACAAGGAAATATTTGGGGAGAATTTGAAGAAATTTAGAGTACTGCTATGTCCAAAATCTAAATCTATAATATCTACAACGAAATATGTGAAACAATTATGTGAAATATTATGTATGAGAGCAAAATTTAAAAGGTTTTGGATCTAAAATCATTTGTGATCACTTCATTTCGATCCCATGTAAACTAATTATGTGAAATAATATAAACACATTCAAACAAAAACATAATCTGAAAGCTTCAAAACAAGCTATTTAATACATGTGAAATATTTATGTGAAATAATATAAATAAACAGAACGGAAAAAAGAATGATTTATCACTAAAACAGAATCTAAAAGCTTAAAAAAAAACGCGTTTCCCGAAATGACATGTGAAATAACTATGTAAAATATTTATGTGAAATAATACAAAACTGAAACGAAAAAAGAAGTGATTCCCCAAAAACAACGCTTAAAAGCTTCAAAACAAGTTGTTTTACAAATGCAATAATTATGTGAAATAATATAAACAGCAAGGGAAAAAAGGAATGACTTATCACTAAAACAACATTCAAAAGCTTGAAAACAACGCGTCTGCGGAATGACATGTGAAATAACTATGTAAAATATTTATATGATATAATATAAAATTAAAGGCAAAAATAAGTGATTCATCCCAAAAACTAGGCTTAAAAGCTTTAAAACAAGTTGTTTTACATGTGAAATATTTATGTGAAATAATATAAACAGCAAGGGAAAAGAGGAATGATTTATCACTAAAACAACATTCAAAAGATTGAAAATAACGCGTTTTGCGGAATGACATATGAAATAATTAGATAAAATATTTATGTGAAATAATTTAAAACTGAAATGAGTTTTTATCACTAAAACAAAGTACAAAAACTTTGAAAACAAGATATTTTACAAATGTGATTGATTTATCACTAAGACAAAATCCAAAAGCTTCAAAACAACTTTTTTGCAGATAGACATTTGAAGTAACTATGTAAAATATGTATGTGAAATAGTATCAAACCTAAAGGTAAAAAAGAAGTGATTTATCACAAAAACCAAGTAAAAAAGCAGGTTATTTTATACATGTGAAATAGCTATGTAAAATGAAAACAAAAGCCAAGAGAGAAAAAAATGATTAATAACTAAAAAAAAATCCAAAAACTTCAAAACAGTTGTTGAGATCATTTTGAAAACAAAATGAACATAACACAAGGACCGGTTCACCAAAATTTTCATCTAAAATCTCCTAACGAATTTATAGAGGATATTCTGTCCAAAATGTAAAGTTGTAAACACGTGAAATATTTATGTGAAATAAGTATGTAAAATAATTATGTGAAAGTGAAATAGTGTAAAACCCTGGATAAGAAAAAATTATTGATAACTTCAAGATCCAAAATCGCCGAAACATGCAATTAAGGAGGGTTGAAAAATGAAGTAAAAACAACAATAAAAGACACCGACTGGTTCATTCAAAATCAAAATTTAAATTTCCAAAACGAACTTGTTAAGATTATTCTAAATAGAATGTAAAGCATAATAATAATGTGAGAAATCTGTAGTAATGTGAAATACTTAAAATAATGTGAAATAAATATGCATAACAATTATGTGAAATGTGAACACGAAAGACAAGGAAAAAAGAGCGATTCATCACGAAAAGATGTTAAGAATTGGAAACAAAAACAAAAAAACAAAAAGAAGAACTGAACATATAGAGAAAATTCTGATCAGACCGTAAATTTTAATGATAATGTGAAAAGTTTATAGTTTGCATCTACAGTTACACATGTAAAATAGTTATGTGAAATAGTAAGTAAAATAATTATGTGAAATAATGTGGAAACTAGAACAATAATCTGGTTTCCTCCATAATTCTAAACCACCAAAAGGAACTTCTACATTCTGACCAGAATGTAGAATGTGTAAAGACTAAAGACTAGAAAGCATTCATGCATCAACGGAATATAAAGAAAGCCTGATGATATTGAAACAAATCTACAGCTAGAATCTATAGTTAATAATGTGAGACAAGTCCGTCAATTATGTGAAATAACTTAAACATAGTGAAAACAAGAAGCGAAAAAAAAAACTTTTCAAAGTCCCAAAACGAACATTTTGAGATTCTAATCCTAATATAAAGCTTAATGATGACAAAAAACATCCATAACTGGAAGCTAAAGCTATGAGCAATGATTATATCAACTATATGAAATAACTAAAGCACAAGGCGGTAATTGCTTCGGATTTAATTAGTTTATCTACCTGCGGAATGCGCATTCATCAGATCAATTTATATCAAAACAATACCAATGGCTATAATCGGTGTTCATCAGTACGCGGATCAATTTTTTTTGTGTTAGTTTTTAATACATTGTCGATTGTAACGAGCTAATAAACGCGAAGTAATCTATTTTTTCTTAAAGGCTTAGTTTGCATAACTTATAACCATAGCCGATCGGTGTACTTGATACATTTTTTGACGGGTATACAAGAAGGTAATAAGATCATAGGCGGGCACACAGAAATTTTTATTTAAGATATTTTGTACTCAATTGTTAATGCTCTTAAAACAATATTCTATTTTATATCATCAAAATGTTGGGATTATTGACAAAAATTCCGTTATTAGATATTGTGCCACATAATTTCGATATATTGGCCAGAAAGAACGTTCACCAAGAAACAAAATGGAGAAATTTGATGATAAATCTATCTACGTCAGAAGGCACCTACAAAAAATGACTGTATCTTTATACTTCGTATGTGAATCTCAATCCCAAGTTACTGAATTTGGTTCTTGATTCCCACACACAGTGCGCATTTTAAACAAAGCTTCCTCATCGTGGAATTAGACAACATCAAAAATTTGTTCTACTATACTTTGTCTCAAAGTGACTAGTATGTACAAGATATGCAATGCTAACCTTATGGGAATTTCGCCAAGACGTGGCCAGTTTTATGCAGTGAGCGATGGCGTTCTCTATTGTCTATCTTTCAAAATAAACGGAATAAACCAGGAGTTCTCAACAAGTCCTCACGTACAGTTTTATGTAATTTGCAAATATCGTTTGCTAATAATTTTACATAATTACATTACTTGCTTCTAGTAGTAACTTATCAACTTTTATCTTTTATTAGTAGCAGTAGTATAATAAAACGTGCATTAAATAAACATTTGTTTCAAAGTTTTTCAAATACTTTCTTCTAAATTATTCAGTAATTAAGAAGCAATTAGAGTAATTCTTGTATAGAATACGTTTAAAAGCTTGATACACCCAGGGCCTTAATTAGTCTTTATTTGTTCTTCGGAGCTCGTAAACATATTCGAGTTACGATTATTTGTACCATCTTGGATGTACTGTTACTGTTTTGTTATTATTATTATTTGTTGGTGGCTGCTGTTGTGATTTGCTGTTGGCAATTATTGTTATTTTCTGTTTTTGGCTATTATTATATTTGACGCTGAATTTTTACCGCAAAAGGAAAGAGGAAATTTTATTAATTATCATCTTAATCAGGATAACAACGATTGTATATCAAATGTAATTAGGAAAGTGTCAGAAATTAGTGGTGTTTGCTAAAAACTCTGTTTCGCATAAGACAGGAATATTCATCACCTGCTGGATTACAATCTCCAAAGAGCAGGCCCAAGAAGCGAAAGGTTGGTAATTCTCGTGACAACAAGTACGATGAAGGTGTCAGGGGCCAAATTCCTAGAATAGTTCATCAATTTTTTCGTGACAACATACCACCAACAATAAACACCATATTAGCTGTTGTAAATGTCGAAGAAACTTTGCCCAACTTTTTACGGGCCACACTACATCGCTTGCTGAGTGATATGGATTTTGTGTTTATAAAACATGGCAGAAATTAAATTTTGATTGAAAAACCAGAAATCATCTTGTGGCGTCATAGTTATTTATGCGCAATTCGTAAATACCATGCAGAAGGATACAACATAGTGTATTTGGATGAATCATTGGTAAATATCGGGCACAGTGTGTAAAAAGAATGGGTTGATAAAACAATTACATCTCATCGCGATGCTTTTGTTCGTGGTCTAAAAAACAGGATTAAAAGCTCCAACAGCTCGTGGTCCACGGTTCCTTTTATTGCACACAGGATCTACCAGTGGATTTGTTGATGGAGCAGAGCTCACGTTTTTGGCAAAGAAAAATGCTCTGGACTACCACGACGAAATGGATGGACCGACCTTCGAAGATTGGTTCGAAAATAACTTAATGGTCAATTTTCCAATTACTCAATGTTGTGGTAATGGACAATGCCTCCTATCACAGCAGAAAGTCAGAAGAAATTCCCAACAGTTCAACACTAAAAACAGATATTCAAAAATGGCTTCTGTCAAATGACCTATTTTTTGAAGAAGACTACCTAAATGCGATTTACTTGATATAGTCAAGGCCTTCAAAGTAAAATATGACAGGTACATAATAGAAGATATTGCCAAAAAGCACAATGTGAAGATTCTGAGGCTCCCACCCTATCACTGTGAACTCAATCCCATCGAAATGGTTTGGAGTGAAGTGAAGCGGTATATAGCTGGAGTCAACGCGAATTTTATAGAAGATGAAATGCGAAATTTATTACAGCAGAGTACCAGGTCATTACGCCAGAGAAATGGAAAAACTACGTAAACCAATTGTAATGACGATTCCATTTTTTATTTTATTTTGATGTTACGATTTTTGGATTTCCGTCAAAAAATTTCGTTTCCGCATATACTTTTGCGTTTACGTTTAATTTTCACCCTTTGGGACATACTACACTTTTTGCTAATGTTATATACATATATTTCCGATATTTTTGTATGGCACTCTTTATTAATAATAAATTTAACAGATTTGTACCTACTTTCTAAAATATACCCTTTTCAGTAAGTATTACTCCCAGATATACCTCTGCATTTTTCTTAGATTTTCTTTACTATTTAAACATTATGCTGCAGCCTATTGCCATATATTTTGTTTTCTGAGTATTAATTCACAGCTCCCAATCGCCAAGAATTTTACTAATATAATATAATTACTGGAGATAACCACTTCTCTCAAACATTTTTAAGAGACAAAACAATTTTTTTAGTCACATTTCAATTATTTATTATAATAAAGATAACTGCTACATGAAAATGTGCAAATAGATCATTTTTAATGATACGCCAATGTTTACAAAAAATTATATAGTGTAGAGAACGAGCACCAGATCAGCGACCTGTACCGATTGGACACGGCATTGTTGTTCGAGCTTTATTCTGATTATAATCCCCTTTTTTTCTTGTTCTTTTCCTTCATCATCGCGCTCCAATCTACACTTGGATCGGAAACTCTGTTGTGTTAGTTTTTCCACATGACGCTTCACTAGTTAATGCGATGGTTTTGAAGATCAATACTGTACCGACAGATTTTTTTAGTGTATAGCCTAATCCATTACCAATCTTTTATTTTATTATTATAAATTACCATTAAGTACCGTCCACTTAGAAATTCATTA
This sequence comes from Diabrotica balteata, assembly GCA_918026665.1. Classification (NCBI taxonomy): domain Eukaryota; kingdom Metazoa; phylum Arthropoda; class Insecta; order Coleoptera; family Chrysomelidae; genus Diabrotica; species Diabrotica balteata. Next base: position 4,074,490 of record OU898281.1, on the reverse strand, counting down.
ATTGAAACTTTAAAATTACGAAAACAAGAGAATATTCAATATACCTGATCCTATCAATCAAAAGCATGTACAGAAATACAAACATCCCGATTAAAATTCACTCAAAAGGAACATGTTTTTATAACTTTCCAGGGTGGTTCAAAATAGTTTTGCTTTTGGCAGCGAAGGCTGGTAAAATTGAAAAATTTAGATATCTTGTGTCCACTCTTTCAAACACTTACCAATGAGGAGGTATTACGATGAGTTGGAATTGGCCAAGAACTGAGTGTGGTGAAACAACGGTTTCTTATTTGGGGTAGCTCTTACTAGAAGGAACCGAGAAGAAAAGTATACTGCTAGCTTAAAAAAATACGAAATTGGTGTGATTTCGCAGGCGCTGAGTCCATTTTGCGACTTGCTAAGAAGGACAATCTTGGAGTAGTTGATTAGGATAGCAATTGAAACGTATACACGCTGACAAGCACAAGAAAAAGAAGTAATTGAACAGGGTTGAGTAGTGTATAAGGCTTATCCTTACCTTGGTTCGGTTTTCAGGTTGTTTTCATTAGACTTACTGGTTTTATTATAAGTGTTTCTTGTAGCGTTCTGAATATAAAAGTAATACTTAAAAGAACTCTTTAACTCCCTTTGTGAAAGGTAATAGTTCTATAAGTTTGTCATGTTTGATGGTGTCGAACGCTTTCTGATAGTCGATAAAGTAGGCAATCCAAGCACTTTTAGACCAAGAATTTCATTGCAAAGAGTGTCGTCTCAAGTTGGAACTTGGTGTCCTGGGAAGTGCCACAAATGTAGTTCATTCCACCAGTCTTATGGAATTTGACCGGCACCTTCTATCTTATTAAAAAGTAGTAATTTGATGCTTAGGTTTTTCTCGTTGAAATCATTCAAAAATTTAACTGGAATTTGATCGCATAATGTAGCTTTTCCATCTTTTTTTTTTGTTCTAATGCTTTTATTACCTCACTTTTCAATATCTTTGATCCGTCCAGTTCAAGATTGTTCAACATATAAAGGAAGCAAAAGAAAATTCCTAAAATGATACATCTCCAAATATGATTCTAGAGGAGAGGTATTTTCAATATGATAAAGCAAGCTAGTAGGTCTGCTTCTTTCTTCTTTTAGTGCCTCTCCTATCGGAGATTGGATATCATTATGGCGATTCTAATTATATTAACTGCTGTTTTGAATAATTCGTTAGTGGTACAGCCAAACCACTCTCTTAAATTTCTCATCCAGGACATTCTTCTACGGCCTGGATTTCTGCGTCCTTGGATCTTTCCTTGCATTCTATTTTGTAGGAACGTTTACTTTTGTCCTCTCATCAGGTGGCCTAAGTATTCAAGTTTTCTCTTTTTTATATTCATAATAACTTCTGGATCGTTATTTATTCTGCGTATTACCTCCTCATTTGTAATTTTATCCACCCAACTTATTTTTAGTATACGGCGGTAGCACCACATCTCAAAGCTTTCAAGATGTTTAATATTCCTCTGTTTAAGAGTCCATGCCTCAACACCGTAAAGCAAAGTACTGAATACATAGCATTTTAACATTCTAATTCGTAGATGAATGCTAATATCACGATTACAAAATAATTTTTTCATTTTTATAAAGGTAGACCGGGCAATTTCAATACGTCATTTATCTCGTGATTTTGGTCACCTGTTTCATTAATAAGGGTTCCCAAATATTTGTATTCGCTTACTTTTTCAAGTTGGGTACCGCTTATTGCGATACTAGTGTCATGTATTGGATTCTTACTACTACTACTACTAAGGATTTCCACAGTTTTCACTGTCTTCCTTCACTCAACAGTGTTCTCCAATTTTCTCTGTCATTCCAGTCTCCATCTCGCAGGGTTCTTTTCTCCATAGCGTCGTCGATTTCGTCTCTGAAAGACCTTCGGGGTCTTCCTCTCTTTCTTCTTCCGATCGGGCTCCATTCTGTGATTTTTGTTTATCCAGCGTCCTCTGTCCGCTCTTCTGACGTGGCCGTACCAGGATAGTCTCTTCTCTATATAGTCGATTATGTCTGATTGCACTCCCATTCTCCGCTTAATCTCTGCGTTTTCAATTCTGTCTCTATTTGTAAGTCTACAGCTTCTCCTCAGGAACTCCATTTCTACTTCTCTTATTCTACCTCTATTTCTGTTGTTTATTGTCCAGTTTTCGGACTCATATGTCAGGATACTTCTTGTCAGGGTTTTTATATATTCTCTTTGTTGTCTTTATCGTAATGTTCTTATCCCACAGCACTGAATTTAGTTGTCTTATACAGTTTCTTGTTTGTCTTAGTCTGTTGTTTATATCTTCTTCTGTTGTTCCCTGGTTCGATATTATGGTTCCTGAATACTTGAATTTATCTGTTCCATTTACTTGTCTTCCCTCGTCTATCTCTAGGTTTCTCATATCCTTGTTTTCTGTTGTTAGGTATTCGGTTTTCTCAAAGTTTATTTCCATTCCGTTGTTTTTATATACCTCTCCTAGTTTTCTGAGATAGATCATAAAGCTGAGATCTTCTTCAACTTGTGCGATGACTACTTGATCGTCGTTAAAACTTAAGATGTATAGGTGTTCGTCTCTTACTGGTATGACCATTCCTTCGCACTTTCTCCTCCATGGTTTGAGTGTCTTTTCCAAGAATATTTTAAACAGAGTAGGGGACGTAGCACAGCCTTGTAGAAGTCCTTTTGTCGTCTTAAATGGATTGTAGGCTTTATTTCCACATTTAATAGCTACTTTGTTTTCTTTGTACAGTGCTTTAACTGCTTTTATTAGTGTTTGTCGGATTCCGAGATCATTCATTGCTTCCCATAATTTGACTCAGGTATTGAGTCGTATGCTTTCTTTAGATCAACAACTTCTTACTGAAGGTCATATATTTGGTTTTTTTGACGTTCATCCTTATGCCGTAGTTTCTCATTACATATCTCATTCTTACTTTCAACTAGATGTTGTAGATCTTCCGCTGTTCTTGCCAGGTGATAGAGCTTCTTGGCATATTTGTTCGCTGTAGATATTAAACAAAAGCGGTGACAATATACAACCCTGTCGTACTTCTCTACGTATTTCTATTTCGTCCGATGTTTGGCCTTCTACCTTTATCTGCTTAGCAAGTAGTAGGTCTGCAAGCAAGCTTAAACGCAAGAACATCTTTTTAACAACAATTCCATTGAAAACGCCACCATTACAGAATGGTGAAGATAAATTGTGGTCGTATCTTATTTTCGGATGTACATGGACATTCAGTAAAGTTTTCAGAGTTAAATGGAGATAATTTATAAGTGAAACGAATTATTTTTATAATTGTGTGGTGTATTTCCATAAATTTTGTAATTGTACCTTGCTAAGAAAATGCATAATTCTGTTTATTAATGTTTTCTTTTGAAAATCCTAAAAACTGTTTTTTTCGTCTTTTTTCTGACATCTCAAAATGAGCATATGAAACATCCAACCGAGTCCACCCCGTATATTACTAATGCAATCTAGATAAACACAAAAAGTGCACTGGTAGTAACCGGTTATTGCTGCACACACTTTATACCATCACCATCAAGATCGGCAGCGATCGCGGGACTATTTATTCAATTTTATGCCATATCGACATGGACACATCCAATGGCCTTTCAATATCATCCAACTCTGACGTATTAATCTACAAGATACCGCGTTTAGCCAAGATGATATGTAAGAGTGAAGATTGTTCACTTGCCGTTATTTTTGAGCTGATATTTTGAATGCAGTCGGTTGTATTTGCATTTGTCGACTCAAAAGGCGCATCTTGTTTGAACCGACAATGAACACAAACAAAAAAAAATCTTAAAAAAAGAAATAAAAAAAATTAGATTTACGATATTAAGATGGCAAAAACCTCTTTTAATGGAAAATAAAACTTTACGACACTCACTTGAAATCCTTCAATCCCAAAAACGTGCTGCTTATTATAAAATGAGGCACCGTTAAGAGAAAAATTATTTTAAAACAATAAAGGTTAAGGTCGATTCAGACACATCAGTCCCGTCACAGTCTCGGCGCCGAACCGGTCCTGTTTGGTCACAGAACTATTAATTATCTGACAGCTGGGAAACTGTTCGTCGCCTGATGAATGTGAATGCCGGCGCCATATTTCTATTAAATAATATTTTGTATGACGGATTGTTTGGTTCGGCGCCAGGACTGTGACGAGACGTGACTGATGTGTCTGAATCGACCTTAATACTTTTCATTGCGAAACTCGTAATGATGCAATAGGGACATCATGTAACAAGGGAATCCCCAAATAGTAAAGGCTCACTTTACTGACATCTGGATGTGAATAGTTAATATTTAATTACTGTTGTAATGGATGGATTTAGATTGGTTACAGGGAACAGAAGTCCCTACTCGAAAGAGTTTTCTACATCGGAACTTTAGGAATGTTAAACGCTAACTGTATATTGCCGAATGATTTAATAATTTCAAACATGGTTTAATCCATTTCAACCAAACCACTGTTTAGTTTTGAGGTTATTTTGTAAGTACTACAAAGTTTACTGAAGATAAACTGATTAGTCCGAAAACATTTTGAACTTGATCCTTATCAAGGTTATAAGGATTAAGATTTTATATAGCTGGACAAGAAATCTCCATTCAAAAATTCAAAAGATTACGATCTGGGCTAGTTGCTGGTCAATTTTTAATCACCAAGCTCATTTAAATAAGTCCTAATACTGTCGTGAAACTATATTTGTGATTATTCTTGCTTTACAACTCTACGTCGGCCCTAGTCTCCTCAAGAATCTTCCTGCAATCTTCCATTCCTACGTCAAGCAGGTACCTTTTTCGAAATTACCAATGAATCTTTTTCGGGAAATTCCTCTTCTTCTTCGTCCAATGGAATCAGTTTGATCCATCAGCATTACATGTCCTACACAGCTTAGACATAGTATTTTAATGTAAAAAGTTGTACAATGCGAAGTGTACTTCACAACGCTTTTGTGGTATACTATCCTTTTTCCAATTCCTCGTTGAAAGTAATTGACATAAATATGATCAAATTCTTCTTCTTCTTTACGTGCCATCTCCGCGACGAAGGTTGGTAATCATCACTGATATTCTAACTTTTGACACTACAGCCCGAAATAGTTCAGTTGAGTTGCATACAAACCATTCCAGGATCCGGCAGAGGAGGCAAATCATACATAGACCATAGGGCCTCTCAGGTCGATATCAAACGAGATCCCTGTGAAATACCCATTAGCAACACATCGTCCAAGAATCGACAGAAAGTGTATGAAGATAGGCACGTGGAATGTTAAGTCAATATACCAAGCAGGTAAAGTCCACAATAAAGAAACAAAAAAAAAGAAAACAATACAAAAAAAAACAAAAGAATAAAAAACAAAATAAAAATATATCAAAACAAAATTTATGTATCCATAAAAATATTAGGTATATGTAGTACTAACATTGATAACTGATAAGAAAATTTTGACTATGAATCTGCAATCTATAATAATTAAAATTCAGTCGATTTTAACAATAAACACAAACAAGTCTGGCTAATTGGCTCTGCCAAAGCCTTTTTCAGAAAAAAAGATCCAATAAGTCCATAATATCATTCAGGAAATTGAAAGACGATATAAAAATATTAGGACTCAGTGAGACCAGATGGCCCAATTCAAGTGACATATTAGTAGGCCAAACAAAGATATACTACTCTGGTAATGACAATGACGCAAATCACTGGAAAGGAGTAGCGATATTAGTTGACAAAACTACCCAGAAATTTGTAACTGGCTTCTTACCCATCTTGGATAGAGTTATGCAAAAAATGAAAAAGAATGCAAAGACAACCGGATAATAAGTTTAATGAGTCATAGGTTCAAAATATTTTTAAAAATTATACACCGGAGAATACACAACAAACTTGAGCAAGACATAAGTGACACACAATTTGGATTTAGAAATGCACTGGGAGCGAGGTAAGCCCTGTTCGTTGTGAATGTACTTGTGCAAAGGTGCATGGATGTTATCAGCCAGTATATATGTGTTTCTTGGATTACAACAAAGCCTTCGATAAGGTCAGACATAACTGTCTTATCGAATTACTTGAAAAAAAAAACTTAGATATGAGAGACGTTAGGATCATTAGCGCTATCTATTATAATCAGATCGCTATGGTAAAAGAGAACAACGTCTTTTCAAATGAAATACAGATTGAGAGGGGCGTCAGGCAGGGCTGTGTTCTATCTCCTACTTTGTTCAATTTGTATTCAGAGGAAATGCTCCAGGAAGAACTAACTTTGGGAATAAAAGTAAATCAATCAATAATATACGGTTTGCCGACGACACTATTTTATTAGAGGAATGTCTTGAGGAATTACAACAAATGGTTGACAGAGTGGTAGAAGTCAATGAAGTAAACTGACTATTCCAAAACACAAAAAAGACACAATTTATGGTAATTACAAAAGCCCAACAGCGCCAAGAAAGCATAACAATACATGAAGAACAAATTAAAAAAGTTGAAAAATATAAATATCTGGGTACAATAATTAACGAAAATAATGAGTATACAGAAGAGATTAAGACATGAATAGGACAGGCAACAAATTCTTTCAACAAACTGAAAAAAGTACTCCGCAGCAGAGACATTTCAATTTCTTTAAAGATAAGACTTCTGGGATGCTACGTGTTCTCCGTATTATTTTATGGGTTGGAGGCTTGGACATTTAAGAAAGATGTTTCGAAGATTAGAAGCCTTCGAGTTATGGGCCTATAGAAGGATATTAAGAATAAGTTGGGTGGATAGAGTAACGAATGTCGAGGTGTTGAGAAGAATGAGAAAAGATAAAGAGGTTTTAAATATGTACAATTAAAGTCAGAAAACTGCAATATCTGGGACATGTCATGGGGGGCAAGCGTTATAACTTGTTGCAATTAATAATGCAAGGAAGAATACAGGATGGAAAGAGTCGCGGAAAAAGACGCAACAATTTGAGAGCTTGGTTTAACTGCACTTCTGCTGTTTTAGAGCAGTAACACCTCTTTCGATTTCTATTTTATTAGTTTTTAAATTATTTATTCTTATGACAGCTTCTTTTTCATAATACAGATTATTTATTATTCTCTTATGCCGTGTGTCAATGTTCTTTGTTCTCAGTAGTTTTATTAACGGATTATTAACGTTTCACTGTATCGAATGCCTTGTTATAATCATAGATGTCCTGGTTTACATCTAAACATCTTTGTATTAGCACATTTACTGCATATAATGCTCACTGGTTCCTTGAGCATTTCTAAATCCGAACGATTTGTCCAATGTCTTGTTCTAACTGTTTATATATTCTACGATGACAATCTTTAGGAATACTTTTAGTATGTGGCACATTAGACTGATGTTACGGCGATCGCAACATTGTTTGGCGTTTTTCTTTTTCTGTATAGTCACGAATGGTCATATTGGTCTTTTGACCTGATCAAATAAACCTTTTCAATTTTCATTTATCACATCGGAAGCCGTTTTAAACGCATTTTGTTGTCCAATTATGTATTTCGCCATTTTTTATTTACCTCGTTCAATTAAAAGAAAATATGTGATCAAACGTCAACATCAATCTTTCAATTACTCGTTAATTGAAGATCAAACTATCCATTAACCTCTGACACAACCGATGCGGCGACATCACCGAACAAGACTTTCAGCACTAATTAACGACCTTCAATGACCTTTATTTGATCTTAATTTGTCTGTCGAGGTATCGCGGTTACCTGAGAAATGACGGCGAGCGGGTACCTAGATCAAGATTCTAATTATTTTAATTTCCTCGTGTGATTTAATCGAAATGGTGATGGATTATCATCGTATAATTACGCTAGGCATATCGGTAGCTGGTGTAAAATGAAGATGGACTCTTGTATGTTTTTGTTTTGGGAAGATTATTAATCAACTATTTTGTAATATAAGATTTCTCTAGCGCCAGAAGCTAACAGAATATAAATATTAATTGAATAGAAGTTTCAATAATAACGAGTTGGTTATTATTATTGAGCAATTCAAATTAATTTTGTGATTCCCACAAGAGTCTTGAGAATTGAAGAACTGATGGTACACGAAAAGCAAAACAAATATCGTTGCACGTCAGTGCACTTGTAGTATTTAGATTTTGACATCAAAGCCTTATAATAGATGAATTGGATATTAAAATCAGAGCAACAGCGTCAACGTTTACATTTATTTGGATTGCAGTGGTAATAAATCATTTGACAGCTCAATATTAGTTAAAAAACTGACAAAAATGTCAACATTTCATGCTATCTATTTTAAGTGTTTTATAAAAATAACTATTTCACTAGACTATTTTTAACTGATAAAACATCATAGCAACGTCACGTTTTCCTCATCGAGCAAAAGTCTTTTTGCTCGATGCGTTTCCTACTGACAAAACTTCTTCAGTTCGACAGTCTTGTCAGTTCGACAAACGTTATTGAGGCGTAATCAATTTAGGACAGATTTATATTATTAATGAATCAAGACAAAACATCAAGATTTGGATGCCAGTCAGGTGAAGAAATAAATAAGGTCCTGCAAAGGTCCAGAAACTCTATTTCGATCCAATTTTCGGAGTTCCTATGGAACAGAAAAAAAGTTTTTTACTTCTTAAGATACTGGAATCTTTGTACTGGTTCTATATGTTTGTTATAGATACGAATATTAATGTCGACATTTGGTGCACGTGTAACAGCCATTACTTTTGTTTTATTTGTGTTTATATTTAGTCCCAAGCTAGCTCCCTCTCTGGTTATAACATTCAAAAGTCATTGTAAACCCTCACGCATGACGCTGTCGTCTGCGTATTTTAAGTTTTTTACGTATTCTCTATTGATTTTTATTCCTTCTTCAATATTTTGGAGGTCATTTTGAAAGATCTTTTCAGAATATGGTATATTAAATAACAGTGGAGAAAGTACACAGCCCTGACGAACTCCTCTTTTTATTGGAAATTCTGTTATTAGACGATTGTCTGTTTTGATCGTCGCCATTTGACCCCAATATAGTTTTTTAATAAGTGATACAGTGTTATGATCTATACCATGTTGTGTTAGAGTTTCTATTAATTCTGTGTGTTTTACTCGATCAAAAGCTTTTTCGTAGTCAATAATACAGAGAAACACGTCTTTTCGCTATCTCGGCATTTTTGTACTAATATCTGGAAGCCAAATAATGCCTCCCTTATACCAAGCCCCATACGAAATCCAAATTGATTGTCGCTCAGGTTTCTTTCGCATTCTCTGGATATTCGTTGATGTACAATTTTGAGTAAAATTTGCAGAAAATGGCTCATTAGGCTAATCAATCTGAACTGTGAGCATCTATTTGCTTTATTTTTCTTAGGTATAGGTATAAATGTTGATCTAAGCCAGTCTTCTGGGAAGATTCCAGTGATATATATTTGTTAAATAATAGTGTTATCGTCTAAAGATTTTCTTCATTGATAAGCTGTATCATCTCTACGTATATTTCATTTGGATCTGAGACTTTTTTTGTTTCTTGTACTATATTCATTTATGGTTCTATTCTCTCGTCATCAAACAGATCTTTGATGTTTTTTACCCGCATATCTTCTACATTTTCTGGACTAGATACTATTTGGTATTTTGGTTATCATCTACTAAAGTTGTTGTAGTGATTTTTTTATTCATATTTGTAACTTCCTTAATCTTTTTGTATGCATTAAAGTAGTCATGCTTTTTTTAGCAAATCTCCCAGTTCCTCACAGTTGCTGCTCATCCATTATTCTTTGGCTTTCCTGATTTTGTTTCGGATGTTTATATTGTTCTTCATTTTCAAAGTTTTTGCACCTTTCCTCATTTGAAAATGCTTTGAGAGCTTACAAGATTCACTTTTTCCAGAAGGAATTTGATGTTATCGGAGAATTTACGAGCCGAATTGAACACAACAACATTTTTTCCAAAACAAATAAAGTCGGTCCGAAAAGTTTGACAAGCAGCAAATGGCTGGTAAGAATTTCATCAAACGAAAATGTATGCCCAGTTAGATTATTTTTGAAATTAATGGAAAAAAGGGATGGATCTGACTGGAAGGATGGATTTTGGTTCAAAAAATGTCCACTTGAAATCAACACCGTATCTAAGTGGACAAAAATGTCAGCTGAAAAAATTGGAATAGACACAAAAAAAACTTAAAATAACAAACCATTTAATCGATGTTCAGCTGTGTCAGCCTTGTTTAAGTCAAGGCGTTTCTAAACAAGAGTTAATTAAATCACTCTCTCTAAAACCATATCTGCAGCTGAATTCCAGTCACCATCACCTATTTACCGGCAAAATGTTCTTCGGTTTTATTTAAGTTTGTTGCCTTATGGCAATTTTCGCTACCCAAAATACTTAAAAAAGTTGTGGTGTCTGATATCTGCTAACAGTGATCAATTTAACTAACTTCAGTTTTAGCATACGACATGATTAGGACAATAGAAGTAGCAAGCAGTAATTGAAATAACTCTCGGCCGCTGTTTAACAATATGTTTAACTGTTCAAGTCCCTATTGGAACGCACCACCCACTCATCCAAGTCGTCTTAATCGACAAAAAAAATCCAGTCGTACAGATGGGTTCCATCATAATAGATATTTTATTACAAATACTACATTGTCACGCAGCGGGGCACGGTCTGGATCCGTATCCACACGGTTGAAGCCCCTAAAAGTCGTAAAAATATTTTTTGGTGGTACCCTCTATGCTACGATAAGATACGGCCGTTAAATTTTGATGTTTGGGTCTCTGTGGTTTACCACATCCTAATTATTTATGTAATAAAGTCAACAGTTTATTTTTAAATCGGTGTTTTTCAATAAGAAGTTCCTTAGATAAAGTTTTGTTAGTGCACGGCCTATAAAAGATTATTTAGTGATTTTAGGTATTCTTTTTGATATATATATTTTTTTTTGATTTGATACTGTGTGCGGTTATTAAATAACACGACCGGTGTTGTAAAAGATTTTAAACGGAGCAATTAAGGCTGTTTGTCTCACAATTTAATTGGCTAGAAACATCTTGCAAGCAAAAGTCATAAAATTTATATTTTAATCTAATTTAAGAAGCTAAAATTACTCTTACCTTGTTCGCATTCGTCGATATCTTCGGAACAATCGATGCCCTTGTACCCTGAAGCACAACTGCAAGTGTATGATCCGTTAATAGGACTGGTATCACATATAGCGTCGGCATGACATGGGTTGCTTGTACAAGCGTCATCTAAATGACACAAAAGGCCTGGAAAAAAGTTTATTCAATTAACAACTGTATAAACCACGAATAAGGATATAAATGAAATGTAACTTACAACTTAATAATATGCTGCGAATCTATTGAGCAGTGTAATAAAAACTACCGAAAATAGATCGATAGAAACCCGAACAAGAGAACTATACCACGTTCATTTCCAACGTAAGCTCGAGAACACACCTAACGGTGTGTGTGTGTCGTGGTAGAAATTAATTTCTAACCAATGATAAGCTGCGATGACATGACACACCCACTGAGAGATATGTTCTCGAACTCATCTTGGGAGTGAACGTAGTATAGACTTAGGTGTACTACATGCAAAATACAAAAAGAAAGCTAGAGTGACCAAAACTTAATGAAACTCAGAAAAAATTACACAGCAACTAAACAAATTGTTTATGTAAAACGAAACATTGAAAATAGATTAATAAAAAAATTTAAAAAAGAACTGGACACAAATACAAAAAGGAAGTTAGTGATGAAAAACTCAATGAAACTAAAAAAATACACAACAACTAAATAAATTGTTGAGAACGAACTAGCACGTGTTAAGTTTTAGGGTCCCATTAAAATCAAGTTAATAACTGAACAAACGCTACGAAAACAGTTATAAGTCAAGTTTTAATTGGTACCCGCTGAAAAATCCATACGTTACCAACAGGGTGTTATTATAAGGAATGCATCTGTATTATTAAAGGTAAACCAGAGTTTTTGATGGTATTTTAATTACAGAGAAACATCAACCGTTGATAAATTGCTACTCGTACGAGTGGTACCTTCCGAAACTATCGCTCATGAACGTCCGTCTTGTTTGATATGAGATTTCGACGTTCAAAAGTCAAGCTAACTGAAAGATTACGGGTTTTAAGAAGATTCATGCAAAAAAAAATCGGTACAATATAAAAACTACATTTTTCGGCATTGCTACTTATATACACATCTTATCCCTTTCGGTTTGTAATTTGATAGTAATAGGGTTATCATCCAACAAAAAAAAACATTACTGAAACCAGCTCGAGAAAGTTTGATACAACACAGGTCAAAGGCAACAATGGATGACAGAAGAAATATCAGTGCCGATGTACGAAAGAAGGAAAATAAAGGAAGAAATCTACAAAAGTATAAAGAAATACAAGGAATAATTAACGAAAAAATCAAAACAGCTAAGGAAATGTATTTTATGAAACAATGTAAAGAGATAGGAGAACAAGAGACAAAATATGATATGAGAAATGACCGGAATGGGTCAAAAAGTCAACAAGGGCACATAAAAGGGGCGACTACGAACTGCCCATCGCTACCTTACTTAAATAATATTTTTGTGAACATATTATATAGTTTTTATTTTACTTTTTTACTTTATTGTGTTCAAAAAGGAACCCAATTCCAAATGAAACTGTAGCAATATAATCGAACAAAGTTTATTTTATAAATCTACATTAACTTATATACAATAACATAAACTACAGTTAAAATATAACAATGCTTAATTCTAATGTCTGATTAGTGATTAAAATAAGTAAGAGTGAACACTATATTTTAACTGACTTAATGAAGTCTACTTTAGTAATGTTTTGATTAACGTAATATTCATTTAGCCTATTTTCAATAAAATCAACGTTTCTTTTTGCCGTTTTATTAAGTTTTTTTTTTTCGAATCTATGTGCAGTTCTAATTTTCACATACACTTCTGCTTGAAAATTTAACAAAATGTCTGTATTCATATTCTTACTTTCAACTATAATCAAATTTGGAATTTCCGGTCGAAGAAGTAATAGAAGGATTATCAAATATTAAAATAGGTAAGGCAGGTGGAGATGATGAAATTGAACCGGAAATGATAAAATACATGGGAGAAGAAGGAATAAACTGGCTATGGAAAATATATAAAGAGGCGTGGAAAAAACAAACAATCTCCAAAGACTGGCAGAATAATATCATCGTGCCAATATACAAAAAAAGGAGAACATGTAAACTGCGACAACTATAGAGCAATACGTCTGTCATCGGTATGCTTTAAAATATATACGAAAATAATAGAGAAGAGACTGAGACAAGAAGTAGAAATTGGTATTGGGAGAAGAACAAACGGCACTTAGACCGGGAAGACACACAAATGACAACATATATATATATATATATATATATATATATATATATATATTATATATATATAATAATATATATATATAATCATTAGAAACCTAATAGAAGAAGCATAGATACGGGGGAAAACTAGTATTAGCATTTATAGACCTAAGAGCAGCATTTTGACACGATAGAAAGACATATTATAGGGAAATGCTTGAGAAAAATAAATGTACCTAATGCATTTATAAAAATTATAGAAAGTACTTACAAAGAGGTAAAATGAAGGGTACAAATAACAGGGGAAAGATCGGAAGCATTTAATTGGAAGAGAGGTATTAAACAAGGAGATAGTCTCAACCCTTTGCTATTCATAATAGTAATGAACGAATTGATAAGAAACACTAGAGTCAGAACCAATCAACTACAGACAATAATAGGTTACCACAGATTACAACCGGCAACAATAGAGTCCTTAATGTATGCAGACGACATTGTACTAATAGCAGATTCCGAGAATAAAATGCAGAAACTAATGGATATATGGGTAGAACAAATAGAAGGACTAAAAATGGAGATAAACGAGGAAAAAAGTAAGATAATGATAATCAGTGGCAAAAGAGATCAGAAAGATAATCAAGTAAAGATAAAATTAAAAACTCAGAATTGGAAATAGTAACAACTTACGAATACCTGGGAAGTATAATAAGAGCCTTTCTAAGAGCAAAGAAATCAAACAAGTTATACTATGCGTTAGCCCCAATAATGAGAAAAAGAGAACTTACACGAGAGACAAGAATAAAAATATATAACACAATAATGATACCGACCGTGCTCTATGCAAGTGAAAACTGGACAATTCTGGAAAAACATGAGCAGGATAAAACGCAATGGAAATGAAACATCTAAGAAGTATAGTTGGAAAGACGAAATGGGATAGATTAAGCAACGAGACTATTAGGAGAATGGCCAACCAGGAACCGATAATGAACAAAATAGCAAAGAGACAAATGAACTGGTATGGGCATCTGATGAGGATGCAAACCAATAGAATAACAAGAAAAGTTTATGAAGCAAAGAACATCGGAAAAAGAAAAAGAGGCAGACCAAGAAAAAAATGGATACAGCAAGTAGTAGAGGCGGGAAAACTTAAACAAAAATCACCCGAGGAAATGAAAAATAATGGCAGAAAACAGAAAAGAATAGAAGAGGTGGGTAAATGGAAATGAAAATAGCTAGCCCAAATCAGACACCCTGATAGAGTAAAAGGAAGGGGAGAAAGAAAGAAAGAATTTTCGGTCATTAAGACTTAACCTCCAGCTTTCTGGCGATGGGGCAGCAGGTACTTAGGATTAATGGGCCTAGGTAGTTCGTGGGGCAGTTAGATAACGCCGCATAAAAGAAAATAAGGAAGTACTGCTAATAGATTTACCCAAGAAATTAAGAATATGGGAGCAGTACGAGAACTTTTCGAAGATGAAAGAGGTGAAATGCATGAGATACAAGAATTAAATCCTTTAAAAAGACAGAAGATCTCGATAGATGAAATCAAATATGCTATCAAAAACTCGTAAAGATAATAAGGCAGCTGGATTAGACGAAATACCTGTCGAACTGTTATCTACTGAGATAGATATCAATGTATTTGAATACTAGGTCTCTTTTGTTGCTACAAGAATATGCGTCAGTCATACGTACGAAAAAAGGGTCTGTCATCTACCAGAACCAAATTAAGAGAAGTCGAAAAGAGCGTTTGTTGTGTACGGGACACAATATCAGAGAGACAAAAAACATGTCTATACTATACGATACGGGAACAAGAATCAGAGAGAGATTTTTCGTTTGCATTGTCAAAGAATGTCGGTACTTGTGTACGGATCAAAATAGGTGGGAGGAATTATTACTAAGGGTTGGCTTGGTAATTATATGAAATTGAGGATTTGCTACAGCGAAAAATATAATATTGTTTTTAGCATGTGATAAATTAAACAATATATAAACAGAAGAATTGATGTTTTCCATCTTACAAACCTTTGAATTTTGCAATGACTCTTCAATTTGTCCGAAATTTTTTCACAAATTGTCTGTTATTGACAACATTGCAACTTTTTTTGCTCTCTGTATAATATGTAAACCATAATATACATGTAGAAGAATTCATCTCTTTCAAATATTGTTCATACTGTTGTTAATTGGGTTTTTCATCGTACAAACCTTTCAATTTCGCAATGACTCTTCAATTTGTCTGAAACGCACCGAACAGCTACGTACTTATTGAACTATATATAGAACGCCTTCTTCTGTCATCTTCGAGAAACAACAATTGAGCAATATAGAAGTAAAAGGTGAAAAATAGAATCGAATAAAAATGATCGTGTACTGACAAGACAAATCGTGCCCAGTCATTCGCCTACGATAATTCAAAATAAACGATCGGTCGATGTATGCATGGATGTCAAAACGAGATAACCAGTCTCTGTATTGAATATATTAGATCATTAGAATTGGATTTTAAGAGGGGGCGGAGTTGGACTGATTTGTAATAGAAGTATTGTAGGCATATTCACAAAGGGTGGAGAATTTGAGATCGGTAATAAACAAGTTGACTACTACAAAGAAAAATAATTCCTTGATCTTATAATTTTTCATTTAGTCAAAAAAAAACATGTACATTAGCATTCTCTTCTCTTGTTTTCAAATATTTTAACATGTCAAAAACTTTATCTGTCTTTTGTCACTCTGTCTTTTTTAAAATAAATAATTATCACCACTATGAGAAATAAACAAAATGTTATGCAATATCTTGCACATTTATTCTAGAAAATGCATATTTTCAAGAGAGTTTGCATAAATACATTCATTGTAGAAACATTTATCTATCTTTTGTCAATTTGTCTTCATGTATATACCGCAATTATTATAACTATAAGATTAAGACAAATAACTAAATGCATACCTTGCATATTTTTTCCAAAATTTCTAAAAATGAGCTTTTTTCGATGAGAGTTGGCATAAATACGGAATAAATTGTACCTTTGGTCTAATTTGAAATAGAACTATTGTAGAAATACTCACAAAGTTTGGAGATCATTTTAAAATAGGTAAACAAGTTGTCTACCGAAATATATTTAATAGATCCCATAATTTTTCATTTAGTCGAAATAAAAGTTTAAATTAAGAGTCCGTTTTCCTGTTTTCAAATGTTTTAATCAGATGACGCCTTTACCTTTCTTTAGTCGGGCAATATTTTATTAAAATACCGCAATTACCAACTTTATGAAAGTTGAGCAAATAAACCTTATGCATATATTGCATATTTATTCTAAAAATTGTGAAACTTTGCATATTTCTCTGAAAGTTTGCATCAATACGGCATTCATTATATCTTTGGCTTGATTTGTAATGTATAATGTATAATAAAAGTGTGGAGATTATTTTAAAATAGGTAAAAAAATTGGATACCGAAAGGTATTTCCTTGATTCTATATTTTTCAGTCGAAATCCACGTTTAAATTAGTGTGCCTTTTTAAATGAAACCTTTGTCTCTCTTCTGTCAGTCAATATTTTATTAAAATACTGCAATTGCCAAGTTTAAAATTAGACAAATAAACTGTATGCATATCTTGCATACTTATTCCAAAACTTGCATATTTCTAGGAAAGTGAAACTTTGCATATTTCTCTGAAAGTTTGCATAAATGTGGTATAAATTATACCTTTGGCTTGATTTGCAATTGTAGAAATTGGCTATTGTAGAAACAAAGTGTAGAAATGATTTTAAAATAGATAGTAAATAAGTTGGCTACTAAAATGTTTTTTCTGGATCACATAATTCTTTATTTAGCCGAAATCCAAGTTTAAATTAGTGTGCGTTTTCCGGTTTTCAAATATTTTAACCAGATGGAGTCTTTTGTCTTTTTTTTGTCAGTTAATCTTTTCTAAAAATACCGCAATTGCCAATTTTTGTAGAATTAGGCAAATAAACCTTATGCATATCTAGCATAATTATTCCAAAACTTGTAACACTTTGCATATTTCTATAAAACTTTGCATAAATAAGGTTATAATAATATTATGCCTTGGGCGTGATCTAGAACTATTATTAACAGACTGAGAAAGTGTGGAGATGATTTTAAAATATGTAGATAGTAGACACATTGGCTACCAAAAGGTATTCATTTCCTTGATTCCATAATTTTTCATTTTAATATCAATTTTTTATCAAAATTAGTGTGTCTTATCCTGTTTTCAAATATTTTAACTAAGAGAAGCCCTTCGCTGTCATTTTTCAGTCAATCTTGTATTCACATAGCTTCCAATTGCCAAAACTACGAGAATTAAGAAATAAACCAAATGCACATCTTGCAGCTTTATTCCAAAACTTGCAAGAATTTACATATTTATATGAAAGTTTGCATAAATACGGGATACATTGTACTTTTAAACGTTTTCTCTTTATTTAATTATAGGTAGTCTTTGTTTGACGTCAATTGAAATTTAAACCACCTTAAAATTCGATACAGCATTTCACAATGCTCAGAAATCATATTTTTTGATAAGTAAATTCACTTTCAAGAGCATTTTTTCAATTAATCTTTACTTACACTACCTATTTTCCAAAATTTGGTTAAAAAAAATTAAACTGACTGTTCATATAAGACGCATTTCGCGTTTAACTTTAAACCCAAGAAATTTCCATCTTTTGTCAATAATAACATTGTTGTTATTAATTTCAACATAAACTCGATACGAATCGTGTATTTATATGTCACAAGAAACGCATTGTTATTCTTGCCGGGATTTATGTATCACTTTAATCTGTTGAAGGTGTGGTCTACCAGAGCTCAGTGGATTTCTTGCAATTAGAGTTTGGCGAACTTTTATATAGGGAGCTATCAATAAATGCACCTAAAGCTGATTAAATCTGTAAAAGGCTATTTACATAGTCAAAATTTGATAGAACGAATAATTTGATCAACACAAAAAAAAAAGAATCAAAAGAAAGCCCCCAATTAAGTATGTATCAGAATTCTTTATGTTCAGGGACATTATCTTTGAAATCTTGGAAATAAAATAATAAGAAAGAGGAAAATAAGTAGGGCCAATGATCATGCGCATTAAGTAACATATGGACATGTAAAAAATGTTGGAGAAGGTGGTACGAAAAATATATTGCACCAATCAACTAGACAAAGAACAAGGAAGTTATTTCAGATGTGAAATGCATTAAAAAAGTTGTACTATACCGTTTATGTAGCTATGGAAGTCTTCAAATCGTAATGAATAAAGTAACAGAACTTAGTAGGAAATAAGGACTACGGACCAATCAAAAAAAGACAAAATATAAGCCTATAAGCAAACAAATTGTCTGCCATAACTGATTATATATTAATAATGAAATCAATCATATACAATCTAAGAACATTGATAAATACCAAATGAGATCATTCTTTGAACAACCCATGTAGAATAGAACAAGGAAAATCTATACACACTATGTTTTTTCAATATTTCTGTATCATATCGAAACACGGAGATTACAGATACATGTATTCATAAAAAAATGAAGGCAATTGAAATTTGGTCATATGGAAGGATATTCAGTATTAAGTTATGTACAACGAAGAAGTATTAAGAAAATTACATACAGATATGGAAGCTCCAGTGGAAAAACGCAGGCTCCAATATCTCTGACACGTAACGCAATATAACAGATACGAATAATAGAAGGAAAAATCCTAAGGAATCGGTATAAATTTAAAACAAGATATCGGTATTACAGATTCCTTACCTGTTTTTCCAGGTGTGCACCTGCAGTAGAAACTACCGACTCTATCGATGCACGTGGCACCATTAAAGCAAGCAGCTCCAGCACAGTCATCGATGTTAACCGAGCAATCCGGACCAGTCCATCCGTTGACACAAATACACGAGAATCCGCCAACGCTGTTGGTGCACGTGGCTCCGTTTTGGCATACAGAAGGTCGCATGGAACACTCGTCCACGTCTCTTTCGCAAAACGTTCCCGTGTAGGTCGAAGGACACTTGCAGGTGTAGTTGTTGACACCGTCGACGCATACTCCGCCGTTTTGGCATTGGTGACCAGGGCAGTCGTCGATGTTTTCCTCGCAGTTGGATCCACGAAAACCTGGAACAATGAGAAAATGTTAGAATTTGTTTTTTAAGCATTTATATACTATAGCGAAACAAAGCTGATTTAAAACTCAAGATATGTGTTCACAAATCGCGCGATTTGTTCGGGTTTATCCTAATGTTGTAATTAATGCATCGGGTACAAATAAGTGAAATTAATAATATAATTTCAGAGTATAAGAACTGTATTAAATAGGTCTGGTTTAAAATAATGAGGAGAGGTAATACAGATGTCAAATCAGGTTTATAAAAGTCTTACCAATATTTCCGTTACACACACTCGCGGTATTTATACATTCAGGCTTCCATTCGCGGACGTTTCTCGTACGGTTTTAGCGGTTTTTAAACACATGTCTTACGGTACTTACAGTAAGATCGAAGAGATAGGGCACATTTGCGTCTGTTGTCTATATAATTCAAAAGTCAAGATGATTCGCGGTATTTTTCGGAACCACTATCAGAGGGAGACCTGTGATAACGTCCTTTCGCGTTGGACCCAACTAGGAAAGAGAAGAGAGTCATTTTCTACTGGCAGTCAACAGTCGAGAGTAATTCGCGGTATTTTATCGCGTGGTAACTGGTGGTTATCAGTAAGAGAGAGAAAACCCGTCAGAGAGGTGTGTAAAACGTTCGTTCTCGACGGCACACCTAGCTAAGAGAGAGAATAGAGTCTGTTGCTACCTTGAGAGTCTGTCTTGAATGTTTAACATTTTTAACAAACAATCCAGAAAAACTCATCGTTTAGGTAGGATTTTTTCCGCACTGAACTTTCGTAAATTCCAAAATTTGTGCTTGACTTGTGGGTTTCCCTTTGTAGACGTGGACTACAATTTCAGTGATTTATAGATAGGTTTGTCTGTATTTTCAATAAGACATTTCCCTATATAAGCCAAGAATATGCGTTCACTACTGTACATCAAGAATTTTACTAGCAACGTCCTTGTCACTGAATATATCTCCAAGTATAGAGGAACAGAGGAGATCAGAATTATTCAGAATCTATACTGGAACCAAATGGCAAAGGTGAGGATTGATCAAGACCAATATACGGATGAATTTGAAATCCGGTAAGGTGTTCGCCAAGGCTGCATACTCTCTCCGATGCTCTTTAATTTATATGTTGAAAATATATTTGCGGAAGTATTAGAAGACACGGAATTAGGTATTAAGGTGAACGGCATACCAATTAGCAACCTACGCTATGCGGACGACACACGATAATTTGGAAGATCAGTAAGTATTATTTGATAAGGTGAATAGCATAGGTAAAAAATATGGCCTCAAAATCAACATTTTGAAAACGAAATATATGGTCATTAGCAGAAACCCTCCAGAAAACCCGATAATATGCATAGGTGACGATCATATAAAACGCGTAAAAACTTTTAAATACCTTGGCACCACAATCAATGACCAATCGGATCCACAACACGAGATAAAAACCCGAATACAAATGGCAAGACAAGCTTTTGTGAAATTCAGACGGCTCCTATATAATCAAAACCTAAATTTCGAAATACGCTACAGAATGGTCAAGTGCCACATATGGTCCATCTTGCTTTATGGCATGGAAACGTTGACTTTGAAAAAAACATCTATCAACAAACTTGAAGCATTTGAAATGTGGTCATTAAGAAGAATGATGCGCATACCTTTGAATTAATTAAAAAACGCAAGATTGGTTACTTGGGCACATATTGAGAGGAGCAAAATATGAAATACCACAGTTAATCCTACAAGGGAAGATCGAAGATAGGAGAGGAGCCGGCCGCAAACAATTATCCTGGTTAAGGAATATTAAAGAATGGACAGGAATACACAATACAGGCAAGCTGTGTCACGCCGCCAAGAACAGAATTCTAGTAATGAGATCGCCTACGCACTTTGGTGTATGGCATGTTAAGAAGAAAAACAGAGGAACCTATCTAAAACTTATCAAAACAGCTAAAAAAAATGTCTGGGAAATCAGAATCGTCTGGGAAGCTATAAAAATGTTGCAAGAGAAACCTGGTCCATAATAAACGATCTTCGAAATAAAATTAACATCGCTCAATCATTTTAATTTAAGAAGATTTTGAAGGTTCTTTTCCTTTTCTTTTTTTTTCCAACGATCCAGTAGGAACTTTTTTAAGTATTTTTTAATCAAGGGCACAACTTTTTCAATATCTACTTTGTAACTAGTCGCGCTGCATTTATTGATAGCTTGACGAGAAGAACCACGTATATCCTGAAATGCTAACAACTCAGATGTTGGTGGATGGAAAGGTTTTTCCCGTGAAACTTTGAATCATTTGTAGGTCAATGTATGTACTATAATAAATAACAAACCCCTTAGTATTCATGTTAAATCGAAAAAATACAATACTCTCGTATTTCATTCTGTTGTAAAACCACTAAACTCGGTGAAAATAAATTTATTTTTAACCAAATTGTTTTCAAATGAGGTTGAGGTTTACTATTATCAGGAATTTTAAAAGAATGCCTGTCCAGTACCGCAAATATTATTCATAAACATAAATTATCAATCACAATAAACAGCTTTATGGTCAACAAGTTATTATTTTATTTATTTATTATATTATGTTGTACATTTAATTTAATTCAAGGCAGAAAACGAAAGCCGGAATTGTTTATAATTGCCATATAACAATTTTACGTAGTTAACTGTAATAAAACTTTTCGTGTTTTATGGTTACACAAATATTTTGAGGTCTATGAAAGTATTTCTATTATTAGACAATAAACAAATCTATTTTTTACGTGAAAAAAATAGATGATGATGATTTGCACGTAAAAATAGATGATGATCTAGAAACTATAAAAATAGACCTTGGCAAAGGTGTGAGACAGGGCGACACCATCTCACCCAAGTTATTTACTTTGGCATTAGAAAATGTTTTCAAAAAACTAAATTGGGCCGAAACGGGATTAAAAGTAGATGGAGTATATCTTAACCATTTGCGTTACGCAGAAGACATAGTACTAAAAAGCACAGATATCCATGAACTAAAATAAATTCTACAAGATTTAAATCACAAATCGAATCAAATAGGATTAAAAATGAATCTCGACAAAACAAAGATATTAAGCAACAGCCTAGAAAACATCACGATAGATAATATCAATATAGAACAGGTAGAACAATATATCTAACGTGCTACGTACTAAGAGTATAAGTCAAAAAAAGACGTTTTGGGATTCTTCTATATTTTGAATTTTTGATGTTTATTAGTTATTTCTGTACTAGGAGTATAAGTCAATAGCCTGTTTTTCATATATAAATATTGATTTTATTCCAACAGTATAACTTCTAATTTCAAAAGTCTGCTTTGTATTAAGAGTATAAGTCAACTTATATTGTTAGTACCTTCCGTTTTCACTTATGCAGCTTGACTTATACTCCTAGTATTTATACCACGTGTTAGGTGTTTCTAGTCAGTGATGCCAGATCATGGAAATTTTTCCATATTGTAGCCTTTTTGTACAAAAGGAAATTATAAAAATAAAAAGGAAAAACAAAATTTGAGACATTGGGAGGGCGTTTGTATTGAAAAAATGTAAATAATCAAAATTTAAGCATAAAATTTCAATGAATTAACAAATTTAAAAGTGGTGCGAAAAGGAAATTTCGAGGTTATGAGTGTGCAGAGTTCGGTAGTAGTTGTAAACTTGGCAAACCTGTTTATAACTTTCGTTCTGTCAAAAGTTTAAGAAGGTAGTTATTGTTATTGTTTATAAATTGTTTCTTAATTTTTCGAAATACTGAGTAGAAAATTATAAAAATAGCTAAATCCCATTTAAAACAAAAACATGAATAATTAAGTATTTTTTTTATTTAAGTGTTCTTAAAGTAGGTTGCTGTGAAAGTATCAGTGTCCTCTTATAAATATTTTTTAAAAATGAGTAGAGGAAAGCAAATTCTAAAATTATTAGAACAAAAGGATGATTCTTCATCTACAAAATTAGGTGAGTTAAGTTTGTTTTATTTGTTTAAAAGTTGCTAACCAATGATGAAATTATTACACCAACAATTTAACATATTTTCTTTGCTGCTTGCAGGGTATAACGAAATGCCTAGACTAAGTCTCAATCAACTATTGAATCAAAAAGATGTTATTGATTCAACTACGGAAGAAATTATTGGGATTGAGATGACCATAGATCCCCATACTGGTAAGAACTCCCATTCGTATAGGTATCTGTAGATAAATACCTAATACTTTTTACTTATAGACATATGTGCTTTTTAGGCATTGTAAATCAAATTGAACCCTTGACAACAAGTACATGTGAGCTTACTGAAGCTACCACACAACAAAATACAGATAATGGAGAATTAATTGATATTAACCGAAATGCTCCTGACCAAACGATTGGTTTTGAAACGATGCAAGAACCTAATTCCGATGACATTGAGGGCACCATACAAGAAATAGAGAATGTTGTCCATGAATTTTTAGAAGGTAAAATTAGAATTTCATGAGTAGTATGTTTATAAGCAAGAATGGTCCCTTCCTTTAATAAGTAACTTATTTTTTGTTAGCAGGTGAAAATGAAGTAATAAGTGGGGAGCCAATAAATCATTACCAAATGGATAATAATTCTGCGTCTGAGGAAGATATAGAAGTTTTTCTCCACACTCAAGGAGCACAGAAGAAGCGAAAAGCACAACGAGAGTCAACTCAATGTAATAATATTAGCACCTCAATAGCTGCTGGTAAACCAGCTAAGTATTCAAAAAAGAGAAGAATTGAGAAATTTCAGCAACGAAATGCTGGCCAGAGGTATGTAACACTGGATGGTAAAGAAAAACCTGCCAGAGTAATGACAGCTTTGGGCAGTTGTCGAGCAAACTGCAAAGAGAAACTCTCCATCGAGATACAAAAAAAAATTTTCAAGGAGTACTGGAGTCTTGGTAGCCGTGATAAAAGGGCAAATTTTGTGTCAAACATGGTTGAAAGTATTGAACCTAAAACTATGCGTAAACGAACAGATGATCCAAATAAAGAAAAGTTTAGGCAGTGGACACATAACTTTTTCTTTAAAATAAATGGTACAAAAAGCAAAGTATGTCGCGGTTGTTTTATGAAGGTACTAGGTGAAACTAATATGTTCGTGACACTTGCCATTTCTTCATCTCTCAAGTCAACATCAGGCATATCAAAATGTGATCAAAGAGGCAAAGAACCTCCACCATCAAAAATTTCAGATGTGAGAATTAAACATATTCAAGATCACATAAAATCATTTCCAGCATACGAGTCACATTACTCAAGAAAGAAAAGCGTGAAAAAATATCTACCACCCTATTTAAATTTAGCAATTATGTACTCGCTGTACCAGAAAAATGTCCACAACCCTGCTTCTAGAGCAATATATGAACGTGAATTCCATAAGCAAAATATTTCCTTCAAAAAACCAAAAGTAGATACTTGTCACAAATGTGACACTCTCTTGATGAAGATAAAAATTGCTCAAAATGAACATGAACGTAAGATTGTGGAAAATGAACGAAAAATGCACCTAGACGAAGCAGATTTAGCGTATGACATGAAAAAGGAAGACAAAGTAGATGCTAAGCTAAACAAAGATGAGAAAATTTGCTTTGCGTTTGATCTACAGCAATGTTTGCCTACACCTTACCTTAATACGTCAGTAGCCTTCTACAAGAGGCAGTTGTGGACTTTTAACCTTACTATGCATAATACAAGTAGTGGGGCAGTTACGTGCTACATGTGGCATGAGGCGGAAGGTGGCAGAGGTGCTAACCAAATTGCGACGTGCCTCTATCAAGAACTTTCTTCTCTCCCAATATCAATTAAAAACGTCATTTTGTATTCTGATTCGTGCGGAGGACAAAACAGGAACTCTCATGTTTCAGCAATGTTTTTAACTCTAATGCAAAAATGTCCTCAACTGCAATGCATAGATCATAAATTCATGGTGAGTGGTCACAGTCATCTTGAATGCGATGTTGACCACGGGATGATTGAAAAGCAAAAAAAAACTTTGCAAATGCCAATTTCTACGCCATACGACTGGTACCAGCTAGTTCGCACATGTGGAAAGAAAAAAAAGTTCAGTGTTGTTGAACTAAATCACAAGGATTTTTTAGATTTTGCAGCTCTCTACAAAAAAGATCTGTTTTTAAGGACAAAGGATGAGGTCGGTCTTTCCTTCAAATGGACAGATATTCGTTGGTTGAGATATACAAGAGAGCCAGCAAAAATGTTTTTTAAATTGACCTTAGATAAGGATGAGCCATTCCGTTGCATTGATCTCCATCGTCGCAATAACACAGACGATGTTACTCTAGAACCTCCAAAGTGTTACAAAAAAAGTCTGCCAATTTCTGTGGAAAAGAAAAAGGATATCATGGCCCTTTTAACCCCAATACATCCCCAATTTCATAATTTTTATAAGTCTATGAAAACATCAGCAGGGGTAAAAAACACATATCCAGGCTCCGATTCTGAAGATTCTGAATAACAATTTTATTGTAAGTTAATTTTAGAACTTTAATTGTAATGTTTTTTTATAATTACATTTCATCATGTAGGTAAAGAATAAAGAGTTTAATTTAATATTTTTCTGTTCATGATTATTTTGATCACTTGTAAAATCCTCAATACACTCAAAACTGGCAGGACTAAGAGTATAAGTCATGAAGCAAACATGGCCTTAACAGTACAAGTCAACTAATATTTATAATTAATGTGGTATTATAAAAATAGAAAGTAAAATAGGTAATTACTACAGTTATGAATCATATTTCATCATCATTTTGATATTTAGTTGTAACAGTTATTTCAAAAGTGGTAATAAAAACTTTGAAGAGCCCTAGTGAAAAATTGATATTTTTGATTGATAAGAGTATAAGTCAAAAACTCTTAATACATAGCACGATAGATATATATATATATATATATATATATATATATATATATACAATTAAAAACGAAAAGGAAAACCAAACCCTAGAAATTAAAAGGACACAATTGTCATGGGCTGCTTTTGGTAAGTTGAGCTTCATTTTAAAAGACAGAAAAATCCCAATTCACTTGAAACGAAAAACCTATGACACTTGTATACTACCAGTTGCGACAACTTATGGATTGGAAACTATGGCAATAGCAAGAAAAATGGCAGAACAATTAAAAGTAACTCAACGGGCCATGGAGAGGGCCATGTTAAATATAAGCCTCAGAGACAAAATTCCTAACACCGAAATACGTCGAAGAACTAAAGTAACCGACATAATGGGAAAAATAGCGACATTGAGGTTGCAATGGGTAGCACATGTAGCAAGACAAGACACCAACAGATGGTCTCATAAAGTGACATTCTGGAGACCTCGAGAAACAAAAAGAAGCGTGGGAAGACCCAAAAAGAGATGGATAGACGATGTAACAGCTGTAGCTGGAAAACAGTGGATGAGAATTGCAAAAGATAGGGAAGCGTGGAAGCAATTGGAGGAGGCCTATGTCCAACAATGGTTAAATGTAGGCTGAAGAAGAAGATGAAGAAGAAACAAATCTAAAAAGAAAGACAGGTATATGCCAGAACTCATAATCTGACTATTCTTGCGTTTTTCTTTTTAGGGAGACAAATAAAAATCGATGTTAACCACTCTTTGGGTAATACGCATGAACTATAAATTGGAACAATGCCAACATTTATATAAATGGTATGTATATATTGTATATATCACACACTAGTATATAAAATTAAAACAGCGACTAGAACAGTAAAGCAATTATTATAATACCGATTAAGAAAACAAACAATATTCTACATGTCGCATATCCTGTTAGTGAAACGGCAATTCACGAATTGACAAAGTTCAGCCGAACGAAAACTTTATTTCCCTATAGAAATCACCACGAACAAGACAACAAATATCTATATCTGCAATACAAAGGTGCATATAAATCCTAAATAAATTTGTAATAGAATGTAGACCAAAGAAACAACTTTACACGATCCCAGCGTGCCGTGTACTTGGCTGGCTCCGTCTCTTTTCTCTGCTTTGTTCGCCGTCTTCGTCTAGTTTCTTACTGGTTTGCTTTATTGGCAAGAAATTATGGGTATATTGTTAACTTAAACGATAAACAGTTAACTTTCTATGTGGGATTTTTTGGTAAAGAACCGTGGAGAATAGTTCTTGGTTACTCCATTAATATTTTTGTACCAAACCGAGTATAACAATTAAATATGTCTAGATTTATAATAAATAAAAATTAGTTTTTTAACTTTTGCTTCTTCAAAATAAAGTAGTACATATCTTCTTCTTCTTTCAGTACCCCATTTGATTATCGAACATTGGCGATCATATTTTCAATAATAACTATGTTTACGGAGGCTCTAAATAAATTAGTGGTGGTCTCTTGTTACTATTCTCGGAGATTTCGAAGCCAGGATGTTCTTCTTCAGCCAGGGCCTTTCCTTTCGGCGATCTTACACTGTATTATAAGGTATAAAAGGTTATACCTCTCTGGATGTCTCATTATATATGTCTCTATTATAGAATATTCTTATTTCTTTATTTATATCCCAGTTATCGTTAACTTCTTCTTCAAGTGCCCTCTCCGATACGGAGTTTGGCCATCATCATTGCTATTCGTATCTTTGAAGCTGTTGCTTTAAATAATTGGTTAGATGCGCACTGGAACCAATCCCTTAAACTGCGCAGCCAAGAAATACCTCGTCTCCCCCCGCTTCGTTTGTCCTGAATCTTTCCTTGGATAATTAACTGTACTTTTTCCCTCTAATCACATGGCCAAGATATTCCACAGAAAATTCTTCTATATATCCACATTTCGAAGGCCTCTAGTTTATCGATATTGCTCTTGTTTAAAGTCCAAGTCTACTCCGTACAGCAGTATCGAAAAGATGTAGCATCTAACCAACCTCATTTTCAGGTTTAGGTTAACGTCATGACTTCCAAAATGTCCTTCATATTAACAAAAGCAGCTCGAGGCTTTCCAATTCTTGTTTTTATTTCTTCTGTGATGTCATTGTTGATATTAACACTTGTTCCCAAGTATTTATATTTGTACCCCCGTTCGATTTCGTTATTGTGAATGTACAGGTTTGCATTAAATCTTTGTTTTTTTTAAATAATCATGAATTTCGTCTTCTTGACATTCATTGTTAACCCTTTCTCTTCACTAGCTGTGACTACCTTGTTTAAAATAACTTGCAGGTCTTCTACTGTCTCCGCCATTAAAACCGTATCATCTGCGTATCTAATACTATTAATTGGTTGGCCGTTAACTTTTATCCCAATCTCTTCTTCCTCCAATGCGCTATCGCTATCGTTAACGTTTGCGCCCAAATAGGTCATATTGTGGACTCTTTCTAACTCTATTCAATACGCTCTGATGTTCGTTGGTTGTAACTCCGTTTTGCTGACAACCATAAGTTAAATATTAAGTTTTAGCCCATGTTCATCACATTCTAAGATTGTTGACATTAATTCCGTTGATTTTAATGCCTGTATCTTCAAATAAGGCTTCTTTGAAAATAAATTCGGAGTAGATATTAAAAAGTAGAGGCGATAGAATACATCCTTATGTCCGATTGAGGCGATTGTGTCCAATTCATATGGTTGCACATTAATGCCAATACAAATTTTTGATAATGCAGAGGTCTCATCAATTCCCACCTATTGCAAGACACCTATAAGTTTGTCATGGTTTACTCGGTCAAAAGCTTTTACCTCTTTGATCCATGACCTGCAAACTGAAGAGTACTTCTTTGATTCCAAGGTTGTTTCTGAAACCAAATTGTGTTTCACTTAGTTGTACTCCTATTTTGTTGTAAATTCTCGAGTGCACTATTCTTAGGAAAACTTTCAGTTCATGTCTCATGAGACTGATAGTGCGATGATCGCTACACTGTTTGGCATTTATTTTTTTCGGTATTATTACAAATGTTGACAGTAGCCAGTCTGTTGGTATATGTCCTGTTTCGTATATTTTATTGAAGAGGCCTATAGAAGAGAATGTTTACTCTTATCGTCGAGTAGTTTGATTATTTCGCTTGGAATTTCATCTGGATCGGTTGCTTTCCTATTCTTTGATAGTTTTATAGCTCTTTCCATTTCATCGAGTGTTATGTTTGGATTTTGGATTTGAATTTCTGTTCTATCGTCATCAAACAGCTCCTCATTATAATCTTTCCACCTCTCTAATTTGTCTTGTTCATGTACTATAATAGTTCCTTGTTTATCAAGTAAACTACTAGCAGTTGACCTATATGTTCCAGTTATTTCTTTCACCTTTTTGTACATATTAAACATGTCATTCTTTTTCTGCAGTTCTTCTATTTCAAGACATTTGGTGCTGTATTCTTTTTCTTTTGCATCCCGGATTTTCCTTCTGATTTCTTTATGGATTTTATTGTATTCTTCAGTGTTTTTATTTTTCTGTTTTTGTCTGCTTTCTATTAGTCCCGATATTTCATCAGTCATCCATTGTTGTTCGCGCTTATTAATAGTTTTATATTTTTGGTTGTTTCTTGCATTGTGGTTTTGACACGATTCCAGTGGTCTTCGACTTTATGTGTTTCTTCCGATTTTTCGAACTTCTTTTCTATCTCGTGTGTAATTTTATGACTATTATCTCGAATAGTCAGTGTTTATTCGGTTAGTCGATTGTTGGCATTTTACTTTTTTAAGTTTGAGTTTTATGTCACTGATAAGTAAGTTATGATCTGAGAGGACATCGGCTCCAGGTAGTGTTCTAGTTATTTCGGTACCTTTCGGTAATTGTTATATAATCGATCTGATTCCTCTTTGAGATTTTCTCTTTAGTATCTGCAGGTGACTTCCAAGTATATAACGACGCTTGGGTAGTTTAAACAATGTATTTGTCACACATAGATTGTTCTCTACAATTCTAAAAAACGGTCTCCCCTGTCATTACGATGTCCCAAGTCCAAAATTTCCTACGACGTTTTCTTGTCTACCTTTTCCTACTTTGGCATTGAAGTCCCCCATTATTATTGTGATGTCTTTGTTTTTCAGCGGATTCATTACCTTCTATATAGTAGTACATATAAGTTAAAATATATATTAAAAGCAGCAGCACGTAAGGTAAGGAAGAGCGCAGAAAGGGCACTTCCCGTTAAAATAGGCAAAACGGTCACACCCAGAATTAATTTTTTTTCATTTTTTTACATTCTATGTAATGAAAAAATAAAGCGCAATTTTAACTTGCCACCCCCTTTTTTCTAGGGTTATTTTTATATTTAATTTTATGTATTGCCTCTTAAACACTAGTTTTCTTGATGATAATATCGTATATTTAGGCCATTGTTTCAAAAAGTAAACAAACCCATGAAAACCGCGGTCAACTTCCGCTCTGAACAGAAAACAACTGAAGCGGTTATCTCCGGTGGCAAATCCCTTTCGATATCGACCAAGTAATCAACCAACTAACCGTTTCATTCAAAAACAAAATCGACGCTTTCTCACGGTGGACACTACCACTATCTATATGGAGCCCACGCGATTCTGGGACGTTCGGATCAACGACGATCTGCCATGTGCTATATGGACGGTTTCTTATCACTTCCAGATAGAAATTTCACAATTGTGGTTGAAAAGCTTCCGTCATTCTTAAATTACCAATGACGGGAATGTCCAGGCTGTAGATAAATATATGTATAACTTATAGTGTATGATCTGAATGATTGAGAGTATACTACCCTCATTGTAATTCAAAAAGACAATTTGCTTATCATCTTATACAGAGTGATCCTTATAATTTTACGAAGGATTTTAATGCCAAAGCAAACAAATGACTGTATTTTCTGAGATGATTTTTCCTGGTTTGAGCTCATAACATATGTTTGAGTTTAAAATGTGTTGGTAGTAAGGATAAATGCTTCGACAGTGGCGGAGATTAGAGAGTAAATATTGGTAATTTTTTTTTAAATTATTGAGAAGCCTTGGAAATTTAAAAAATTGTATGTAAACAATTTAAGTTTTGGTTAGTTTTTTTTTAAGTTTAGCCCATAGCTTTAACTTCTTCGCTGGAATAACAAATTTTCTTTTCTTCTTAGATTACTTGATTTATGGCATCTGTCTAGTTTACATGTGTCTACAAGTATAGAAGAGACCAAAAAAGATTAATGAATGAAAAAAAAAACATTAAGACCTTTGTGGAAAAATCATAAGATTTAATTCAACTAACATGACACAAAGTTGTTTATGAGATATATGTGTGAAAAATATAGCATTTGTTTTCCTTTAAAGAACGTGAATAGCAGAAAACGTGCTATTTTTTGGTTTTATCGCAAACTTCGAAATTTAAGAAAACAACTCTACGATTTGTAAAAGAACTTATAGGAAACATACTACTGATAAGTGGATTAAATATTGTCAAATGCCAAAGAAATACAAGCAAGCAAGAAAAGCTGAAAGACGCACTGCTTATGCTAATATAATAAACAAATCTATTAACAAAAGTAGGTCAATATGGATTATTGTTAAAAAAGAAACCTATAAGGAAAATAAATAGAAAACTCTAAGCATGACATAAACTACTATAACCTAACTAACCTCATCATCATTCAGCCCATACTCGTCCACTGCTGAACATAGGCCTCCCGTAGTTCACCTACTGACTAACTGACTAACCTAACTAACCTAACCTACATTAAAAGGTCGAGTTCGTTCTTTATGGCCACAATAGTAGTGTCAGATATGAAAAAATCCATACACAAATTAAAAAATTCCTGATGTGTTGACTACTATGGTTTTAACACTAAAATTAACTAGCCACTCACAATAATATTCAATAAATGTATGCACGAGGGTTACTGGTCTGATGTATTCAAAATATCAAAAGTAATAGTACTTTATAAAAAAGGAAACAAAATTACTCCAGACAATTACTTACAGACCTATTACCATAGTACCAATAATAAGTAAAATTTTTGGAATCTTAATTAAAGATCGTATAACAAATCAATTATTTCTAACTCTCAATTTGGTTTTAGAAATACTCAACAACTACAGCTTTATTAGAAGTAATAGAACATATTGTTCACGATCTTGATGCAGGACAACCTACTAATGGATTAAGGTGTGACCTTACAAAAGCTTTTGATTGTGTGAATACTCAAACACTATTGATAAAATTGGAGTACTATGGAATAAGGGGTATCATACACGACCTTTTAAAATCATATCTTAGGAAGAACACAGATTGTTGCATTTAATAATCAAGAATCTAATCCCTCTACCAGTTTCAACCGGAGTACCACAAGGATCAGTTTTGAATAGAGGCTTTTCGTTTCCAATATAAAGTTTGTACAATCCTTAGATTTCTATCATCTACCTTCTCTAGATATTCAAACAGTCTATCGTATTGGATCATCTCAAACGCCTTTTCAAAATTTATAAAGCAGAGGTAATTTTTTTTTATTGAGTTTAATGCGTCGACAACTAATGGTCATTGGCATGGTACAGTGAATTTTTACAGTCATGTACCTAGTGTAGAGTGTAGTGTGTGTGTAGAGTAATTGTCTTGATACTTAGCAAAGTCGACGTCATTGTCTTTGCTAAGAGACGCTAATTGTATCAGAACGTCTGCGATCCCTCCGGTGAGTACCGATCGCACAAGGATAGAAATTATTTTCATTTATTAATTTTTAATAAACGAAAATTTCCACCCAGGTGAAATTCGAACCCACGACCTTTAGGTTCAAAGGTAGGCGCTCTTACCACTGAGCCACAGAGGAGGTTAGAGGTAAACTGATTTCTGTACTTTCCATGATTTTTGAAATAATGTTAACATTGAAAACAAAGATTATTGAATTGTTTGTTTTTCATTGTTTTTTTCGCATTTTTGTTCAATTCTAATTGAAAATTATCTTGAGAAGCAGTTTGAGCGAATAACTCACACACTTATTTGTAAAAGTATTACAGTTTCGCAAATGTAGTTACCATGAGCGCTGCTAGGATTATTTTCAGAGGGTGCATCTGCCGTTCAGGGGGTGCATTTGCATTTGCACATACTATTAACAAATACAAAATATACAACTATACAGTATCGTGCGAATTAATGTGAACAGAGATCGAAATTCAGTTTTTATAAGTTGGCACACCTGCTGTGCCTATTCTGTCAACTGTTTTGTCAAAAAAAAACAACATAACCTCAAAACCTTATTAGTATATTGTGCAAAACACGTGCTTTGTGTTTTATATCATTATTATATTTTGTTGTACCTCAGGTTATGTGCAAGTTGGTGTTGTACTTTTCATTGATTTAACTGTGCAATCAGGTTTAACTTTTTAATATGGATATCACTCATAGGAAAAGAGAAAGGATCATAACACTTAGTGAGCATACACCAATGACTCAGAGGGACATTGCAAAGGAGTGTTGTGTAAGTTTCGATGCAGTCAACAAAATAATTAAACAAAAAAAGGAAACAGGGTCAGTTGAAGTGCAGCGGAAAGGAAAATGTGGAAGAAAACAGAAGACTACTCCTCGAGATGAAGCATTTCTTTTGAGGGATAGCAAACTTCATCCCAGAAAAACAAGTTATGACCTTCAGCAATAGTTAGAAAAGGCTGGAATAAAAATTCACGACTCAACGGTACGCAGACGTCTCTTCGAAGGAGGGAGAAGAGCCATGAGACCGCAGAAGAAACAACTTCTGACAGCGCCTATGATGAAAAAAAGACTAAATTGGACAAAAAAATACGCTCATTGGAGTGCAGAAGATTGGAAAAAAGTGTTTTATTTTCTGATGAGACCCACTTCCTAGTGCAGGGCCAGCGATCAAAATCTGTACGAAAGGCTGCCAATGAGTCACTTTCAACTAGCCATATTTACCAAACAGTGAAACATCCCACCCAAAAAAATGTTCTGGGTCTGTTTTTCATACTCAGGAACTGGCACTCTTATTCCTATTGAAGGTATGATGAACAGTGAAAAATGCTAGCGCAACACTTAGCAATTTTTCAACAAGATTCAGCTCCGTGCCATGTATCGAAGGTTATGGTAAAATACTTCAAGGATATTACCCATCTTGACTGGCCTGGGAACTCACCTGACCTTAATCCTATTGAAAATTTGTGGGCAATATGTAAGGCTAAACTGCAAAAATTTGACTGTACTACAAAAACCAAAATGGTGGAAGCAGTGATTAAGGTATGGTTCAGAGATAAAGCAATTACAAACAATTGCAAAAAAACTTGTGGATTCCACGACTAGAAGACTCCAGGAAGTCATAAAAGTAAAAGGGGGACATATTAAATACTAATTAATGAAAAAATCTCATGTAAGTGTACCTAAATTTACCTTTGACCTAAATAAATCATATTTACAAGTTAATTCTGTTTGTTCACATTAATTTGCACAAGCACTGTATATGTATAGCTATGACCTTTCTTTCCGGACAGGGGATGCAATTGCACCCCCTAACACCTTGCGGCCTACGCCTGAGGTAGTTATATATATATTGAAATGCCCAAATAAAAAATAAAATGTACCATTATACGAAATTCCATTTCGTATGAATTCCTTTGAAGAAAACCGTTTCCACAATATTCCAGTTCCAATTGTGTACATTTAAAAATTAGCGAATTAGTATTTGACTTGGCGTTTGGAGTAATAACAGCATGTAAAATAGATTCTGGGCATATTCAGATATTTTCTCACAGAGTCAGGGCTGCCAACATGGTGGTGGGCGTTGAACGTCGGCAACTGCGTGCAGGCAATGACGACATTCTATCCTTAGGCCATCAGGACTTCTTCGGTACTGTTTCAGCTTTGATACTCCGAGTAAAAAAGGGTTATCCGTTTTCCCGTACTCGCCTTCGGGCTCTTAAGATATTTTTTGTGGGAATTTAAAGAGAATTCACGGATTGGGATAATATTTAGGATTTCTACTAATGTGAAAGTTTGATAAAAGCAGTAGAACTTGTATGAAATCTTTTAAACAAATTATAAATCCCCGTGCCAATATTATTGGCCTGTAAAAAATTGATTTCATGATTTTTGTTGATTTGTTTATAAGAATAATTCCATCTAAATGCTTTTTGCAATTTAAAAGATGACATTAAATATTACAGTAACAATTATAAGACATATTCATGTAATTTCAAGACGTCTAATGATCAAAGCTACAGTTCAGATGAATGAAAAATAATAAAGATGGTTAAGTCAGCCGATAAAAGTGAAAATCTAAGGAAAAGTTCGATAAAATGTTGACATTCTTGCAAATTGCAGTACAGAAAATAAAATATCTCAAAATGAAGCTAAAATAATTTAAATTTGAGCAAAAAGAATCAAATCAATAAATGAAAAATGAGTCTTTAGCGGAAAAAACAAGTCATGATGAATAGTACAGAAAATTAATTTATAACACTACATCCAAGGGGTTCTAAAATTGTACTTTATTGTATTAATTTATATATTTCGAATAGCACAGTCCCAATTTCATACCAGATAATGATTTTGGTCATGTTTTTTTCGTATTTACCAGATGAAGACGTAACAAAAACCGAAAAGAATTAGTTAGTGATAAATGACTGTACAGAGAAAATTTTGATCACAGGAGACATGTATAGTAGAGTGGGGAAAGAAGCTGACAAATGAAACAATGTCTTCGGACCTTATGGGGAGGAAAAGATTAACAGAAATGGAAAATTACTACTCGAATTCTGTCTAGACAATAACCTGGTAATTATGAACACACACTTCCAACATAAAAGGATACACTAGATCATTTGAGAAGACAAATCAAGAGACGAACAATCAATTGTAGACTATACTATAGTGCAAAAAACAGAGAAGAACTGGATAAGAGACGTAAGGGTAACAAGGAGTTATAAAATTGGTAGTGACCACTATTTGTTAGAAACCACATTCAAAAGCACAAGAAAAGAAATAAAAAGACATGAGAACATAAACAGAAAATACAAAGAAATAATAAAAATTTATTTAATAAGGGAAGACTCAACGAAAATAAGATACTCAGAGGGGCTAGAGAAAGAGATGGACAATAAACATGAAATAACAGAAATAATAGAAGAAGAATGGGGAAAATTTCAAAATGCGATGATAAAAACAGCTAAATCAATATGTGGAACTACAAGAATTAACAGCAGAGGGAAACGTACATCTTGGAGGAATGACGAAGTGAAAAGAGAAATAAAAGAAAAGAAGAAATTATGGAAAGAGTACATGCAAGACAAAACACAACCAAAATATGGAAATTATTAAGAGACAAAGATAAAAGTTAAAGAGATAGTTAAGACAGAGAAAAAGAAAAGTTGGGAAAAATTTGGAGAAAAAATGGAAGAAAACAGAACAGAAAACGTAAAATTATTTTATAGAACACTGGAAAACCTAAGAAGCAACAAAGAAATGAAACTGAAACAAATAATGAACAAGGAAGAAACAATAATAAATGACGATAAGACAATAATGGAAAGATGGAGGGAACATTTCCAGCTGATACTAAATGAAAATCAACCAAATACAATGGGGAAAGCCACATCAAGAGAGTATCCATGAGAAACACGGAAAATCCAGAAACTATAATAAAAGAAGAACTGGAAGAAGCAATAACAAAGATAAAGATTGAAACATAACCAGGAAGCGATGAAGTCGCACCAGAAATTATGAAATATATAAGAGTAAAAGCAAAAGAAAAATTGTTATACATATATAACCTAATATGGAAGAGAAAAGTGATACCCAGAGAATGGACAAATACAGTAATTAACAAAAGTATACGAAACCATAATAGAAAGGAAAATCAGAAAAGGAATAAAACATAAACTAGAGGACGTACAAAGTGGATTCAGGAAAGGACACAACACACAAGACCATATATTCACCATGCAACAAGTAATAGAAAAAGCCTTAAAGAAAAATAGATAAATATATCTAAGCTTTATATACATGGAAAAAGCATTCGACTCAGTCAAAAGAAAAGATATATGGGAAAGCTTAAAGAAGAAGCAAGTAAGTGAAGAACTGATAGAAGCAACAAAGATTATATATATGAAAACAACAATAGCAGTGCTATTCATTAATGTAATAGATGAGATGAGATGAGAAAACAATAATCCGACCCATAGTAAGTTATGGGTGTGAAACATGGGTTATAACACAGAAATCTACCAATGCATTAGACGTGTTCGAAAGAAAAATATTGGCGTAGAATACTGGGTCCAATAAAGGAAAATAACAACTGGCGAATTAGATATAATAACGAAACATACGAACAATACACTGAACCAACACTAGCACAATACACTAGACTGCAGAGATTACGATGGGCAGGGCATGTGGCCCGCATGCATGAGAACAGAATCCCCAGAAAATTACTAAACGCAAGAATGCAAGGAAAAAGACCTGTTGGAAGACCAAAAAAGAGATGGGAAGACGAGGTAGATGAGGATGCCAAAAATCTCCTAAAAACGCGTTCATGGAAAAGAACAGCAGTAAATAGAGATGTTTGGAGAGGTTTAATGAAGGAGGCCAAGGCCCGGCTTGGGCTGTAGTGCCATTGGTTGGATTGGAATAGATGAGATAGTGAACGAATGTAAGAAAACCTTCAAGAAATACTGCATCGGTTGAAACATAATGCAAATGATAAACGCTGAGATGTGTATATTTGCAGATTGACAGAAACAGCAGAAAAACTGAAATACAACTTAGAGAAATGGAACCTAGAAGCCAGCAAATACAACTTAAACATAAACAAAGAGAAGACTCAGATAATGAAAATATCAAGGAAACAAGGGACGGAAGATCAAATAGATGTAATGATAGACCAACAAAAAATAATACAGACAATTTCATATAAATACTTAGGAAGAGTAATCAACAACAAAGGAGACATCGAGGACGATCTTAACAACAGAATGGCTAACACAGAAAAACTATTCCAAGCACTAAATAGAGGATTCCTTAATAACAAAGAAATATCAACAAAGACCAAGATGACAATATACAAAACAATATATAGACCTTCAGTGACATATGGAGCAGAAAATTGGATATTAAACAAAAGGCATCAAAGCAGAATTCAGGCAGCAGATATGATATACCTCAGAAGAACGATCGGAGTAAAAAGAACTGATACAATCAGAAATGAAGAAATAAGAGAAAGACTCAAAATCAAACCGATACTCGACTCAATCAAGGAGAAAAAATTGGCATGATTCAGACATCTAACCCGAAAGGACAAATATAACACAAGTAAAAAGAGTGTGGGACGCCAAACCAATAGGGAAGAACAGAAGAGGAAACCCATTAAAGAATAGAACAGTGACATTTCGCAGATACTGCAGAGTAAGGGGTAACCTTGGCAGGAAGCATCACACATGGCATTCAATAGGAAGGAATGGAGAAAGTTCGTTAAGAGCTAGGACACCTCAGAAGATTGTAAAATATTGTAATTTAATGAATTGTATTATAAACGGCCCAACACCGAAAGGTACAAATGGGTCTACTGATTAAGTAAAGTAAAGTTTTTTCATACTTACATGTATAAATTTGTAAGAAATGCCTTGGGTAAACTCAGAGCAAAATATTTTTTAATTATTAAAAACACCGTATTATATTTTGTTTTTAATGATTGCAATTTGCGGAAACACACATGCCTTGTTTAATAACAAATTCTCACGTTTTGTGATGTATCCATTACGGCTTGCGTGTTCGGATCTCAAGAGAAACAGATGACGAAAGTTAAAAGTTGGCATTGTCGAAGTTGATTTTATGAGATAGATACTTTGTGTGAGATAAAACTAGTTAGTGGTTATTTAGATGATGATGAAATATAAATTATTTTATTACACGTCAATGGGAAAGGCAATTTTTTTTGTAATAATACCTTTTTTGTCGTTGCACGCCATTAGTCAAAACAGAATTAGAAATTTTTTAACAAAATGCATAGAGAGAAGGTTTTAAGAAAATTTTTATTATTTAGATGGTCAATTAGGCGATGAAAAAAATATTTGCGGCTATTTTAACTTCAATATAAAATTTTTCCGTCCAAGACGGACGATGGAACAAGGCCATCGGAAAGTGGCGTCCATACAATGCAAAGAGATCAAGAGGCAGACCACAGATGAGGTGGAAAGATGACATCAGGAAACAAGGAGGTCCCACATGGCAGAGGACAGCTCAAGATAGGGAAAGATGGAGAGAACTGGGGGAGACATATATCCAACAATGGAAGGATAGAGAATAGGTTCAAAAAAAAAAATAATAAATAAATTTTTATATAATGTATTTATTAAACATTGTCATAATGTAGATAAATAATGTAAAATAGGTAAAAAAATACCGTATGCCCATAAAACATGTTATTTTACTCTGTATTTATAGGAATTGTGACTGACCATTAATTTGTAAATTGGATATATAAAAACTTAAAAGAAAACTTAATCCTGTAAACAAGTCTTACTTTGTGTGTTCTTTTTATTAAAAATTTACCAAATATTAGTCAAATTTAAAGCAAGTTGCCTAAATATCTAAAACTGTATGGATATAATTTTTAAAGTTCATAAATTGATAATTATTTAAAGAAATATTTTATTTTTTGGAATTCTATACGAAAAAAGGATATTTTGTGAAGAGTTCTTTTATATTTTTTCGTTTGTTGCATTTACAATGTTCTATCTGCAAAAATTATGGCTCTTTTAGACGCTATTCGAGAAATTTATTAGAAAGTGGTAAAAAATTGTGATGTTTGACATGTTATCTGATTGGGCTGGACATTAAAAAGTTCTTGGCTGTGGTTATCTTTTACATTTTACATTTACGTTTATATTTTTTTATTTTGAGACTCTGAGATGTCTAGAGACAACAAATATAGACGTTATGGATGTCGAAACCTTAAATGATAACTTAATAAAAGCTATTAAGAACGCAGAGAAAAAGTGCAATACAAATCCTAGGAGAGATAAGGAGGAAAAAATCATTCAAGAGACAAAAATAGACAATATAACATAAAAAAGATTACAAGGGTTGTCGAGGAAAATAAAAGTTTAAAGGTGCTGAAGAGATGTCAAGCTCTAGGTAAGAAGAATATTGTTAAGCTCGCAGATCGAAATGGAAAAGTGGTAACAGATAAAGATAGAATAATTAAAGTTGTTGAAGAATTTTACACAGAATTATATAGAGAAAGGGGTAAGAAAGACGGCACGAAGTTGAGAAAAGTCCAGAATGTAGGTTCAGAGGATATCCAAGAAATAACAATCGAAGAAGTCTCAAAGGCATTAAATCGAATGAAAAACAATAAAGCAGCTGGTGATGACCAAATCGCTATTGAGGCAGTTAAAGCAGGAGGAAAGACAGTACTGAAAGCATTGACACAGTTATATAACTTATGCCTTTCAAAAGAGGTTACATCATCTCAGTGGAAAGCTCAGTGGAAAGCTGTTATAGTAGTCATGTACAAAAAGGGAGATATAACAGAGCTAAAGGACTATAGACCTATTAGCTTATTATCTCACGTTTATAAGTTGTTTATGAAGATAATAACTAATAGGTTGACATTAAAACTAGACTTCTATCAACCTTGCGAGCAAGCAGGATTTAGAGCTGGATACGGAACAAATGATCATTTGCAAACCATTAAGTCGTTAATTGAAAAAAACATTGAATATAATAGACCCCTGATACTTGTCTTTGTCGACTTTGAAAAAGCATTTGATAATACAATGTAGAATATATCACCGATACATATCCCTCATCAGATACATTTATTAGCATGCTACATCCTGTGTAAGACTTAATGGAGATACTAAGACCTTTCGTATTAAAAAAATTGCAGATGATATCGTTCTTATTGCAGACAGCTTTGATCAGGCACAGATAATGCTCCAACAACATTAAAGCGGAACTGGGCAGGTCATGTAGGAAGGTCAGTTGATGACAGATGACAGAAAAAGAGTGACTACAAATTGGATTCAGATGGCGCAAAATCGGACTAAGTGGAAAAGCATGCGACAGGCCTATGTTCAGTAGTGGACGTTAGAGGCTAGTTGATGATGAAATGAATATAGTTTGGTAATATACTTTAATGTGGCTATAGACTTTTACAACATGTTTAAAATTCGCAAAACGAATATATCGTTGGCTAAGTACATTCTGAGATTATTTTAACACCACATACTGAAAAATTACCGATAATGAAAAAGTCCAACAATGATTTTTTTTAAAACACAAAATAACTAAAAGAACTTGTTAAAATAACAAACCAGTACGGCGCATAAAGAACAAACGTAATATGGAATGTTACAAGGAGGCTCAAAAAGTCTTCCATTAAAATATTTCACGAATACCAATCTCAAAACGCTTCTCATACAAATATTTTAATGATCTAATTTCGCAATTCTCGCTTCTGATTGTGACACAGTTTTATCCCGCACGGTTTATATACAGTGCCGATGCTGAATGCTGAGCCGAGGGCTGACTAATGATCCCACAAAACGTTGGCCCATTACCGATTTGCCGACGATCTCGCGACTTTTTGCAAAACCAAAACGATTTCTATGAAAATAATAAATGACTATCGCTCTGGGCCGATTCACGACTCTTTTGACTACATACAGCGGCGTATCTAACACAAGGATTAGAGGGTTCGCACTTACACATTTTTTAGTATGCTAACTAGCCAAAATTATTAGAATACAAAGATTGCAATGGGCGGACATGTGATAAGAATGCTAGAAAGAAAGCACTGAAAGCTAAAATGCAGAGAAAGAGACCGGTTGGAAAGCCAAGAAAGCGCTGGG
Organism: Diabrotica balteata; assembly: GCA_918026665.1. Taxonomy (NCBI): domain Eukaryota; kingdom Metazoa; phylum Arthropoda; class Insecta; order Coleoptera; family Chrysomelidae; genus Diabrotica; species Diabrotica balteata. The sequence goes on along the minus strand of OU898281.1, from coordinate 4,032,186 downwards.
AAGACACAGTAAACAGCGAAGCACAAGTCGTTTTATAGTTCGTGTATGGAGAAGATCAGCCACAGACAAGCAACGGTGTAGGCAAGGTTCAATTTGGGATGTAGTGCCGTAGAAGTCGAAGAACTAGCCAAAAGGAAATCATGGAGAGTTTTGCGGTGATATTACATAAATTCCGGCATGCTCTCGAATCCATAAAATCCTGGCAAAACATAATTTTACCATTAAAGAAGTAGGTTTTCTGAAAAAGAAAGCTAATAGCAATTTGTGGAAATTCGGCTTAAAGCCAGTTTAGCATGACCAGATCAGACCTAACACCAAAATCATATAGACCAATAAGCCATTCGTCTTTTCTATTAAAAACTTTGGAAAGTCTTCTGGGTAGGAATATAAGAGACGAAGTGTTAAAACATTATCCCCTATCTAAGCAATCGTCAATATTCATACCAACCAACATGGTAAATTTACGGACTCAGCGTTGGATGATCTATATAGGCTTATCTCAAAGTCAATAGAACACAGAGTGATAGCAATTGACGCTTTTTTGGAGATAAGGGCATCCCTGGAGAATAGGATAGTAATATCCACTCTGAGCAAACCAACGATCAAAGCAAGAGCAGTTAGAGGCTGTCCACAAGGAGAAGTTTTGTCACTTCCACTTTGTCTTTTTATATTTTGAATATAGGCCTACATGAAATACTTTAAAATGTGCCTATCTTCTACTTCTAACTAGAGATGTTGGCGACCACATTGGCCTATAAATAGATCAGTTGACGTTAGACCAGTCAATTTCCTAAGATTGGCCAGCCAGTATATACGTCTACGTCCAAGGCCTCTCTTACCCTGTAAATCTTGCCCTGTAAAATCAACTGTATTTATCATTACGAATGATGTGGCCAAAGTTACCCAATTTTCTGTTTTATATGGTGTTAATAATTTCTTTGTAAATTACTTAATGAAATACTTACATACTGAAAACCACACAGAAAGCTACAATATCCTTAAAAACAGAAAATTGAGGACAACCCCAAAATGACCCTTTAATTATATACAAGGGTTATTAGACCAATGATAACCTATGGGTGGACAAAGACACAGCAAGTGTATTACGGGGCCATAAAAATATCTCATACAGCGCCGTTGGAAGTCCTGCTGAATCTTCCACCACTTTATATCTTTATACAGGGCGACAGGAAGTCAGAGCTGTGATTCACAGATTAATACATAATCAGCAAGTTACATAAGCCAGGTGCATAGTGCTGACAATCGAGGCGAATAGTTCTGAAAGTTAACCGAGGAGTTAAACCCAGCTTAATGGGATACCCCATCGATGCAACAGCTACGAGATCCAACTTTGACAATAAATTCAAAATACCAAGGGCAGCGAAAACTGGAAGAAAGGTGTAACCATACAACAGAAGCTCCTGGTACAATGATGGATCAAAAACATCTTGATGGATCAAAAACATCTGAGGGTGTAAGAGCCGGTATAGTAGGGAGAAAGCAAGGGATACATTTCTCGATAAATTTATCTAAGGATGTCACAATTTTCCAGGGGAAATAACGGCAATTCATCACTGTGTGGAAGAAACAGGAAGTCTATAAAGAAAGCACCATTCAATTGCCAACTTGCACATAGCCAGGCAGCGCTTAAGACACTCAATTCTATAGAGATCAATTCTAACTTAGTATGGGATTGTGTGGATGGCCTAAATAAACTAGGAGACCGTAGCAAGATTACGGTAGTATGACTACCAGGGCACAAGGATCATAATTGGCAAAGAAAAAGCAGATGAAATGGTTAAACAAGGCACATTAATGCGATTCATTGGACCGGAACCCTTCTACGGCATTCCAAAGGCAATACCAAGAAGAGCCTCAAGAAAGTGGTAAGCACATAAATCTGTCGAATCGTGGAGGAATTCACCAGAACAAAGACAGACGAAATAGTTCATTATGGAACATTCGCCAAAATTTTATAGCAGACCTAATAAGCTGACAGGAAAACAGTCAAAGATATGGTTAAAGCTGATGGGATTGGCAGAAGACCACAATAGCAATGGAATATGCTAAATTTCACCACATTAAATCCATTTATCTATTTAATTTACAATAACCATAACCTACTAACTTCTCTGCATATTTGTTTTTATTCGAGGGTTATTTCCAAAAATATTGAAAATACTTATATCAAACATAATAATAACAAAAATACTAGAAAGACTGTTGAATCCATCTCTCCAATTCAACTTTGGGAAAATCACTAAACAACATTGTCACACAATCGTCAATAAAATCAAAGACAATCTGGAAAGAAAAAAAAAGCAATCAATATTTCTTGACAGACTAGACATCAATCGTTTAGAAACGTGTAGCAAACATAATTGCTGTAAAACGAAGGGGCAAATATCTTCGTTAGGGAATATAACAAAATAGTCGGATCTTGGAACTTACACATGCGAATGTATGATTAAATGCAGGTGATGCACTACATTGTATCTTCAATTACCTTGAAACCTTTGATTTAAATAATAGTTATCTAATAATTTGCTAGCTATTTGCATACATAACTGCTTTACATACACAATACAAAATCAACGGTACAACAATCTTGAATTTGCTTTCGCATTCTTCTGTGGCGTTAACAACATAAACAAAAATATAAATCAAAACTCGTTTGAAACCTACGACTATGTCCGCATTTAGAATGTGATCGTAAGGATCGAGATTGGGGATTGGGAAACCTGTAATTGATTGTACGTCTGTCCTTTTCTAGAGTGAAAGGTGGAGTACGGTATTGTATGCAAATTGGCTTACCAGTGAGATAACATGAGATATCTTTGCAGGCTTGCGAATATTTAAATCAAGTTCGACTAGGATATTGATTCCGATATAGTTTAGTTTTAAAGAGCGAGGTTAGTTTTTAAATGTACTATCGGCATTTTTAAGCCGACAAACTTGCAGTAAAGAAAGGTATCTTCCTTTCTTGCTTAAGTTAGGCCTCTAGTGTGAGCATATTAGGTAATGATTATCATTAATGCTCGGATTATGAGCCCAGTTGCATACGAATTGGACCAAAATCAATATGTAACATAATTTTCTTTTCTGAATTAGAACTAACTCTTATGAATTGAACGGTTTCGATTAAGCTTATTTTGTATTACTTGGTTTTGTCAATTGATTAACAATATCCAACGAAAAGGAAAAATATCACCCAATCAGTGATAAATCTTTTTTCTTCATTTTTTTTGTGCCTATAAAACCAAACTCTGGTTATCATTAATTGCGATGCTGATAATTTAGTGTGAATATAGTTGTTCTTAAAACTATTTTATTCTTACACTTTTAGCACTGTCATTAACGTCTCTGTACGTACGAGTATATACCTACATAAACATGATATCTCTACTATAAACTGCTTTGTTGATAAAAATATTCTCCACATGTGCCATCCAAACTTTGTCGTTCATCTTGCTGCGTCACAGTCCGAAGTTTTTGTGCCACTTTTTTTCTATAATTAATATCATATACCCAGAGACGGATTGCTACAATCTCATTCACCAATTTATCACGAACAAGACAGAATTGAAACTTTCTAAAACGACAAAACTTAATAATATGTAATTTTTACAATTCGCCGCAAATAACTCTATTCCTAATTGTTTAAACATTCGAAAAACGCAAAGAAAAAAATATTCTAAACCTAATTCGATGGAAATTAATATAGCGACGACGAAATGATATTTCCTGATCATTTATATCGATAAATAATGGACTCAAAAAATAAATAAGGTTGTAAGGTACAACGATAAAAACTGAACACATTCAAATCTCCAATAAATTACTTGTACCTCTTTCCCAGCTATAAATAATTCATAAACATGGCATACGTTCCGCAGGGTACAGATTCGCAACATCCAATGAATCAATTCAACAAGTACAACATCCCGTGTATCATTTTTTCCGTCGCCGATGTTTGATCCGCGTTTGTTAGTTTCTCGAAATGTATGTTAAAGGGTAGGTCGGAAATTATAAGCTATTGTTGTCTGGCGCTTCAAAAACAAAAAGCCACCATCGATCAGCGGGAGACCTAACCAAAATTCGGAATGGGCCGCGGTTCATAGAAGTTCTGCAAAAAAAACAACGACAAAAAAATCATACAAGATTTTTATTGATTTGATTAGTCTATATGAATCAGAGACACAGGAGAATGTTTATTATTTATTAATAAAACGAAAATTTTGTGTAGGTAGTGTACGAGCATGATAAGAATATTAATTTAAAAAACAAGAATCGATGTCATAAAAATTTGCAGACGAAATATTTTTAAATATATTTTTCTTTTACTCCACAATCCACAAGCCGTTTATTGCCTCCTTTATATTCTGAAAAATACTTAAATTTTTGTTATAAACCATATATAAACCTGTGTTATAAACCATAACACGCTGGCCCTTATTAAAAACCTATATTGGGATCAAATGGCGTCGATTAAAATAGACAATGTTCACCAGGAGTTCACCAGGGCTGTGTACTTTCTCCACTATTGTTTAATATATATTCCGAAAAGATCTTACAAAATGCCCTCGATAATATTGAAGAAGGAATCAAAATCAACGGAGAATATGTAAACAACTTACGATACGCAGACGACACCGTCATTATTGCAGAGAGTGCTGAGAGTTTGCAACTACTTTTGAATACCACAACCAGAAAGGGAGATAGCTTGGGGCTGAATAATTACACAAATAAAACAAAAGTAATGGTCGTTACAAATATTGGTAGATAGAACCCGTACAAAAATTTCAGTATCTTGGTTGCTGGATAACAAACGATCTAGACTACGAAGTTGAAATACGTGCTCATATAGAGTATGCTAGGTCCGCTTTTCAAAGAATGAAAAAATCCCTAATAAACTCTACCTTACCGTTGGATATCCGATACCAATTTATAAAAACATTCATTTATTCCATGTTGTTATACGGAGTCGAAATATGGCTCTCGAAATCAGAAGTATGAGACATGTAGAAGCCTTTGAGATGTGGGTTGTTCGAAGGATGCTGAAGACAGAGCACGTAACCAACAACGAGGTGCTGAGAAGAATGGGGACTGAAAGAAAACTCCTAAATATTGTAAAAACCAGAAAAACGAGTTTTCTAGGACATATTTACAAAGGAGAAAAATACAATTTTAAAAAAGTTGGAAAGTAGAAGGAAGAAGATGTTCCTGGCTAAAAAATGTAAGAGACTGAACAGGCATGGACACTCATTCCATACTAAGAACAACTCAAGATAGAGAGCAATTTGCTATAGTTAGAGTCAACCTTCGATAATGGAGAGGGTACCTTAAGAAGAAGAAGAATATTTATATTGCTTAACATATCTATATCAGACCAATGGAGTACATGAGTAGATTCTTGCATTATACTGGGATTTTATAACTGACCAGGTTTCAATAGAATCGAAGGGTTTTTGATAATCTATGTAATCCAAGTGTAGCGGTGTGTGTGGTCCATTGTACTGAATCCTTTTCTGAAACCAGTTTGTTTTCTAGTTTTCTGTTTAAAAGGTTTCTTTGATTAGTTTGGTCTATAGTTGTCATCTTTTTTGAAGATCATAATTATTTCAGAGCGATTTTTTAAAGTAAAAAAGGTTTTACGGAAGATATTCGAGCGAAGTTTGATGGAAAAAGTATTACCACTATAATTAAGCGAAACAGTCTGCAGTGGACAGGATATGTAGCCCGGGTCCCGAAATCGAAAATGATAAAGAAGATTCTAACAGCCCAATCGGTGGGAATGATTAGACGAAATAGACAAAAGCTGTGGTGGTTCTCAGAACACAGGGTACTAATAAGATCAGTGTTGCCAACTGGAAGATCCAAGCAAGAGATAACAGAATGTCTTAAAAAGTTTGAGAAGGTCGAGATCCTTTAATGGCTGTTAGTAGGGTGAGGATGATAATGAATAATGATAAATTACTTCAGAGTTGCATCATGTCCATTGACCATGGTACTGCCTCTTCGTACAAGCATTTGTTGAAAAGGATTTTTACTGATTCTTCAACGATGTTTCAAGAAATGGAAAAAAATGACAACATTACAATGATTAACTACAACTTTGGATGAAAAATAATGCGTGCTACATATGCATTATTTTATTTGCTTATAATGATGATGAATTGTTTATCAATTTAATGTATGTTATATAAATTATCTGAATAATACGAACTTATATTTATCTTTATGTTTATAAAAAAAAATTATAAAACTGATGGAAAAAAGTTTATTAAAAAATATTTATTACTTAATTAATTAATAATTATTTAAAATTAATTGGTAATTTTAATAAAAAGTTAATAAAATGTATGTTACGTATCTAAAAGATGACCATTTGAGTGTAATGATGTTTCATATTTAATGCGTTTAAAAAAAATAATTGATTAAGTATAAATTTTATGTACATTATGTAAATAATACTAACTTGGTTTATTATATAAAAAAATATATAAAAAAATATTATTTTACAAAAACAAGTTTTTGATAAAATAGATTAATTAATTGGCAATTTAAATAAAAAAAATTGTATATTTGTAAAATATGAAAAGCTAATATAAATTTTAAAAACATCCATTTATGTTGATTAGTTTTTAAGATACCACAACCTACTTAAATTTGAAGTAATTTCAGTTTCTATTCCTTTAAATTCATATTTTCATTTTGGCACCAAAAAATTTCGTCCAAAATTTTTATTGCGGACAGTTAATCTCTGAAATAGCAAATCGGCAACATAAAATTCGAGAAGGAATAAAAGAAGTGCTCTTACGTGATAGTTTACCAGAAAAATTGAAAATTCTTAAAAAGAAACAAAATGGCGGATATTTGATAAAATTATTCACAAATTTAATGTTTTCAACTTTTTTCAGTCACAAAAATTTTATTTTTGTGTTGGTTGTAGGTAACTATCATAGAGAAAACCAAAATAAACAAAATGCATCAAGGTTTAAATCGACCGATTATATCCGGAAATTGAATATTTTGAAAAAAAAACTACGCTTTTAAAACTGGCGGACATAATCTCCCGATCTAGTCGATCGATTTAATAAACCTTAATACATTTGGTTTGTTTTGGTTTTTTCTATGATAGGTTACCACAATTTGACAAAAAAAAATAATAAAATTTTTTTGACAGAAAAATCGAAAAAAATTGTCAATTTTTAAGTAATTTTTTCAAATGTCCTCCATTTTATTTTTTTTTTGAATTTTTAATTTTTCTGGTAAATCACGTAAGGGTAATTTTAAAACCCTTATCGATTTTTATACATATTTCAGATTTGCCATTCCAGATATGCCATGGAGCAGTAATTTTTGGACGAAAAGTTTTTGGTGCAACCCTTAAAATGTAAGTACAAAAAAAAATAAAAAAAATTGTAAGCTTCAAAAGTTGTATAATAATATAAAAAAGTTTGATTGCCGTTGTTAAAAATGCGTAATTTTTAGCATTGTAGACAGTAATAGTCCCTTAACATCACTGGAAATGATAAATTATGAAAGGACTTTGTTTGTTCCTTAATATTTATATATAAACCGGTGTCGAGTTTTTGAAAAAAAGAGCCATCTTCGTTCCAGAAAGTTGTAGGGCAACTTTTTTTAAATTCGCATAACTTTTTGAACATAAAAAATTAAAACTCCATGTGCCGTAGAGCACTCCATGTAGTAAAGGGACTAGGAGAGAACGAACTATTATGTTAACTGTCCGATGTTAAATCCTATAAGAAATCGCAAAGGTTCATTCTGGTCATTTTCATTTCTTTTCTTGGTGGAGGCGCAAAAACTTGACGGATCACGATACATCATTAAAAAGGAGAGGGGATAGCAAATATGTTGAGACAGTGCTTAGCAAAGGGGCATTACATTATATCTCTGTCGTTATTGGTCCGATTGGAGCGTGTGATACGTTTGCTGAAATTTTGCAACGACGCATAATTAATTTTATACATTGCTCAACATGTCTAAAAGAGTAACTCTTTTTTTATGAAAGTGTTGTAGAATCCTTATAATTTTATTAGTTTCTTTATTATACCGTTGCCATCCTTTGTTAATCTTCGCAAATTTAATAAAAAGCAAATTAAAATGTATAATAAAAATTTGTATACACTGTGGTTATACACGCTCACTCATTTAGGGCATTCTTCTTATTTGCCCTATTGTGTAGAAACCAATTTTATCTACAAGAGTATTTGGTTAATATTCCTTGTAGACTGTAAAACGGTTGCGTAAGTATCCTCATGTGACTTGCCAAGTCGAATGAAAAAAATCAACGAGGTAAATAACGTGTGAAATGTTTCACGTCGAAAATCAATACTCTTAGCTATTATGTGAAAATCGGCTGATGATAGTCTCTTATCTAGCCATGATCGGTATAAAAATCACGCCTCCTAAGCGACTAACCATTATAATTTACTAATGGTGGTTTTCTACTCGTAAAACCATCGTGCATACATTTCGACTCCATCAAATCAGAACCATAGCCGCAAATAACGATAATAGTAATTATTCAAAGCGGTCGAATAGAAAAACGAAGACGATTCGAATCGACCAACAGGTACTCATTGTAGTATCGTACAATGGAAACAAACATTTCTTCGAGGTCGTTATTAGAGAAGAATAGACGACGACAACGAGGCGAGAGCTTTTTCACTTTCTTTTCGTTCTGTTGGACGGAAATAAAGAACTGACAACAAAAAAAGCTTCTCGACAAGATTACCGTACGCTTTAATGAACTAATGAAAATATTGATATTAAATTAAAACTAAATTCATCACTCCAGGATTTAGGTATATGACTTCTATGTGGGTTCAATTCATTTGTTTTATTATTTTGTACGCAAACGTATGTCTTCCATGTAAATCATTTTGAAATTTGACTTGTTTGTGATTTTGTTTTTTCATTTCCTGTTTTTTTTTTATTTTGTAGGCAGCGTTACTCAAAATGTGCAAGCACCGTACAAGGTGCAAATCCAAATTAATAGGCCACCATTAATTTCCTGATTATATATAAGCAATCGAATAAATCGAATTTAGAGGAAAGGAAAATAATCAATACAATAACGTACCTGAATTAAGTCATAGAAATCAATTTTCAGGAAGTAGAAATAGCGATAAATTCACTCAAAAATAAAAAGTCACCAGGAATAACCAACGAGCTTCTAAAACATGGAGGAGAAAGTATAATCCTAGAGATGACAAAAGTTATACAAAACCTAATATTGCTCTGCAAGATACCAGACGCATGGAGAAATAGCATAATGATACCAATGTTCAAGAAAGGAGATAAAGAAGACCCCAACAATTATAGAGGTATAAATCTACTGAACACAGCACTTAAGCTTACCACAAAAATCCTAACCAACAAAATTAATAAAGCAACAACTTTATCAGATGAACAACAAGGATTCAGATCCGAAAGATCCTGCGTAGACGCCGTATTTGTACTAAGACAAATCACAGAAAAGGCCATCGAGTATAATAATCCAGCATCTGTTTTATTGAGCTGACCAAGGGTTTCGATCGCATCTTACACCTACTTCCATAATCGAATACATGCAAAGATAAATGAAAAACTAACACATTGTATACCTGTATAAAGCGGAATCAGACAGGGTGACTCGTTAAGCTCACTTCTCTTTATTATAATAATGGACGAAATAATACAAGCAGTACGTAAAGGTCATGGCTACAGAATGGGGAACAAAGAAATCCAAATATTATGTTATGCAGATGAGCATCCAAAAATTAACACACATCTAAATACCCACTACGATGGTAAAACTGAAATTGATGGAAAAATAATAAAGCAGGAAGCAAGGTAAAGATATCTGGGAATAGATATAAATAGTTACGGAGATGTTGAAGAAGAAGTGCGACAACAAAGCTTAAAAGCAAGTAAAGCGGCGGGATCTCTTAATGACACAATCTGGAAGAACAAATACCTAAGAAAAGACATAAAAACAAGAATCTATAAAGCAGCAATTAGACCTATATTAACATACACGGCGGAGACAAGACCTGACTACTAGAAACAATAGAGGTGAAAATACTCTGACGAATATCAGGGAATAAAACGCATGCAAAATAGAAGACATAAATGGATGGGTGACACAACGGAATCAGGAATGCAACCAACACATTAGTAGAATGGCAGAAGATGGATAGTACGAATAGCACGAGATAAGTCACCAAATGGACAAAGAAGTAGTGGCAGACCAAGAAAAAGATGGTGCGCCAATTTCAACAATCGAATGACCTCGATTCGTCGCACCGCTTCTCACTGGCGCGTAGTTCGTAGAAATTCGTCTGACTGAAGCGCTCACCTCTGTATGTTGTGCAACAAACTCCTTCCTAATAATTTGATGGTACCTGCTAAAATGCGACGACATTTAGAAACTGTAGGCACCAACTTCAAAGACAAGAGTAAAAAAGTTTTGTATCTGACTCGGACTGTGGATTTAAAGGCAACGGATGTATTTGGTTAATTACATGTTTGGAAACCAATACACGTTTTGCTTTGAATTTAGTTTCCCTAAAAAATTGAGTTTTTAAGAGAATTCTACAAAAAAAGTTTAAGAACGTCTTGTCTAGGGTATCACGAGCCTTACATAATTTCCTCTACCTCTTTCATTTGATACCAGTCGGTCGTCTGCATTTTCTGGAGTAGCTCTACAAAGTGTTCTTGTCATATTCATCTGTCTAGGGTTCTGTAATATTTTTTAATATCGTTCTTTACTAATTAACTTACAAGTTCTATAATTTCTTCGACCAAGAAACATTTTTTGTAGACTTACATCTCTTCTCGTCTCTAATCTAATTCTCTCGTCTCCTTAGTCTAACCAATAACTCAATTGCTTGATAACTATAAAGTAGCACAAATTTTTTTCTTGCTAATATCAGCGTTTCTTTAAAAATAGTACCAAAGCAAACTGGCCCCCGAATGAACCAGTACTAATATAAAAAAATAAAAAAAAACATGTACGACATGGAGATAAACACAAAGTTTAATGAATCAAGCTGTGTTCAATTCAAGCAGAAAAAGTGTCTTGTCGATGAAAAATTATATTCATCCTCGTAATTTTATATGCTCAGCTACCTACATAATGGTACAGGGCAGGTGTTGAAAATCTAAATCTATCTCATTTTAGAAAACACTATAAAAACATTATTAGTAGTATAAACTATTTGGTAATGTTTCATTTCGAGTGAGTTATTTTTTTGAATTTTTTTTAAAAATATCTTTTTTATTTGTACCTCGTTCAAGCACATCACAAGCACGTTCAAGTCCTTCAACATTTCTATGCAGTTTTTGATTTCAAGTCTTGCTCTCTCTATAAGGTTCAATAGCCTGTCTTTTCAAATGCCTGCCGATTTTTATTTTTTCTTCGGCGAGTACTAAACCCGTGTAAGGAATAGCATAAGACATGTAACGCACTTATATCTTCTTCTAGACATATAGCATATCTAGTCAAATATATATAACTCAAATGATTGTTGGGTCTACAGTAACAGATCCAATGCAATTCTAACAAATCTTTCGGCTGTATCTTATTAAGCCTGAAGTGAATTTACCAGAGTGCCCTTTAACCAATAGATCAGTCTGTCCCCTGAAGCCTGACTTTTAAAATAATTTCCACTCCTCTGAGCTCCGGTGGCTATAATCCCTATGATACATTGAACATGGAGTGAATCCGCTTATACTAGAGTTGGGCAAATGCATATATTGCATAGTTCATGCAAATATCTGGGGATTTTGCATATTTATACAAAAGATTGCATAACATTCATAAACGTCAGCATAACTCTCGAGAGTTCTGTTTGTCAAGTAATTTTTTGGACGTTTTTATTCAAGTATTCATATTTCATTTCATGTTCAAAAGTAATGTAAGTGGAATGTACCCCACGTTTGCACATCGCTACGGAAAGCAAAGAGAAACTGCTGTACTATATTTATCTAAAAAAACAATTATGGTAGAAGCAATAAAAGAAAAAGCCCCTAGAGAAGCAGTCGTTAAACCATACTAAGAATAATCACGAGGACAAAAACGAAAGTAACAAAAACCGACTATGGAAAGTCAATGAACATTGGTATTTGGAATGTTGAAAGCATGAGCATGCCGAGAAAGATACCCTTATAAACCAAGAAATAAGCTGGAAATAAATATCTCAGGTATAAGTAAAGTCAGATAATCAAACAGCGAAAAAACCGTAAACAATTTACTTTTTACGATTCTGGAAACGAGAGTTTTATCAATTGCTCCCTATGTATATATGTGATATGATCGTTACATTCTTCAGAGTTGTTCAACAAAATTACAATCAAAAGGGAAGTTATCCACAACTTGCAGGTACCTTGTCCGGACCCATATTCTCTATCACTTGATATTTTTAGTATGGACCCATTTCATTATAGATTGAGGTTTTTTAAACCACAAAGAGGGCACGTGGTTTTTCGTAAATAATGAAAAATTGCCTAAAATATATTCAAAATAATTATGGAAACCATTGTATTGTAATTTTTGATGGATATGACAGCTTAACAACAAATGCTACTGAAAGAAGGCGACGCAAAAAAAACAGAATAAGTCATCTGATGTTTATTTCAATGAAAATATGCCTTTAAAAATAAACCAAGAAAATTTCCTACTCAATGCTAAAAATAAAAGTACTGTTACTTAAATTTTGCAAATTAAATTAAGAGCGTAGGCGCAAAATTTCGGGCCAATGCTTTTTAAATGCATCAATTTTTCTCGAATCCTGAGAAAACTAAAACATATTTTTTTAAAATTTAAACGAAGAATGAAACATTATATTATTACCGAGGGTCGAAAGTCCTTTAGAATAAATAAAAAGTTTTTTTTCAATAAGATATTTGAAATTAAAAATCACCACTAAATATTCTCTTTATTTTTATCCCTGTAAACTTATTAAAATAAACATTATAGAAGTTTTCAGGGACTTTTGGCCCTCGGTAATAATGTATTATTTCATTCTGCGTTTAAATTTTTCAAAAATATTTATTAGTTTCTTCAGGATTCGAAAAAAATTAATGCATTAAAAAGCATTGGCCCGAAATTTCGCGCCTACGCTCTCAACTGACGTAGGCAATAAATTTATTCAATCTGCAGCTGATGTAGACTATTGTTACTACTGCCATAGAAATAGCAGAGAATTTTAACAAAAAAGTAGTCATTGTGTCAGAAGAGTGTCATTGTGTCATGTTCTAGTACTAGTAACTGCTCTTATCCAACTAATTCTGACATTTTCTTTTTAAAACCGGCTCGAGTAAACAAAACTCAAGTATATTCTTCGAAAAGTTTGAATCATATCCAATTCCGACTTTGCCCATGAAGCACAATGTTTCAAAAGAGTTGGTCTATCATAATAATCGTGTTAAGCGACCCCAAAATAACCCCAAGTAACACAAATGTTCAGGAAACGAAGTTTATCCTGGGTAATAGTTAGCTCGAGGGCCATTGTCGTTGTTCGGCGACCTTGAAAACCGAGTAATAAACTTGAACTCGTTCTTCTCGATGTTTTCCTAGTTACAAATTTTTCATTTTCTAAGCACTTCGAAAATACATTTTCCTTAAGCACAAATTTGCAATTTTTATTTTACGAGTGCCACCATGAATTTTATTTACAAACTTTCATAACACTTTCCTGAATGGAATGCAAAAAGTTGTATGGTGATTCATTTTGCTGCGGAAAATTGGTAGGCTTATTTCTTCGTTGCCTAGCCTATTTTGCTTGCTGTTTATCAGTCTTTTTACGCTGAATAAGCTTTTCCCTATTTACCTCGTAACTTTTAACTTTGGATATTTAGAATATTTAGACCCTTTAAGTCTGTTTCCTTTGGTAATAGCCACTTACTTGTTTGTATATGTATATGTCCTAGTCCAAGACAATTTAACTTTGCCTACATGTTAATTTTTTGCTGTGTATTTCGTAAAAAAATTAATAAACTATAGCAACAATACGTTATGCCAACCGGTAAATTTGTGGAGCTTTGCATAACGCAAGAAACAAACACAGTGGTTCTCGACGAGCGTCTCACGGTAACTCGGCTTTTAATAGAAATAATAATAATGATTAATTATATTATTACACAGAGTCTGCAGACTAAACAATAGAATGTGGGAAAGCAATGTTGCATATTATGAATGCTATTGATATAAAGACACGCAATTTGGTTGGCGCATTATAAAAGTATCTCATTAGGTAACATATAATTCAAGATTTTAAAAACAGTTTTGGTATAAACTTTGTGATGTTACATATATTACAAGATTTTCCTAATAATAATTATAATAATTTATTTTATTTTTGACAAAACACTTGCGAAAATTACGACTTGACTAAAAACAGACTTTTTTGGGTTCAAAATGGTTTTTGGTGGCCCTTTGTCTCTATTGTTTGCACTGTTCTTTAGTTTCGTGAAGAATGAATGTGAACCCAAGTTTCATAAACAGTTATATTTTTACAAAAAGTCCTTCAGATTGAAAGAGTTTATACGTGAAAGAAGGAGTGAAGAAAAGAAAAAAAAAAGAAACAGGAAGACAGAAAACGAAGCCAAATTATTTTTAAGCGATCAAACAACTTTTTTCTTATTTAAAATGTAACTTTAGACAACATTTTAGATAGATTTTCGACAATTATCTTCTTTACTCTAAGAAGTTTTATTTCGCTAGCTTAGATTCTATATCAATCTGTTTGTATTTTTATCTAGCTTTCACATTATTTCTCTTCTTTCTTAAGCATTTTTAAAGACTATGAAGGAATGTTGTTCGTAGAACTATTTTTTTTTTTAAATCCACAAGGAAAACAATTCCTGTAGCTGGCTGTATACCACGTATCGCAAAAAAGAGGTTAGTATTCGTAAATGGGTATATTTATTTAAAAACCCTTAAAAGGGCTACATCAAAAAAACAAACGTTTTCGGACTAAACAGTCCATCATCAGGTTTAAAATTGCTAGGTTAAAATGCCTGAGCCACCAAAATACCAGGGTAAAAACCCTTTAAATTACATGTAGTTATTAAAGATTGTACATATTGTTGTTATAGTGTATTTTTATGTATGAGAGAGTAATAAAACAATAAATTACGTATGCAAATCCCTAAACTGTTGATACGAGTGACTCAATGAAAAACAGATATTTGTCAACAAGTTTACAAAAGTATATAGGAAAACAATTTTAAATTGAGTATGACCACCAGGTATAAAGGTTGGAGCAGAATAGAATACAATAGTTGTGAGGGTTACTAATCCCTAAATAAGGTTGCCAGTGTCGGAGTGATGGAGGTTAACAGGTACTAATGAATTTGCAAGAAATGTAAGATGTTTATTTTATTGGTTATATATAACCAATTTAAAATCAAACATTTAATTCTTTAATTCCAGGAATCTACGACAGTAATTGACTAGATAATTACCTTCTAAACTTATTCCACAGAAAATGTGATAGTGGGTTTTTCCATTTTGTAGGAAGGTCCAAGTGGCGTATTCAAAATTTTTAACAGTTCACTAAAAGTAGGTACTTCAGTTGCAAGGTGCAGTTTATTGTGTATACTAGTGTTATGGAAAATTTGGAAGTGCCGTGTAAACGCCGAAAAATTGGTCCTTTAACAGTTAATGAAAAAACATTAATATTTAATTGCTTTAAATCATTTACAGACAAACGTTTATGTGAAGGTGTTGATGAGACCGTTGAGTTAGTTAGCAGTACACTTGGTGTTGGGAAATCTACGATTTACAGAGTTATTAAAGAAGAGAAATGTGGTAGTTTTCAAATGCCACGTAATGCTCCAGGGAAACCAAAATTTCAAATAGAATATCATTTTAAAGAACGACTTCGACGGAAAGTGCATGAATTCTTCTTTAGACAAGAATTTCCAACATTGGATAAAGTTCTTGTCTCAGTTCGAGATGATAAGGATTACCCAGAAATGAGTCGAAATACGTTATAGAAACTTTTAAAAGAAATAGGCTTCCGCTGGAAAAAGAATCCCAGAAAGTCTATTTTATTAGAAAGAAGCGATATTGTCATATGGAGAAGACATTTTCTAAGAACTATAAAGGAAATGAGAAACCAAAAAGGAAAAATATTTTATCTTGATGAAACATGGATCAACGAGGGTCATACACCAAATAAATTTTGGCAGGATAAAACTGTTACAAGTCAAAGGCATGCTTTTGTAAATAACTTATCTACTGGTTTAAACCCACCATCAGGAAAGGGACGCAGGCTGATAATAGTACACATTGGCAGTTCAGACGGTTTTGTTGAAGGTGGTTTATTAACTTTTGAATCAACTCGTACCGGTGACTACCATGAAGACATGAACGCTGATGTCTTTCAAGAATGGTTGGAACAAATGATAGATCTTTTCCTAAGAACTGTGTAATAGTAATGGATAATGCAAGTTATCACTCCAGACTTATAGAAGGACTGCCCACAACCAAGTGGTTAAAAAAAGACTTGCAGAATTGGCTGAGTTCAAAAAATATTACGTACCATCCCGGATCTATAAGAAAGGAACTTTATTCGTTGTGTGCCCTTGATAAAGAAAAATTTAAAAAATACGAAATTGATGAAATTGCCAAAAATCGTGGAATGACAGTACTTAGATCCCTACCATATCATTGTGAATTAAACCCGATTGAACTGGTCTGGGCACAGATAAAGAGTGAAGTTTTAAGAAAAAATACCACTTTTAAAATTCATAATGTTAAACAGTTGTTTTTGGAGGCCGTAAATAATGTAAAACCTGAAAACTGGGAAAAGGCAGTAAATCACACTATTAAAGAAGAGGAAAAAATGTGGAAGCTGGACAATATTACTGATAAAATGATCGAGCCAGTTATTATAAATCTTGGTTCTGAAAGTTCATCTTCTGAATCTGATTTGGATTTGTAACAAGTAGCTGTAAGTTTTATATTAATATTTTTATTCATCTATTTAACATACCTTAGACGGTTTTAAAAACTCTTTCTCTTTTGTAATTTTTAAAAATTAAAAAAAATGTGAATTTTTTAAAACTCTTTTTAATGTAGGCCAGTCAGTTCTAATATAGTGTGTGATAAAAGAGGTCACTTTTGTTTTCATACACATAACACTTTATAACACTGAAATAATTCATTTATTTTTTACAATATTATTCAAAGTAATTTTTCAATTAATCTTGAGCACGCCCATGGAGTGGTCGGATATACCAGTTAAAATTATGCTAATTACTCTCTCGTTCATAAAAATAAACTATATAAAACTGTGATGTTAAATATTAAATTGAATTTGACTTCGGGTAACATGCTTGAAGTGAGTTCCAGTGTCCAGAGAGTAAACCTCTTCAAACGGACTACAGCTGGTAACTGACTAACTAAAAAAAAAGTTACCACGAATTATTATATTACCATCGGTTACGCCGAATTTTTGGGGAATACTGATCCAAATATTCCTCGGAACTTTTACAGAATGAAATCAGGAAAGCTTTGATCGAACTTTAACGTAAATGTTTATAGAAACTTCCTCTTTGTAAGCATATGCATACAAAATTCGAGTTATTACAACAACGGAGACGGATGCGAGTAGGATTGGTCAAATGTGGCTTACGGCATTCAAAGACAGAGTCTATTCCGCTGTCAGACAGTCGTCCTGATATATGATCGTAGTAGGACTAGAAGACTGTATGTATGATAGGTGTGTACAAGCCTTAACGAAGTCGCCCATTATATTTTTCTCAAACAAATATAATTGATGAATAACACTTCATATGTATTACGGTAATCTTCGTCTTATTTATTTAGAAACGTAAAGAACAGACACTTTAAGGACGATTGGCTATGTCTGCATTAACAATATAGGATTGTACTTTAAATTCAAGGAAGTAATTTTAAGTAACAATTTGCAAAAAAATTAGATAAACCAAAGTAAAAATGATCATTGTAGTAAATTAACGTGTTGAAATAATTGACTTAAATGGATCTGCAACATTCTTTAATAAGATAATAAGGACAATCATACTCTGATTTATAGAAATTGCACAAATTTCCCATAAAATATAACACGTCCATGTGATTCGTCTCAATCAAGCGCTTTTTTTAACTCAAAAGTCGTGATATTGATCTAAAATACCATTTCAATAACTTGTATCATATTCATTTATTTATATTTATACACCATGTATCTATCAGCCGAGCATTCAACGAGGAGAAAAGAAATGGTAAAAACGAGATGAAGTGTACGTTTTACATCAACCTTTGATTTTAACTTGGGCATTGGTTGGTAAATCGATGGTTACGACAATAAACGAATTTTGAATTTAAATTGTTAAGATGGATTCCTGAAAATTAACGATAATTATAAACAAATTTATAAGAAGGAAGATAAAAGCGAAGAGAGCACAAGAAAAATGGTCTACATTATACCGGTACCATCCATAGAGAATTTTAAAATTTCTGTAGAGAGGACAATGATGGATCCACTGATCAAAATGTTCTCCGTAAATCACTAAACCCAAGAACATCAAAAGTAACGAATTTTGATCCATATTTTCAATAAGTGCTCTACATTTCCTCTACTTTTTCATTAAATTTTGGAATCGGTTGCGTAGTTTTATTAAAGATTGTACTGCACAAAATTGTGCAGCTAAAATTAAAATCAAATTCATCATCATCATAATAAGTGGCTCGACAATCCGTTGCGGGTCTTGGCCTGCTCACAAAGTCGCCACACTGTCGATTCCTGGCAACTTCCCTCCATCTTCTGACCATTAGAATTTGTAGGTCTTCTTCCACATCATCAATATATCCCCTTCGTCGTCGTCATCTGCTTCTTGTGCCCTCTGATTTTGAAAAATATGTTAATCTCTTCGTGTATTCGTGATCTGACATCCTCTGCAAATCCCTATGATCGTAAAACCAAAATTTTACTCTCATTCACGACCTAATTTCACTACCTGCTTACAGTTCTTTTTTTCTTTTTAGGAATAATCAATCCTTGCATTGGGTATGGCTGTCGAAGAAACTGGCACTATTTTCCAATGTGTTTTGTAATAATTTGCAGTAAGTAATCCATCCCCTCACTTCTTCTTCTTCTTCTGGTAGCACTACAACCCGGGGTGGGTCTTGGCTGACTGCACAACCTGCTTCCATCTCGAACGGTCGTCTATGATGGTTAAGTCTGTGGGTAGCCCCATTGTTCACAAATCTGACCATATATTATCTCTCCTTGGCATTCGTGGACGTCCTAGAGGCCTTCTCCCTGTCGGGACTTCTTCCCAGATTAACCTGGTAAGGCGGTTATTAGGGAGCCTATGAACATGGCCAGCCCATCTTAGACGTTGGGATTTAATCTCTTGGACTACGTCGCTAGCACTATACATTTGTTTGACCTCGGCATTTGTTCTCATTCGGTATTGGTTAGTATTCGGATCGTGAGAGGGACCGAAGATCTTTTTGAGGATTTTTCTCTCAAAGCATCTGAGTTTACTTTCCATTGCTTTTGTCAGCGTCCACGTCTCCCACCCATACATGAGCACTGGTCTAATTACTGTTTTATATATCCCGATTTTTGATGTTCGTGTTAGGCTCTTAGATTTAATAGTGTTGTGGAAGCTATACATACATCTGTTTGCTGCCTGAATTCTCCCTTTTATCTCTTCCGTGATATCGTTATCTGTGGTGATAGTCGCTCCGAGATATTTAAAACTCTCCACTCTTTCAAAGTTATAGGGGTCTATTGTTACATTTTGTCCTATTCTATCTCGTCTCTTTTATCTGTTAATGCACATATATTTGGTTTTCTCTTTATTGACCCTTAGACCGGTATTTTTTGCCTCTCTCTCTCTCTCTCTCTCTCTAATTTATTGAAGGTTTCTTTTCCATTGGTGACGGTATTTCCTACAATGTCAATGTCATCTGCGTATACTAGTAGTAATTTTGGTCCATTTACTGTCAGTAGTTCTGTTCTAATTTGTGCGGTTCTTACTACTTTTTCCAGGATTATATTAAAAAGAAGAGGTGACAGCGCGTCCCCTTGTTTTAGTCCACTGTTTATTTCAAATGAACTCTGAGAGCTTGTTACCTATCCGCACTCTAGATCTACAGCCATTTACACAAACTTTAACGAGCTGGATAAGTTTTTTTGGAACTGAAAGTTCTGCCATTGCATTCCACATCTGATCCCTTTTAATGCTGTCGTATGCTTGTCGGAAATCTATGAAGAGATTATGAATGGTTCTATTGTATTCCTATCCTTTTTCAAGCAGCTGCCTGAGAGTAAAAATCTGATCTATGGTCGATCTATTTTTTCTGAATCCGGCTTGGTATTCCCCTATGAAATTTTCTACAAAAGGTGTTAGTCTACTTAATAGGATGTTCGATAAGATTTTGTACGCCGTATTAAGTAGGGAGATGCCTCTATAGTTAGAGCACTTGGTTTTGTCTCCCTTTTTATGGATAGGAATTATTACACTTTCGTGCCATTTTGTTGGTATTTTCTCTTCGTTCCATATAAGTGTTATTAGTTTGTGTAATTGTCTATGTAAAGTTTCTCCTCCGTACTTAAGAAATTTGGCTGGTATATTGTCAGAGCCTGGAGCTTTTGCGTTCTTCAATTTGTTAATTGCTTGCAATGTTTCGTCTATTTTTGGGTACTCTACCGGTAGGTCCACCCCAAGATATATATTCTCTCCATGTTCTTCATCTTGGTGTATATTAAGTAAATTTTTGAAATTTACCATGCATCCCCTCACTTGACATCCCTAAACTTCAACACTTCCACTTACCTTTACGTAGTCATTCAGGCCAGGAATGAGGGGCGAGATCAAATGTTAAGTTATTTTTGGATAATATTTTAATCCATTTTTATAATCTTTGTGGCAAAATCGAAACAAAAATGAGTAAAATTCGTGTTAAGGATCATGTCTGTCGTAACCGTTTCTCTAACAGCAACCTCTAGTCACACCTGTTTTATATTCCTATCGAGCAGTCTCTCCACATGCTCTTTTCAATCGAAAAAATTCTTCGGCATTGTGTTAGGTTAGAATCCGCTCCGCGCTTTATTTATAGCTGCTGATTTTAAAAGGTAATTGCAATTTATAGTTGTCATAAAAATTATTAATGTGAATTGGGCTTAAAATTTATGTCCGCAAGTGCGCATTATTATGACAGCTACTCTTAAGGTAGCCTCCAATAGCCTCAAACGACGATTGCAGACCGATTTGGTATCGACGAGACGGAAAGAATGCCGTACTATCGACAAAAATGATGTTATTGGTGATAGAAATATTGTTATTACGATGGCAGAAGCTATACGAACAGAATGAGTTTTTCCTTCATAATTGTTAGCTGAAGCAAACTGAAAAAGATGCATGTTTAAATACCACATTGTCAAGAGTGATTCTTAAGGACGAGAACAAGGACAAACTAAAATTTTTACTTCACAAGTTCAACGCATTAACATTAGTTCCATTTCTTCAGTCATTTTTTCACGTTAGTTTTCTTCCATATACGTTTATTTCGTATTAAATATCCTCTCTAGAAATTAACAGCGTCTGGCAAAGTAATCTGCTTTTATGATTATGACGAAATCTGTGTACACATTTCTTATAAACTAACATCATATATCTCTCTCTTATGACTCTCGCTTACTGGGAATTCCTCATTCATGGGGAATTGCAAATGCAAGCCCCAATCCATAACACGAAGAAGGTTCAGCGGGTAACCCGGGCCGCTCGGCCAGGGAGGACACGCTGATTCCTTCAGTGTAGCGCGCTTGCGGCCCAAAACATCTAAGGGAATCACAGACCTGTTATTGCTCAATCTTGTGCGGCTAAAAGCCGCCTGTCCCTCTAAGAAGATTTGTGTACTCCTACAGTAAAAACTGCGTGCAGCAAGAGCAGGAAACTTCACTGACGGGCCTTTGGGATTTCGAAATACACCTAGTTAGCAGGCTAGAGTCTCGGTCGTTATCGGAATTAACCAGACAAATCTCTTTAACAACTAAGAATGGCCATGCACCACCACCCACCGAATCAAGAACGAGCTCTCAATCTGTCAATTCTTGCGGGTAGTTAGTCTGTGATATTTGTTCTGTGCAGCTGTTAAACAAAATAAAATAATTAATTAAATTAAATGAAAATCCATTGCTCCATAGACAATAAGAAAACTATGCCTCCCTCCTCGGTCACTCCCGGAGTGCCACATATCGTTTTTTTCTATCTATATTTGCAACTTTCAGTCACATAGATCGCGGGATTAACAGTACATTTTTGTTTCCGCGTCTAGATGAGAACAAAAACCTCCTTCTGTTGACCCAAATAAATTGTTATTAAAAGTTCTAAGATGAGACATCTAAATTACAAGTTGAAGAGCTCTTCCTTATATAGGGATCTTTTGTTAGTCACCTCATATACTTTTCATATCTCTTTGTATGTATCGTGATTACAGTAATATTCAACATATCGCAAACGCCTCAATACCACAGGCGTGCCAATACATTTTTGATGAATGTATATTTTTTTGTCAATCTTTTTGTTTTTAACGTCCAATGCAACCTTTTTGTAGCAATTATTGGTTTAGAAGAAGCGTTTGATAAAGCATTAGCAGGTTAGTTAACACCAAAGTACTAAAACAAGGCAGCTTAGGATACCTATTTCTATCTAAACGAGTACACAAAAAATTTTGCAGTGCCATCTAGCAGACATTACTCGAACTCTTGAATCCGATTTTCGTAAAGTTTGTTATTTATTATGGTAAACAGCATTGAAAAATAAAAAATCCATCACAGATTGACCACCATTTGTTTATCCTCTTGCATCAGGACATCATCTGGCTCGTATAACATTCGCACAACATTAATATGGTGGGCCATCCTGCATAGAGTCCCGACTTGGCACCGTGTGATTTCATTGCGTTCCCGACAACCAAAACCAAACAACGCGGTAAACGTTTTAAGACGTCAGATAAGGCGGTTGGAACATACAGATGGGACACCTATTTCGGAATGGCATAAATGCTTTGATGCAAACTAAACAATCGTTTGCTTTAGTCAGCAAACATTAGACGGAAGTCTAATACCTTGTCGGATTTTGTTCTACTACTAATTTGTCTCCACTATTTCAGTTTTTCCATATTATTCCACACATTTCTCTCGCAACCATCACACATACAGCGAGGACATCTTTCATATTGACAGAATTTCTCGAGGAGTTTTATTGGATACTTTCTGAAGATCAATCATGACGATATGAACGTTTCTTTCTTTTTTTATGTTTCCATCAGCTTTCCTTATAATGAAAATTGCAACTACTGTTGATTTGTCTTACGTAAATTCAAACTGATTTTCAGATATGTCGGTTCTTTCACCTGTCTAATCCATATTTTGATGCTGTGGCTAAGAAGTTTTACGCTACTTCTCCATTCGTCTGGCATTTGATCCACATTTATAATTTTATTAAATAAACCTGGTAGTCAACTAGATCCTATCTCATCTAATGCGGTCGCCACTTCCCTAGCAATGGCGTCTGCTAGAACTGCTTTACCTTTCTGTATTTTTTGAAATACTTGAACCAGTTCCTCGTTTGTCTACCACAGTTTTTGACATCGCTTTTGACATCACTTTCGTGAACTAGCATAATTGGAAGCTAAAACATCTCACGTTGACTACGAACGACTAATGGATACCTGAAATAAATCATACAACACATTATGTTGTTTTCTAGGTGCCCTTCAGGTTGTACTCTAGATGATCTATGATTTTTCAGTGATGCAGCAAATAATCTTGCTATTTTCTTACTCTTCATAAAAAGAAATATATAATCCCTTTCTTTGTTTTTCCATAATTTGAAGTATTCCCTTCGCCATATGTTTCCATCTATTGCGAGCGGTAGGACTACGAAAAAAGAATGGACAATAAATTAATGATACGCAGAGAGACCCAATAGTCGTTGACATAAAGAAGAATAGTAGGAAAGCAGGCTCCGAAAAATAAACATAATACGTCCAATAGGTGTAAACAAAAAAGATGGTAGTATTATAAACAACATACAACTTCCTACGACTGAACATTAAGCCTATTTATAAAGTAGGAAGAAGAAGAAGAAGGTTAACTTACGAAAATAAGAATTGTTCTAGTATAAGCGATCAGCACCTTACGCACCGCCACTGGATCGGTGTTACATACCAGCCTTTATCTTGATGAAAGTGGCTCCTTTTTCGCTAACTAAGATAAAAAGGTATCTCGTGAAGTCTTTTTATGAGAAATCGCCATCATGTCATTATGATCCCCTGTTATTTATTTATGCAATCAATAATAAGGTATTTTGGTCTTTTATTCGCGAAACGAAACGTTCTATGCGCCTGGCACTTAATGTATGTATCTGTATGCTTGCAGACAATTGCGACATGACGTCATCAGCGGGCGGGCGTATTTCAGCACATTTCTGGTTGATGGTATCCTCCAAAAGCGATTGATGGAATCTCTAATTGATATCATGAATATTCAATTAAATAGATTGTAGAATTTGTCATTATTTATAAACATGACATAAACGTTTAATTTGAACAAAAAACTTATCACAAAATTTACATTTACAGTGAGAGAATGTATAAAAAAGAGAAGATAAATGTTTTCTTTTAAAGATATCAAAGCAATGCCTTCCTACATTGAGATGTTGAGATATTGAGATGGATCACTTTAATTTTGGATTGAAGGATTCTTCTGTAGTCACATCTCGAAAACTTCCACTTTTCTCATCATCGCTTTAATCTGAGTAATTGTGTCTATACCGTCTAGGAGAATACTAACTACTAATCAGTAGTAAATACAACGAAATTGCTACTTTTGGGGAGAATGGATTAAGCTTTAAACAAGAAAATGGCAATCGCGTTGTGATTTCCAGAAACATATTCATCTATTCTAATCTCATACTTAGAATATGCATTGAAAATAATACAAGAAGCCTATGAAAAGTACAAGAAAAATGGTAATGGGACACGTGTACTGGTAAGAAAGATTAAAACAGAATAGTGGGAAAAGTTTCCCATAGAAATGAAGCATAACGTTTACGGATTGCTAAAAATCTAAACGAGATGTGCAATTATCTGATTGATGTCTGATGAGGTGTTTTGAGATGGTGTAAGTATGCGTTTGGGATCCCCATTTAGTCAAACCTTTTTCTCTTCACAGTGTATTTTTTGTGGTAGTGGGTGCGATCACTGTTGTTTCGTTATTTTCTTCCGCTGATGGCGGTTTGGGGAGTTGCGGAGAAGCGTGAAGACCAGAGAATATAGGTCTTGGAAAGATCTTTCATATGACAGAATTTCTTTCTTGGTATGATATAATATTCATTTAATGTAAGTAAAATAAAAAATTCCGTAAAATAATAGTTTACACAGCCAAATTAAGTACATTAAAACAGAAAATGAAAAAAAAAAAGTAGAGCAACCGACAAAGAGCACATTCGGCGAATACCACGAAAAGTAGATGATTTATAGAGCTACTAGGAAAACAAGAAAAAGGCAGGAATATACATATGGTATTTGTGGACGTCAGAAAGGCTTACCACGCAATATCAAGATCAGAACTCGAGGAAGCAATGCACAAATTAAAATGGAAGAATTACTGTACGAGATTACAGAAAAATGTTATAGAAAGGCGAAGAGTTCATTAAAATGGGAAATAGAGAACTTCAGTATGACAAATAGTTTCGTGCAGGAATGTTTCACATCTGCAGTACTTTTTAAAATATACTTGAATAATGCTTTAAAATGCGGAGGAAAACTTACGGAAGAATAGGAATATCATCAATGAGAAATACATAATAGATAGAAGAGGGAGGTTGACCAAGAAGTTCCCGGAGAAACAAATTAGATGGGAATATGAGAGACGAGGAATGAACCGCAGCATTAATGGATAAGTTGGGCAAGAAAAGATACTATGACTTTACAGATATATGATACTATCTTCAATCCTTGGATTTTCACATTCAACCACTTTTGGATATATGCAATATTCGTTATAAAGCAAATTGCTGAGAAATCACTAGAGTTTAATAGACCAGCGTCTCTGTGTCTGATCTAAATCAACAAAATGGAAGTCAGAATAAATAAACAGCTTACAGAACCTATAGAAATAGGCAGCGGAATAAGACAAGGGGATTCATTGAGCCCCATGCTCTTCAATTTGATCATGGATAAAATCACTAAAAGCGTTAATAAAGGAAGAGTATACAGAATGGGAAACAAAGAAATAAAAATACTCTTACGCAGACGACCCCATATTGCTAGCCCAAGATAAAGATAGTCTGCAAAGACTGGTCCACAGATTTAACATAAGGGCAAAAGCAGTTAATATGACAATGTCATCTCAGAAAACAAATACAATAGTAATCAGCAAAGAACCAAATAGATGTAAAATTGAAATTGATGGCATCAGTATTGAACAAGTCATGGAAATAAATTACCTGGGAATTACACTGTCTAGCTATGGAGACCTAGACAAACAAGTGAGAGATCAAGTACAAAACGCAAATAGACTGGCAGGATGCCTTGATAACACTATATGGCAAAATAGACACATTAACACTGAGATGAAGTCAAGAATTTATACAGCTAGTGTAAGACCAATAATGATATGCAGAGATGAGAGTACTGAGAAAAATTACAGGAAATACGCTGTGAGATCGAAAGAGAAGTGAAGGCATTAGAAGAAAATGTAACGTACAGTGTATAAATGAATGGATACAAAATAGAAAAAAAGAATGGAATAACCACATAAGCAGAATATAGGAGTCCCGTGTCATCAAAATAGCAAAAGATAAGTGACCAATCGGCAGAAGAAGTATGGGAAGACCGCGCAAAAGATAGAGTGACAACCTTCCATAGAGGTATTAATCCACCATTGAACAAGCAGAATTGCTTCTAAAGAGGAAGAAGAAGAACCACTTTTAGACTACTTTTTCATAAGATTCCACTGATTTTAAATGAATTTCTGTTGGAGATAAACGATCCAAGAAAAACCTAGCAAACTGCTACATCCACTACTTTTCATCTGGTACTCTTATTTTTGGGGTGAAGTAGTTTATGCATTAACAAATACAAAAGAGCTGCTAACCACAATAAAAACAGCCAACATCGAATATCTCGCTCACATAATGAAGAACAGAGTAAGATATAGGTTGCTGTAATTAATTCTTTAAGGAAAAGTTGAAGCAAAACGGGGACCAGAAAGGCGAAGGATTTCCTGGCTGAAAAATCTACGCATGTGATTCAACACAACAACCACAAATGTTTTCAGAGCAAAATAGTTTTCAGTGTCCAAAATACAGATAGCCATGTCGACAACATCCGAGACGCCTAAGCACTACAAGAAGAAGTTTACGCCTTATCAGAAATGTATTGCTGTATTAACACTGAAATTGTATTTAATCTATTATAACAAAGAAACTGTTTAGAATTGATACGTCAAACTAAAAATAAATAAAATGAATTAAAACTAGAAATAAAATTTCCGTACAAATGTTCTCTAATCTAACAAAATGTTATTTATCATTGATTGCATTATTGCGTAATCTTCGAACAAATACACCGTTCTAATAGTCACAAATTGACATTTATCTTATAATGAAGGTAATATACTCATTATCGTTTTCTTGCAAAACAAAAAACCGGCTGCAATAGTTAATGTCCCAGCTGGATACAATTTATTTAGATTGTGGTCAATTCTTCTCTCATTGAGCATAATGCACCTAATCGGCCAATTATATTTGCCTGCGACTGTGTGTATTTGAAAACGCAATATAGTAAACTAGACAAATAGGTACTTACAGCTCCGTGGAGACTGATGTAGCAATAATTTCAGATTTTCTAGGTAATAAGTCTGATATATATGTATGTAATTACAAAACAGAAGATATCAAACAATGTATTTGAATAATTAACAGTTTTCAATATGATTATTTCATTTACAATTACAGTTACTGAAACGATAGGTTTATTTTACCTAACCTAACCTCGACAAATTATTTCAATCATCCTTCAATCATCAAGTAATCCTAAAGTACTGGATATTATAAACAGATTTAGACGAAATGGGATTGTGCAACACCAAGGAAAATGTAAACTTTAACATACCAAGACGAATCTAAGGAGGCTCTTCTCTTTTTCTCCTTATTTTCTTTTTCTTGCATAGGGTCTCATAGGTGACGTTTATATCTAATAAATCTTCGCAAATTATCTCATTCATTATTTATATCGGGTGTCGTAGAATTTTGTTTCAGATATTGATTTAATGGCGTTTTGGTTGAAGACCGCTTTTGGTTAAAGATCTCTTAGAACTCTTCAATCTCTTCTTCTAGTAAATTATGGCAATGTTTTGCTACATTTACTATCATTGTGTAATTGTTTAAGTTTTTAGTTTCTCAAAAGTTCCTTTTTTGTTTAATTTATGAGGACTAAGTTGATCTTACAATTTTTTATTTCGTTGTCCACTTACGACCTTTGACCCAAATTTTCTACAACTTCAAGTAGCTACATTTAATTTATCCTTCATTATCCTTATGTTCATTAAGCCAATTAGTGATACAGCAATGCATTGCACGATCGTCTACAATATTTCTACATTACGAAATCTTTGGGGCGGGGGTGGAATTGCAGTCAGCTAATTTATCAATCACGGTGATTCGGTCTAATCATTCATAAATACTGAAATTAGCATGGATTCTATGAAAAGTAGGAACTTTAAGTTACCTGGTAAGCAGTTTCTTCTTCTGCTTCACTGTTTAATCTTTTAACTACGGAATCGCAGAGAAGTGTACATGGTTAGATCAGAAAATAGAAACATTATATACTAAATTGGAAATACTATATGGATGATGACTTATGACCACAGTGTAACACTGGAATGGGTGCTAATTCATCGAAGATAATTACGGCAATGGAAAAGCTTATTAACTTGTCAAAAAGGATTAGAAGTTGTAGAAAGTGTCTTTGACGGAACAAAAGCCTGAGTCCAAACACAACATAATTCATTACAGGTTTCCTCAGTGAGAATTTGACAGTCAACGGAACCTGCGTACAGGTTCTTATGTTTAAGTACATTGAACCTTCTCATAATAACAGCAAATTTTGTAGAAGGTACTGAAGATTATCTATGCATGAAGTATGAAGATTAAGAAGGGTCTCGGACTTTGCATCTAGAGTTCCCTACATATTTTTATTTATAGACTCTTCTGAGTCACTTATTTCTGAGTGCTCTTCTGGGTCATCATTGGGATACTTTCCTCTTGCACATGATTAAGTTACACCTAGGGATTGTGGACCAGAGTTAATGCAGCACAAATCTCTCCGAATGATGAGTCAAACACATGTATGTATGAATATTTTGTTTTTTTCAGACAGTTCGACACCTCGAACTTCTGCTAAAGATTTATAGTTTATTCGTCTTCCGGTTTGGACCGTGTCATTTGTGAGTGACCGCCTCTCGACGCGTTAGTGTTCTGAGCTGTTGGACGTGAATCCCTATCCTGGCATTTGGTTTTCACCTCTGGCTGCGTTAAGTAGTTGAGTTACTGTGACCAAATGCCCATCTTGATAGTTAGTATTCGCCTCTGGTTGCGTGAGTAACTGAGTTACCGTTTGCTAACTACCCATCTTCCTGTCTTTTGATTTCTTTTTCTTTGTTCTCCTGAAGAAGCTACATACAATTGTAGCGAAACGTCGAGATGAACCCACTTTTGGGTCACTCACAAATGACACGGTCCAAACCCGGAAGACGAATAAACTATAATTCTGACTCTGGCCGTGGAAGCCTACGATTTCATTTCTGCTAAAGATGTTTAGCGTAAACTTCGGTCACCATTACAGTTAATACTTGGACTGTTTTCACTTAATTTCCGTTGATGATTCATTATGTTCAACTGTAAGTATTCTATGAATTTGAACAGACAGTCGACAGTATATTCTACGTTTTTAACTAACTCAACACCAATGATATAAAATTCATAATCTCGACATCAAACTAACATACTAAAAACTACGAATAATGGTAAAACTAAAGAATAATGCAACGTTTGTGTCTAGAAATTTATTGAGTACGTCACTGTCGCCGTATTTTTATTAAATAAACACAAAAAACCGAATTCTTGTATGTCCGACTAATTTTCCTTTCCAATCTTCACTGGTAACCGCATCTCAGGTTCCCTTTCATGAAATTCAAGACCAGATAGACCTCGATTAGCTCATTCTTCTTTTTCGTATTCTTTTTCGTCGTGTTCGACGAGAAGAGGACAGAGGATACCAATTTTGTGGTTAAACTTAGCTGTAGAACTTAAAAAGAGTATAGACTCGATGATTCGACGGTGTTTTAATTAATTCTGAAATAGATTTTTTCTTTTATAACCTCGGGCAAGTCAACATGATCGGAAGAAGAATTTTTAACAAATTTTTGAATTTCTAATGGTTTTGGTTTTAAAGAGTGATGGTCATCAATATTGGTATTACTGATTTACAATGTATTTCAAATTATTTGAATATTTGACAAGTAGTTACCGGATATAATCTACGTATGTAGATTCCAAAATTACTGATAGAATTCTTCTAGATACTTTGTTGGAAATTTGATTATTTTTTCATTATTTCGGTTAACAAATTGAAATTGATGTAAACTCTTAAAAGATCTCTGCTCTTTCTTCTTCATTCCAAGCTCTTTCTTTCTTTTCCTTCTTTTCGTTTTATAGTTTACTACTTGTATATTTAGTCGATTTTCGTCCAGTAAGTTTATGATATTAAGTTCGTAATGATAAGGTATTAATGGTAACACCGTAACTCCATGTTTGGAGTTACGGTAGAAGCGCGGGAAATGTATCATTTGACCAAAAAATCTTAAAAAACATTAGAAGAACTTTTTTCATGGTTGTCTTTCGTAGGCTTTGAAACAAATTCTAACAAACCCTGATCAACAAATCCCTTATCTCCTCCAATATGAACAATAATCCCAATGGAAATTTTAATCCAGTAGACAAACCTTCAGTAAATATTTGACAACAGTTTGGACGCAGATTTAATTCAAAAGTTTTAACAGTGTTACAAGAATAAAAAAAGGTGGCACCGGTTCTTGGTGTTTAATGTGACTTAACGAGTGCTGTTGGTGGGAAATTTTGAAATGTGAATTAAGCTAATGACTACAACGGTGAGGTTGAGGAGAAATGAAATGAAGAAGAAGTGGTGTCTTTAGTTTCACAAAAATTCTACTAAAATAAAAGGTAAATTCTAACAAAAAGAATAATAAAGCTGCATATTGCCAAAATTAAAATGGTAAAAATGAAAAAAAAAAAATAAAAAAATATTTAGCTATTGGGGGAAGTTTGGATATAGTTCAGATGGTTACGAATATTTTAAGTCTAAATGATGATAACCAAAACCTAGGAATGGCTGAGGATTATCTTCTTGGTGGGTAGGTAAAATATAATCTCCAAAAAATCTGCTAGGAGGCAGTTAGACGACATACATCATAGTCTGTCTAAAAAAATGAGATAATGAGATATTTAATATAAAAAATTAAAGAAATTTATTGAGGAAATTGAGGAAGCTTTTTTTCCGCTAACATATTTCCCTACGTACATGGTTTTTGTAATCCTGAATTATAAAAGATTGAAATCTACTCGTAAAGTTAGCGTTAGGAGTCACTCAACTCGAATTCTTCACATTTTACTAAAAATTCGCCACCAAAGAAATAGTTTCGATCAATCGACACATGCTGCCGTTGCAAATTCAATTAATATAAAAGACGAAGACAGTTGTGCAATATGCAGTACCCTCACTTTTATCGCTGTTAAAAATAAACAGCATCAACACCTCTTTATACCCGGTAATTGATTTCTTTGTCCGGCTGCAAGAACCATCAATTCCTTCTATTCACACTTTCCGTGACTGCTCGTCCATTGTGACGTGACAAACGCATGCATAGTGTTACCGACCGGTAGATCTACGCGTCTAGCGAATGCAATGACACGACACATACTTGATGTGTATTCTGTGAAGGAGAGTATAAGATGAAACCCTTTCTTAGGAAATGTTCCAGACGGAGGAGTACGAGTACGAGGGTGATGCAGTATTTGTCACTTTATATTTATTGAGTCTCATAAATTCTAGAGTTTTATAGAGTGGCATACATGGAAGTTGTACTTTTATATGACGAGATAATCTGGCTACAAATGAAGCTAAATATCAAGTCATTTATAATCGGAGGTTTCAATATCATTATTAGAGAGAAAATGTACAAAAATTTACGAAAAAAACTGGACTAAGGCAAAGAACACAGGGAAGAACTTCCTATTACAAAACAATATGCGATACATATTTGTATCTACAAAAAAAAAAACGAAAAGAGAATGTGCGAGCCCTGGAGAGATTATTAAAAATTAAATTACATATAGGAAGTGCCAGAACGTCAATATAATTATTTTATGTAGTAAAAAAGAACACTATCCGGGGACATTGAAAAGGGGAAAAACAAGTAGAGCCTACAGAAACAGATAACAAAGACAATAGTTAGGAAAGAGAAGAACGATATTTTAACAAAGATAAGCACACGAATAAGTGGAGAAAGTCTTGTGAAGCACAATATAGAAATCCGTGAAGAGTTTGAAAGTATTATACTATTATACTCTTCTTCTTCTTTGGGTGCCGTGTCCGTATTCAGACGTTGGCCGTCATCATGTTTACAATTTCCTGAAACCCTTCTCTGTCGGCTGCTGCGCGAAACAATTCTTCTACTGTGAAACCACACCATTGTCTAATATTACGCAGCCATGAAAGTTTCTTTCGACCAATCCATCTCTTTCCTTCCACTTCTCCTTGTATTATAAGACGAAGTAAATGGTATTTGGGTCCTCTAAGTATATGGCCGCCGAAGTATTCTGTTTTTCTCCTCTTTATGATGTTTATGAGCAGACGTTCTGAGTTGATCATTTGAAGAACATCTTCATTGGAAGTGTGCGAAACCCACGATATCTTTAGGAGTCGTCTATAGCACCATATTTCGAATGCTTCTAACTTGTTTAGCATTGTGGTTTTTAACGTCCATGTCTCACAACCATACAATAGGATCGACCACACATAACATTTCAGGACCTTCTTACGAATGTTCATTGACAGGTTTCTGTTGCATAAAACTGGTTTCCAGGTCATAAAAGCCTTACGTGATATTTCGATCCTGGATATTATCTCTTCATCAGAGTCACAATTTACATATAACCAGCTGCCAAGGTATTTGAAATGATTTACCCTTTCTATCTCTTCTCCATTAAGAGAAAGCAGACCTTGATCTATATGGATCTTTCCAATTGCCATTTATTATACTCTAACCCTTGCTATTTTCTTGCACCTTCTTTTGTTGGGCCGTTCACTAGCCATCACGAGTGTTGGAATGCTTATAGTGAGGCCTAACAATGTTGGTAATAACAATGGTTATTTTATTTGCCAATGAGGCAATTGTATTTTGCCATAAAATCTATGCTATCATTATCATGTACATTCTAATCCTACTAATCCCCATCCTAACATGATAAGGTTATCCCATCCCACACTTTTCGATAAAGCAGGTTTTTGAGATAACCAAGTTTAGCTTTGACGTTACCAGGGGAGCTAGAAACTTATCGAACGAGTCGACGATCCGTTGAGAGACTTCGATGGAATTCCAGAATAATGGAACAAACATAAATATACAAGAAATTAAATTGTCCGTCCGAGAGTTAGTCTAATAAATAAATTTGTAGCTTGAACTAAGTAAAATGTTATAAATTAATTGTATTTTTATTGTTATTGTTAAAAGACTTTTAATAAATTACAATAGGTGTAAATAAAAATAAAATAATTACACGAATATAGTCAAACATGACATTGATTTACATGATAGACAAACTTTAATGTAAACTCTTTGTATCAAATTCAAATAACAATTCAGTTGATTATTTCTGCAAAATTTTCTTCTTAGAACAAACAAGTAGAAAAAACGAATCGCAAGAGTTATTATTGCATCGATAATTAGTAAATTAAAAAAGGCCTTGTTGAAGTTGCAAAGGAACTTGTAGAATAATCCCCGTATCTAATGCTACATCTCTAAGAGTGAAACAACCATAACCCTTTCCTTTGAGCCGTACCGGGCAAGTTGAACGTCTCCATACGTCATCTACGTGTCAGAATGAATAGGTTTATTGTTGTTTTGTCATAAGAAAGTTTCAAGGAGCGCCTCAGCTCATGTTTCTCTTCTACCGCCAGCGAATAAGCCATTGTAAACGTCCGGTTTACTATACGGGGTTCGTGTATCTCAGAAATCTCTAGTTTATTGCTGAATATGGACAATTTAGTGTTCTATGGTCAAGATTTGTTGAGGAAATCGCAGATATTTGCTCGTAGTTTTGTCGTGAATGCAACTTGGTGCCTTAATTCTTAGCATGCAGATCGTAGATACAGATAAAGACATGAATTGTAATAAGGCATTATACACTCAAAGAAATATTGCAGCGGTTTATATGGGGTGTCCCAAAAACTATTCCAAATCGCTCAACTTGTAGGCGGTGGTGGGTCACTTTTAACGACTCTTAACTGTGTGTAATGTCGCCTGTCAATCTGCTATTTTACGACGCAAACTTTCGTTCTTCCTCTTTGTGTTACCGATTTGTTATTCGTCTTTGCATTTTTCTCTAATTATATTTTTGTTAGTGATTACCATGACTACCATGACTACCACTAAAGGATTAAGAGCATTATATTTTTGGTAAAACTTCTGATGGATAAAGTGGCTCCAACGTCTGTACTGGTTGCAATCTCCTTCTTGCCACCCATAGTTTATGGTATTTATTGAATTATTTCCCAATTAAGTTTGTAACTGGTAAAATATGTTGTTGTGTTGCACCTAACGTTAGGGGTAAGCTTTTCAGTTAAATGCTTTTAACGGTACAACTGTTGAGCTCCTCGATATGCCACATTTTCAGGCCAGACATACATGTGTCCTGTTTGTGTGACTTCATCCTGGATACCCAAATTATACGTCCAGGGTTGTTTCGTATAACAAATTACATCGGTACTTGACTCAGGAGTAGGGAAGCGTTTTCTAAAGATCCAAGACTTCAACTGATAATTTTAGCTGTCATTATTTTGCTTTAATTACATTTTGCTTTTTGTTTTTTTAAGTGCTTCTACTTTTCTTTGGTGTAATTCTAATTCAACTTTTGCATCCTGTTCACGCTCTTCTGAAGTATTTGGTGTTTTATCATCAACAGCAAGAGGGGTTTTCTTATATTTTCTCTGCATTTTTTTTTCATACTCTCCATACATAATCGACATGTTCAAAATTGGTGCAAGATCTTTTCTTTTTATGTTATCTCGTCCAGAGTAATGGGAACAGTTCAATGAAGCCCATAAATATTGCTCGTCTTCAATATTGGTTTTATTATGGGGTGGATGTTTGCTCCTTGCATCTCAAAGAGGTGACATATTATATATCTTCTTGTTTTCGTGCTAAAGCTAGAGCTTTTCAGCGAATAGTAATTTTTAAAGATGCTTTGCTTTCATTAGAAATTTTCATATGACACTTTATATTGGACGAATATGGTCCAACTATGAGTTATTTAGCATTTTAATGATTTCCTTCTTCCGCGACATATTCTTCTCCTTTCTCCCCGGCCATCTTCCTTTTATACCTTGAATAATTCCCAAGATTTCTTACTCTCTTTCTGGAATTTTGATGCGATTTTCCTTCCATTGTCTTTATTCTTAGTGTTTAGCAACTCATTTTTTGACTTTTTTGTCGAATTATATTGTTCTTGTCTAGAGCAATAAAAAAAATATTAAAAATAAGTTTGCGGCCTAAGCCACATTTGTTTATAAATGGGTATAGAATATCATGCTTTTTTTATATTTAAATATTAATAATACTGCAACTGTCTTACCTGAAGACTAGACTTTTGAAGAACCTGGATTATAATCGCTGACATCGGATCCAAAAGGCTCCGATACGTCACTATTTGTTTAATTCGTGTAAAAATGTTAACATGGCCAATAAAAAAAATTAACTTTCTATATCTTATTGTTATCTGAGTTATTTTAATTGCTTATAAGCTTAAAATCCAATAGTTTACGCATAATAACTTTGTAAATATCTTTGGCAAATGAAGAATGTAGTGATAATAATGATTCTAATTCGAAGAGACCGGCATGAAAACTGTGATATGCATTTTTAAAACGCTTCTTCTTTACTTACAATAATAAACTTTAATAATTATAGAAAAATCTAATGTGACTATTACAGTGCCCTTGAAATGTGTGAAAAAGTACTCTTATTTCATTTTATTTAAGTGGAAGTGGAAATCAAGAGTGTATACAAGCCGCGACCGCGCCAATTATATTCTAATTGAATATGTACATAAATTATTACAGACACTCACACAACAGAGAGAAGACATGACAAGACAACTTGTCCGCAAGACGTGCCAATAGTTATTAAAAAATCAGAAAAGGACAATGACTATTTTATTGCCCCGTGTGTTTTGATCAACTTGATTAAATAAATAATTGTAGTTTTATCAACAAGATCAAAAAATTTCCCACACCGATATCTTCTATATGTCCATTGCATATGTTATTCAAATTAGTTCCCTCATTTAATTACCATTTTCTACAAATAAACAAAAATGTTTCCCACTCTAGTAATTTCAGTTTATAAGTGTATCAACACTATTTGAACAGGCTTAATGTATGATATTGATTATTTAAAATAGGAGCTATCACTCTTAAAACGGAATATTTCAAGTATTATTTGCATTGGGTATCTTGTTTCTATTCTGGTACACGATAGTTATGTTTGTTTATGGTAATTAAATACCATCGTTAATCAAGTATCTATTTAAATAAGGAATAGATCCGTTTTACAAGAACGCTGACTAGGAAAATCAAGTCAAATAAGATTTTTATTTATAAACAATCAAGGAAGTTTTAACATTGATCGATTGATTGATCTACACTAGGAAGAATAATTTTATCGCTTGAATTATAAAATAAAATTCTTTATTCTTATATATCTTATATTTTAACCTTTTCTTATTTATATATTGAATATTTTGGGAGACTATGTAACAGATAATTCATTTTAAACAATTCTACGAAAT
The DNA here is from genome assembly GCA_918026665.1 of Diabrotica balteata. Lineage (NCBI taxonomy): Eukaryota > Metazoa > Arthropoda > Insecta > Coleoptera > Chrysomelidae > Diabrotica > Diabrotica balteata. Next base: position 3,994,977 of record OU898281.1, on the reverse strand, counting down.
ATGTTTTATGGGTACGGCCAAAATTAATAAAATACTGCAAGAGATACTAAATAGAATTATATTACAACTTCCCTCTCAAAATATAAGTTTGCCACAGCTGAACTTCGTGCAAAACACATACGGCCGGCGTGCTTATATATGTAAATATATTATGTCCTCTTAACTTGAAAAAAGAAAAAATGTCAACAAACTCAAAATATTTCATATTATTATAAAAGTCCGATAGAAATATTTATCGTTTATAAATATTCAAACATAACCACAGGCCATCGTGTACCAGAATCCCAAAACCTGTTTCTTTATTAAAAAAAAACCACAATTTCGACCATACAGTACCAATTCATTAGCAACCATTATTCATTATTTTTTTCATTTGTCTCATTAGAAAGAGATCCAAGATAAAAATGTTTATGATTTATACCGGTATTTAATTTATGAACTATTCAACGCAAGTGTTGTACTATTTTAAAAATAAATTTACAAGATAAGTCTAATTGGTCGTTTTAAGTTGAGAACTTGCGAAATGGGTATAAATCACAAGAAATGCGTGTGTACAACGTTTTCTATAGATTTATTAGTTTTGTTGGGAACGACATTTTTTATTTATGGACATCTGTTCGAATTAGAAATTTTACTTCACTAATTAGAAATGTTATAATGTTTAGAAATATGTATGTAGAATCTATTGTCGAAATAAGAGAAATTTTGGATATTTTATTTGAGAATTTGTTGTTATTGTTATGGTATAAGTGTTTCTAGTGCAATTAACGAGTAATTTGAAATGGCGGAGTGTAGTCGCAATAAACGTCTTCTGACACAGAAAGAACTTGAAGAGGAGACAAAAAATTATGGACGATGGACTAGATAGTGACAGTTAGTTTTCAGACCAGGCTAGTGAATACATGATCACGAAACAGACAGTGAAGAGGAATGGGACGATGATGACGAAAAAAATTGACAAATTAATAATTCCGAAACTGGTAGTGAATATTCGGATGAAGAAAGTGATATAGCTGACTCAAGGGATGTGTTTTATGGCAAAAATAGGTACAAGTGGTCTAAAACTTCTTCCCACCTTTTCTCGTACACGTAAGCATAATTTAATTAGTCATTTACCTGGTGTTATTGGAAAAGCTCGCACTAGTATGCCAGAGACACCAGTTGATGCTTGTTAATGTATTATTAGCCACGATATATGTATTGCAAGAAATTCTTGAGAAAACCAATGAACGACTAACTAATATGGCTTCTAAATATAATTTACACAATTTATCGTGTCAATATACCAATCATCTTGACATAATTGAATAAAAGGCCATCTTAGGCTTATTATATTTAGCTGGGGTATTTAAATCCAATAATGAAGATTGAAGGTCTTTATTTGCGACGAATGGTACTGGCCGTGATATATTTCGAGCAACCATGTCACTAAACCGATTTTATTTTTTGCTTGGAAGCCTTTGTTTTGACGACCCAGCTACTAGACAAGAACGTATTGTGCACGGAGATAAACTGGCAGCTATATCCAATATTTTTAATATGTTTATAATTAATTGCCAGTCCAATTATAGTTGTAGTGAATATCTCACAATAGATGAAATGCTTATTGCATTTAGAGGAAGGTGCCAATTCAAGATGTGTCTCAAAAATAAGCCAGACCAATACGGTCTGAAAATGCTGGAAATATACGGTATATATACTGGAAAAGATACACGCAGAGCAAATCCAAAAAAGTTATCCATCCCCACTCTAGGTGTTTTGACACTTATTCCACCAATTTCTGGTACAAATAGAAACATAACAGCAGATAATTGGTTTTCGTCCATTGAGCTCATAAAAGAACTGAGAAGCCATAAAATCTCATATGTTTGATACTCTAAAAAGAAATAAAAGAGAGGTTCCTGCTGAATTTCAACCCCAAAAAACCAGGCCACCTAATTCTGCCTTATTTGGTTTTACAGGAAGCGAGAGCCTTGTATCTTTTGTTCCTAAGAAAAATCGTGCAGTGTTAGTTAGTGTCAACTATGCATCATTCCAATACAATGGTTAATGGAAAGCCAGAGATTATAAATTTTTACAACTGTGCATGCTATAAAACTGGCAGAAGAACTCGTAGATGGCCTCAAGTAATATGGTTTCGAATTTTGGACATTGCAGGATTAAATGCTAACGTAATTTTTAATGGAGTTCAGCAAATTCAAATAATGGAAAGAAGATTGTTTCCAACCACTTTAGGTCAAGAACTTATTAAGGCCCATTTAACTCGTAGAGCTCAGCAAACTTGTTTACCGAGAGAAATTCGTAGTGCCATTTTTAAAGTTTCCGGACTTCAGGAACCAATGCCTGCCGCAAATCCAGAGCCACAACGACGAAAAAATAGGGGAAGGTGTAAAATATGTCCATATTCCAAAAACCAAAAGAAAGAAAGCTCATCGTGCGATAAATGTCGAGATTTTATTTGCAAAAATCATTCCCGCATACAAACGTTATGCATAAGCTGTGTTAAAAATTAAGGTAAAATCATGCTTGTCATTTTTGAGATACGAAATATAAATCGATTTTTTTTTATTTTAGGTAGGAGCTATGATACCTAGATTTCATCATTGGATATAAAAAAACTGAACTTGTTATTATTTTTCTTATAATTCTAGAAAGTGCATAGCTATGTTAATTTGACTGAATACAAAAGTTTTTTTTAAATAAAGTTATATCTAAGTAACTATATATCTAAGTAACTATATAAGTTATATCTAAGTATAAAAGTATCAGTTTTTCGAAAAATCGCAATTTTTATCATTTGTAAACTGCTAGTACTTTTTCCTGTTATTCTCAAATTGCATAAAAATTTGATGAAGGTCGAATAATGTCTACTTATTGAATTTCTTGGCCCGAACCTTTATCTATTTTTTTGAACGCCTAAATTTCCTTCATTAAATGATGTTTCATCCTGTGCTATCAATAGTTTTCGAACAGAGTGTCGAATATAATTATTGAGAAATGTCACACTAATCCGAGAATATATTAACACCATTCAATTTGATTCACATACTTTCTTGTTAACATTTTTCAAGGTTCTTTAGATCAAATAGTAGTAGCCTGCAGAATATTCAGGTCGTTTGGATACCGACTCGCCATCTTCTTCTTTTTCTACTCCCGGTTCTTCTTCTAGTTGCTCTCAAAATACCGTTGGTACACGATATTCGTAATTTTCTCTATTAATTCCTTCCGAGGACTTCGTGATCGTGTCACATACGTTTTTCTATAGTAATGAAACATCTTTAACAAGTCCAGATCAGTAGCGCATCGAGAAAGGATTTTACCAATGAGATAAAGGTATTGAATAACAAAAAAAATCGCTTTTCAAGTTAAAATTATTTTTGTTCAATTGAAATCTAAAAGTAAAAATTCAAAATTTACCACAAAAGCTCAAATCTATCTATCTATCTATAGCCCAAAATCTATTCATGTGTTGAATATAGGCCTCTCCTATTTGGATATCATCATCGCTCAATGTCATCTTTCTATCTCATTTGCGGTCGACCTCTTGACCTTTTTGCTGTATATGATCTGTAGCGGCCAATTTCTTTATTCCATCTTTATAATAATATAATATATAATAATAAGACAACTACAAGCAATTACAATAATTATTATAATAATAAAACTACAAGCTATACTGGGATTGCACTGTGCTCACAGACCAAACTGTAGCACATAACAGACCAGATCTCGTGCTAGTTAATAAACTAACAAAACAAACAACTCTAATCGATATGGCGATACCTAACAACAATAATCTGGGTGTTAAGTACAACGAAAAGATCGCCAAGTACAGAGATCTAGAAATACAAATAAGAAGACAATGGGGAATGGAAAGTACCCAGACGATACCTATTATTCTTTCTACCACTGGAGTCATTCCGAAGAACCTGCTAGAAAACATAAAAAAGCTGGTCTAAATGAACATCTATATAAGGTCATGCAGAAAGCTGTGCTACTTTCGACGTCCAGATGCGTGCGAAAATTTTTGAGAGATACAACGACGTACCAAGTCACCTAGGACTCGATAACATGGAAAGAGTCCCACCAGAGCTCAATCCTTTTGATACCGTAGGTATCTGGGATGAGTGAATTTTCCCCTTAGAGGAAGTGTGAGCCGTATGGCTAAATCTGGATAATTACTGATCTGTATTCTGTATTAGTTATTATTTTAGTTTTCTTTACATTCATTTTTAGTCCTTTCTCAAGAGATGTTTTTTTCTAGGTTCAAATGGTAATCCAAATTCATATAGACATGTGGTATGGGTAAATTACTGGAAACAATTGTAAATAAAAGGCTTTTATGGGCCCTCGAGAATTTAAACTGAATCATTCCAAATCAAAGTGGTTTTCGTAGAAATCGGTCAACAATAGACAATAATTAGCATTAATTGAATTAGTCCATCTAACTATTCTAATCAGCCCATCTTCAGTGAACTTTGTAGTACTTGCAAAATAAGATTATTCCTTTTTAATTTTAACCTGATAGTTAAAAAACTACATAATTTAAATATCAGGGACACTGCCTAGCGTTCATTAATAATTTCTTAGCCAATTGATAATTCCAACTTAAAAATAATGATGTGTTACCACAAAGAACAAAATTAGAGAATAGTATTAAGCCCTACACTTAAGGCTGTTTTCGCAGTTATAGCATACTGCGATTTGAAGTGGGCGTATCACTTACTTTTCTACACTGCTATGTCAGACCCTACGTGACCTTCTAATAGTTTGGAGGTTTATTCAGTGGCGCCGGCCCACGGGTTAAAGCCAATATGAACTCACCATTAAAAGATCTCTTATACGCAGACGACCTTATTATCTATGCGAGAAGCCAAAATATGGAAAACATCACGAAACGTTATACAAACGTTTTTAGATTAAATAGAGGAATTGTCAAAATGGGAATACGATAGATAATCCTAATATACCAGTACTTTCCAGAATTAATCGAAAGAAACCTTTGAAATACATACTTTTAAAAAGAGAAATTTTAGATAAGGACAGAAGCAAATAAAAATCAATAGGATAATAATGTGATACCAAAATAGGCGAAAGAAAAATATAAAATAACTAAAGACGTATCTTTTCTTAACACAGTTTTGATGTTTTCAATGTGTTCAAATTAGGTCTATGAATTCTGTACCCTTTAAAGATTGATAGAATGTTTATTTTCCAAAGAATGTTTGCTTAAGGATGCAGTGTTTGGTCTATTATTTATTGCCTTTTTTTCAGAGCAATTCTCCTATGCAGATATCGATACGTCTGTCCAATATATGTTGAATTGCAGTCTTTACAATTTACTTATTATGAAAATTATTTATTGGGTTTTCTGTTGATTTATGCTGAATGATAAATGAAAAAGTGTATTTGTACCACAAGAAAACTACGTTTTATACAGAGAAAATGTGTGGTTTCATCAAAATGCCATTTTCTGAAACACACATTTACTGAGCCACTAAAAATGTTTACTCATTCTATTGAACCTTCCTTTTTGGAAGAAGAAAATATAAGAAATATGATTAACTATTAAATTGTATACCATGGAACAGCGACTTGCGAACGAGTCGCTCTTGGTGTAACTCAAAGAACCGTTAAGATCTTGAATTAAACTGGGCGTAACTAACATTGCTAAATCTCGTAATAATTCACATTTGCCTAGAGAAAATGGCACAAATATTATGGATATGTGTTACATTGAAGGCGATGTCCATAAGAACAGAATATAAATTTTAAAAGAATTAATCCGAGATAATTTATTCTTGAATCTAGTTGCGGGTATTCGTAGTGTTGAATTCAAAAGAGCCGCGTTTGTTTAACTGTCGTTTGAATGCTATGATTTTTATTTCTAATGTAATGATGAAGTATGAGAATGTTCCACCTATATGGAAATTTTCTATCTCATTGCAAGAAAAATTCTAACTTTGTTTGCTTGGATTAGCCCAGTAGATTTTTTTACATTAAATAACGATTTAAACGTGTTTTTAGGCATTATATATTCATGCTAAACATGTTTAAATTAAAAGCAGCATTAAAAATAACTGACAAAATACAGACATTAAATGAGAAGTAAAAAATTAATATAATATCTGCCAATAAAAGATTGGATTTTTCTATTATTGTATTATTTATCTATGATTAGATTCCTAACGATTGTTAGAATCGGAATATTATGTGGCTTATTGTTAAGCAATTACCTTCAAAAGTATAAATCGTCACTCAAAGTTATAGAACAAAAATTGTTTTTATCCGGACAAAGTTTTAATACATATGTTCAAGATTTCGGGTGGATTGAAAAGGAGAGAAAACACCATGATTGAATTTTTGATCCCGATGATTGGATTTCCATAATTCAATCGGCAAAAAAAAATCCATAATTACAGGCGAAAAGAGCACTAGAAGGCGAAAAGAGCACTAGAGTTTTTTAGTAGCAAGTAGTTTGAGAATAGTTAGACAAATAAAAAAGTTACAAACAAAAAAAAAGGATTTAATGGACCTACTTAAGTTTATTCCGCATGAGTTCTTTCCACGCATTTCCACAAAGTTAAAGCATTTATTTACTCCCATAATCTAGATGTAATGTTTATTTCCGAAGCACACATGACTAATAAGAGCTATTTCTATATTCCCAAATATTTAACCTATGTAACTCATCATCCATTAGGTAAAGCCCACGGAGGTGCGGCAATTATAAAAAACAACATAAAGCATCATGAAATAAATAAAATTAGTAAAAAGTTAACATCCAAAAAAACAGTTAACATCCAAGCCACATCAGTGTCGGTCGAAGATTCACAAGGCCCGATTATTCTATCTGCTGTTTACTGTCCACCGAATAAAATAATTAAAGCTGATCATTTTACTGAATACTTTAAGATGCTCGGACACCGTTTCATTACTGCTGGAGATTTTAATGCCAAACATCATAAATGTAGTTCCAGAATCATAACCTCACGTGGACGAGAATTATTAAAAAGTATTAATGAGAATCATGTAATTCCTTTCTCTACTGGAGAGCCTACGTATTGGCCCACCGATAGACAAAAAAATTCCTGATCTTATTGATTTCGCTATAGTAAAAGGAATATCACATACCTATCTCAAAATTTCTCCTTCATTTGACCTCTCATCAGATCATTCCCCTTTCTTCATAGATCTACATAGCAATATTCATAACTGTCCTAAATACTCAACACTCTCTAATAAAAGAACAAACTGGAACAGATATAGAGAAGAAATAAAAACAACCATTAACCTAAACTTGCCTCTTAAAAGTGATAGCGACATAGAAAATGCAGTTGCTCACCTAACTACAGTTATTCAGCAAGCTGCTTGGACGTCTACCCCAGAATTTACTCACAAACACAACTCTGAGTCCTATCCTGCTCACATAAATTCACTCATATTGGAAAAAAGAAAACTGCGAAAGAAGTGGCAGCTCACTAGACATCCAGAAGATAAAGCAAATCTTAATAGAGCTTGCAGACTACTCAAAAGAAAACTGATCCACCATAAAGACATTGGAATCAACAGATATTTAAAGAACCTCTCACCTGCAGATGATACAAACTACTCGCTGTGGAAACTAACAAAAAAACTTAAACACAACGATCAAATGAATATGCCAATCAGGAAACAAAATGGCACTTGGGCAAAAACTGACATAGATAAAGCATATACTTTTGCAAATCAACTATGCGAGGTATTTCAACCGCATCAGAGGGAAGTCTCAGTTAAAGAAGAGCAGGGTATTCATAAAGTCGTAAATGCACCATATGAAATGGCTCCACCTATTAAATCTATTAGGAAATCAGAGATCAAAGAAATAATTAATAATCTGGAAAATAAAAAGTCGCCTAGATATGACTTAATATCTAGTTTAGTACTAAAAAATCTACCCAACGAAGGCGTAAGTTTAATTGCTTACATTTTTAATTCAATATTAAAAACAGGTTATTTTCCACTCCAATGGAAAGTTGCTCAAATTATTCTTATTCCAAAACCTAATAAAGATCACACGGAAGTATCTTATCAATTTGGGTTTAGGAAACAACATGGTATTATCGAGCAAATTCATAGGGTGGTAAAGACTACCAGAAATTCGCTCGAACAAAAAAAATTACTGTACTGCTGCATTTCTAGATGTCTCTCAAGCATTCGACAAAGTTTGGCATGTAGGTCTTATCTCTAAAATTAAATCCATATTTCCTCATCCTATAAGCTCACCTGTAAGATCCTACCTGACAGATCGATTCTTTCAAGTCAAAAGAGGTGGGGAAATCACTAACCTGTTTTCAATTTGTTCCGGAGTTCCACAAGGAAGCATACTAGGTTGCCACCCTCTACTTAATATACACATCAGATCTCCCAACGACGACCAATACAACAATCGCTACATATGCTGATGACACTGTTATCATGGCTTCAAATTCTACAGCAACTGAAGTATCCCAGGTATTACAAAACCACCTACTTAAACTAGAGAGCTGGCTTAAACTGTGGCGAGTCCAAGTTAACAGTTTAAAATCAACACAAATAACGTTTACTTTAAAAAAAGATGTCGCGCCACCAGTTTCTATAAACAACACTCAACTACCAGTTAATAACGTCGTTAAATACTTAGGAATTCATTTGGATAGCAAACTTAATTGGGGTATTCACATCTGGAAGAAACGCCTTCAACTCAGCTTAATCTACAGGAAAATGTATTGGTACATGAGTCGAAAATCTAATGTAAGCCTGGAGAACAAACTTCTAATATATAAATGTATTTTAAAACCGGTATGGCAATATGCAGCACAAATCTGGGGTACAGCAAGTAATACCAAGATACAAAAACTTCAACGATTCCAATCGAAAGTACTGCGCCAGATCTGCAACGCCCCTTGGTTCATTACGAACTACAGATTACACCACGATTTACAGTTACCAACAGTTAGCGAAGCAATATCTGCCATAAACGCTGTATACAAGACCAGACTAGCCTGCCATCCAAATCCGCTGGCCACGGATTTGCTCAATATTTCACACGAAAGAAGATTAAAACGACCAGACACTTTGGACCTCTAGTAAACATGGAGAAACAGAGTATAGTGTCATAGTGCGGTGAAATAATAAGTTTTTATTCTGGTGTTTTCTAAATCTTTTCTTGATTTTTTTTTTCTTTTTTTCCATTTTTTAGTCTTGTAATACCTATATGTGTGTCAGTGATGTTTATCTGTATCAAACTTTGTTTGTTAAGTTGAAGTTTAAATTAATTGTTATATCATAATATATTATATTTATATTATGTCTTACCTGGGTGCTTGCCACTGCGGCGTCCCACTATGTTATTGTACATAAATTATACATATTGCTTATTGTTTGCAATGAGACAGATTGCAATAAACATTGGATGTTAAAAAAAATGGACCTACTTAAGTTTATTCCGCATTAGTTCCACAGCTTTTATTCTGGATTGGAAGATAGTTGCGAAACTAGGAACTAGCTGAATAAAAAGCTTTGTATTTGCTAATTTGTCTGGTCTACAAAGAACTTAAACAGAAGAATATTGACACATGTGCACTTTAAAAGAAAAAGAAAAAAGGTCAAATTATGTTAGACAACTACCTAATGTAGTGTTGCGAAAGAAACCAGAGCCAAAGGAGGAGTCGACCTAGTAGTAGAAACCAACAGAAACTTCATCAGAAAAAAGAACAGTACAATCTTATCGGTAAAATGGCGGGCAAAAGAGTTGTAACAAAGGGAAAGTCACAAATCACCAAGTGGTAGAAGTCGCTTCCATAGAAGCAACAAACCCAATGAACAAGCAAACTTGCTTAATAAAGAAAGAAGAACCATATGAAGAAGACTTACGTTGAAATAAAAACACTTCATGATAAACTTATTATATATCTACTTAAATTATATTCTATTTCTGCATTTGTAAATTATTTGCTCCACTATTCAAAAATATCTACATAAAGTTTACTGAATCTAAACGATTTTTGTCAACATATTTGAGTATTCAATTACACACTTTTGAGAATTAAACACACCGTCTGAACCTTTCAAAATAATCTCACACTCAAGTCAAAACTTTTCTTTATGAATAATTCATACCGGCTCATTAACATCGGACAGATATTGATTTTAATTTTGGGATTAACTTTTATGTTTTTTCGTTTATTTGTATATTATATTCGGGCACCGATGTCGCAGCATGTCACTTCGGCTTCAGGTTATTATATTAAACAAAATGGCCTGTCCGACGAAATTCCTCGTTATAAATTCAGAATTGTTATTACGAATGTTACGAAACGCCGGTATGGGGCTTCATTACGAGAACCCATCGCCGTATAAACGATTCAATGTGAGGTATGCAAATGACACAAGAAATATTGCACAAAGAGCAGAATAATTAGAACAGAATAGAAAAGTCAGAATAACCTCTCGTGCTCTAGTCTGCGTTTTCAAATATTTCTCCCAGTTTGTCCTATCTATATATATATATATATATATATATATATATATATATATTATATATATATATATATTTATTATTCTTTGAATACTTCCTACTTTTTGTTTAGGTATTATACTCAAAATAAAACATTTTAATGTCTTTAAGGTTACCTCTATTCATTTAATGACACAATAGGCTCATATTAAAATTATTCAAAGTTGCATTGCTCAATTTAAATGCAAATCATGTCCGACGAGAAGAGTAATAAAAAAATGCTTCGTCCAAGAAAAACATTGTAGGCACAAAGCGCATTCAAATGCGCTTCACAATATTCTAAAGAATCGATTTACAACAGAAGATTATATTGCCTTTTGACGACAGAAATTACTGACGGCGTCATATCTGGTCGTTAAAATATGAAAAAGAAGATTGAAAGCGGAGTTTTTGTACAATATTTTAATGATACAATGTTTTAGTTAGTGTCTCGAGTTGTCTATGCTTTTAATTGAAAAGGAATAAAAACTTTCGAATGATTGTGTTTCTATATGTTGTATAATAGTAAAGTTGATACACTTCATTATTCTTAATGTGTTAGAGGCAATTAGCTGACTACTGCACAGATTTTAGTGTGAAGTGGTCGGATCTTATGTCGGTTTCTACACAAAAACACTTATTTATTATAAGATTTTAAACTATGCACACCTTTTTGTCAAGAATATCCTTTTTCCTAGAGTTAATAATAACATTTTTTTTTCAAACTGTTGAAAGGACCCCCGGTAAGATATGAAAAATGCCCTCACTTCCAGAATTCAATTTTTTTCATTAAGCTTAGTGCAACGCCAAACGTGTCAAAAAAACGTCAATTTTTCGTTTTATGTTTTTTTAGGTGGGGCGCAATCAATTTAAAAATTTCAAAAAATTCACACGCATAGTTGAGGCTCCTACAAAATTTGTCTATTTTTACAGACCCATAGGTTGAGTGAACATAACCTAAAAATTAATTTGTATATTTTAGAAAAAGCTTTTTTATTTTGTGAATTTGATCAAAAACTATATTTTGAGGGATATTCTCCATTTTAATAGTCTTCAAAATGGATCCAATCAAGGTTTTTAATAGGTTATATATATATATATATATATATATATATATATATATATATATATATATAAGAAAAAAGAAGTACTTGTGACTCGTTTGGAAAAAATATAACACTGTTTTTGATGGGTTGGAGTCAATAAAAGGGGCTATTTGTTGACTATTTTTACTCGAGCTTTCAATTGTGATTACAATTTTTATCAAGAGCTTCTAAAAAATACAAAATGTCTTACAAAGTTGAACTAGAAGGTGAGTTAACAAAAAATTTTTTTATTTCTAGTTCAACTTTGTAAGACATTTTGTATTTTTTAGAAGCTCTTGATAAAAATTGTAATCACAATTGAAAGCTCGAGTAAAAAATAGTCAACAAATAGCCCCTTTTATTGACTCCAACCCATCAAAAACAATATATATATATATATATATATATATATATATAATATATATATATATATATATTATTCTAAATTAAATGAGGCCTTTACGACATTGAAAAAATTAGACGAAACAGCTTTAAACCCCCCAACAAATCATGTTTTTCACGGTTTTTAAGGGTTTTGGCTAGGTTAATCATATTTTTTGAGATCGGCACAACCTGAATCAATTTTCTCATATTTTACTTTTTATGTGATTAAAAAATAAGATTCAACGAATTTTTTCTATTTTATAGACCCTTAGGTTGAGAGTACATAACCTAAAAATCCAGATTTTTTTAAAACAAAGAGTATAAAAAATTCAAAAAGCTGGTTTTCAGGAGGTTTGATAATATTTTGAAGTCTATAAAATGGAGAAAATTTCCAAAGTCCATAAAAATATTTTTTCGGGTTTTTGGAGATGGCGGACCTTACCAAACAATCTGAAAGAATCAGAGATATAGTTTTTGTTAGGGTGGCGGACTAATATTGCACTAGGCCTTATTTTTTAACCATATCAAACGTAAAAAAATAAAAAAAATTGAATTCTGGGAGCCTACCTTAACAAGGGGTACCCTTTACAGAGATGTATTGTATAACGGCTCAGCAATTGGACCCCACAGATTAACCGAATGCGCAGTTCATAACTGATCCATTTTAAATTAAATCCTTTATGTTTCATTACAGACTACAGAATAATTAGCCTAATGAGCCACTTACTTAAAGTTTTTAAAAGTGATACATAACAGAATATATAAAAAATGTGAAGAACAAGTGTCGTGGACACCAATTTGATTTCCGCGATACCTTAGGCACCCGAGAAGCTCTATTCACTATACAAGTGCTTATCCAGATTTGCAGGGATGTCAACTGTGATGTATATATTTGTTTTATCGCCTACAAAAAGGCATTTGATAGAGTAAAACATGACAAGCTCATATCCATCTTGAAAGAAGCCGACTTGGATGATAGAGACTTGCGAATTATATATAATTTATATTACAACCAAACTACTAATATTAAAGTGGATGACCAGTTCACAGAGACAATCTACATAGATACAGGAGTGAGACAAGGATGCATTCTGTCTCCAGTGCCATTTAACGTGTACTCGGAGCATACCTTCGAGCAAGCACTGGGACAACTAACGGAAGGCGTCTTAGTTAACGGAGGGCATCTAAACAACATTAGATATGCTGACGACGCAGTAAGTAGTTTTTGCAGATAGCCTAGATGGTTTACAAGCAATAATGTCGCGCATATCAGATATTCTTTCTTCTTTAACTGTCATCTCCGCGACGGAGGTTAGCAATCATCATGGCTATTCTGACCTTCGAGGCAGCTGCTCTGCCTACGCTTCTCCTACCTTTTATTTTTCCTTGAATTATGATATCCTATATCAGATATAAGTCGAAAATAAGGGCTGGATATCAATACGAAGAAAACAAAATGCATGGTAGTCAGTAGCGCGAAATATTAAATACACATATTTTGGTAAACCACCATAGAATGGGCAAGGAATGCGAGATCACCAATACAATCAAAGAGCGCAAACTAGAATATCTTTGCCTTGTTATTAGAAATGAACACATATATAGCTCACAGGTATAGTTGCTATATCTGTGTTATATAGCTATATAACACAGATATAGCAACTTATTCTCCAGGGCAAGGTATTTGGAAAGAGAGGACCAGGGAGAAGAAGTATATCTTGGCTTCAAAATCTAAGGAAATGGTTCAATACGTCTACAACTGAACTATTCCGAATAGCTGCAAATAAAGTTAGGATAGGTATGCTGATCGCTAACATCCAGAACGGATAGGCATAAACTTTGTTCATGTTAAAAAACTAGGACTTACCTTTAGGACAATCGCAGGTGTAAGTGTGTTTGTCTCTTGTTCGACATAGGCCGTCGTTTTGACAGGGGCTAGGTTCGCACGGTATGTATTCGCTTTCGCAATTCTGGCCCGTATAGCCCTCATTACAGGTACATCTGAAAGAAAAATGAAAATATTACCATACATGGCAAAACCTGGATCAATCGAGAAATAATAGCAACAGTAATATAAAGAAGCTCACTAATAATAAGTAGTCAGTATCATCTCGCAGAAAAGCCACTGAATTAATACCGAGCTTCCTATTGTTGAGCTCGTGATTTCGCTCGCCTTATCATAATTGAGGCCATTGGAACCAGAGTGGCCTAACTGCATATTTTTTAATATCCATTTTATTCAACCAGCGATAAGTAAATGTTGAAACGGATATTGCCACAGTGGCTTAAAATTAGTTTTAAATTAAATACAGTAGATGACAGCACAGACCTAATTTGGCTTAAGTGTAATTTTTAAACATGACTAGCCTTATAGTGGCCTATGACAGTTAGGCCACTGTCATAACTAATATATTCTCGATTTGTCACTAAGGCCTAACTTCACGATAACTATTAAAAACAATTATTTGTTTGTATTTTATTTGAATCGTGTTCGTTCAATCAAGCAATCTTAGTACGAATTAAAATTTACTAACAAGCTGAAGAATGACCAAAATAGATAATTTGAAAGAAATAATGCAAGTTAATAATTGTATCAATAGTTTTAATTTTTGCGTGGTGAAGGTATCTAAAAACATAATATTTTTTATGTTATATTTCTATTTCCAGAAATGTTTGGGGAAGATCAAGATGATCATGATTCTGGTTCAAAATACGAACAATATTGTTGATCTATAATAGAAAACATATCTCCGAATACTAACCTACAAAATAATACTAAAATCTTGGAAACTCAAGAAAGAAAATCAAGAAGACGTGTACGACAGGAAGAAACGTGGCAGAAGATTACCCGTAAATAAAAGAGAGCTAAAAGACAGGAATGTATTAAATCTAAAGGTACCTTAATACCATCTAAAAACTTAAATACAGATGATCCTTGTAATTGTAAACAGACATGCCATGACAAAATCGAGGATGCACAGCAGAAGCATCTCTTTGATAGATTTTATGCAATGGAGAACTTTGACTTACAAACATCATATCTCTTCTCTTTGGTCAAGGTGTTATCTATAAAAGGGACAAGATAATTTTAGTGGACCACATTATGCAAAGAATGTTTTAAAAAAGTATTTTCTGTTCCTGATGGACCCATATCCAAGGTTCTAAAAACTAAACTAATCATATCTATTCCACCGATTGATAGAAGAAGGAAACATGTGCCTGATAACAAGACGAGTGTCCTAAAACTTCAAAAAGTGGAAGAAAGTTCTCCTAATTTCATTTTTTTATGTAGGCAACTGTTTTTTCTTAAGGGTAATAAATTAATTTTTAACCAGCCGTATCTTATAGAAAATTTAATTGTCTCCATTTTCTTTCATTACGACTTTCCTCCAAAATAAATTGTTTTAAACTTATAAAGCAAGAAAAGTAGAAAAAATTAATGTTTTTAGAAATTGTTTAATAGTTTAATTTTTTTATTAATCTTTCTTCCCAATTTGAGAGGGAATAAATTATTATTCCCGAAGTATTCACGACAAAACAGATCCGCCTTGGTCTATTATTGAGAACAGACAATAGAAAGATTTCCAGAGGAAGTACAACTTCTACGGTATTTTCTATTTTTCAATTCAAATATATCTTGATTCTGGTTTCAATTGTATATGTTGTCTATTTTTGAATATGTAGTTTATTCCCTAGAGATAATTATTGTTTACTTATCGAATTTAAAAGTATTCCCCTAAAGAGTAATGTGAGAGTACAAGATAAGTGCACTTGATAACCCGATTAGTTACGACCTGTCAAATAATCCATCCTTAGACGGTTTCCAGCACACGAAAGATGAGATCAATTCAATAGGCACTACAAATGTTACAAACGAAGTACTGAATTCGCTACAACCGAACTGAAATATATGTACAAACAAATAAACTGCTGCTGCGTTTGCAGTGGAACTACCTCTCTCGGTATATCTGCGTTCGTTTAAGGAAGACACGATTTACTAATTATAGAACATTGTTAGCATAATTAATGTTGTTATTTTGCACTTTGCGAGTAGCTGAAAGGTCGTAGAGGAGGTACTTTGAATGTCATTCATTATTCAGGAGACAGTAATTGGTGTATTTAGTTGGTCAATGTCACGTTTGCGGTGATTTTGTCTCTTTGTGTAATTGTCACATTCCGAACTAGATCGTACTATTCAAATGAACCAAATACAGCGGATGATTGCTTTAGTATAGCCACCTGGCAAACGGAACTTGTTTCTTAAAAAAAATGTCTTCGCTACAAAATATATATTTATTTGTGTTATACTTTATAAAACAGTCCATTAAATCCATTCTAATTAGCAATAATTTCCTGAATACGGTAAAATTTCCTTGGAGCAAAAACTCCACCTGGTACTATCGAGACGTTATGTATGTCAAAATGCCAAAACACCCTACTTAAAGATATTTAATTGTAGGTTGGTGTGTTTGTACAGTAGCGTATTCTGGTGTGTATCATACTTAACCTTGAACTACTATCGTGGGGTAAAATTTGACCCCAGGACTTAAAACTTCTTGCGAAACTGGTAGCCAGTTTGGCAAACGACCTTGTTATTCCATGTATTCTCCCAGTTAATTACGTAGTTTAGCATGCCGCTTAATAGCAAACGATCAAAGGGATAGTGCACACGTATAACACGTATAAGCTCCGGTCGGATTTGACCCCAATATAGTAGTTAGGTTATTATTTAACATAATACATTAAAATGGCTTTAAGGATTAGCGTAAGTACGGTAACAACTTCTAGACATTCTGGAATTCCTGAAGGAGCCAACCGAGAATATTTGACACTTATAGTGACTCTAATAACAGTGATACTGACAGTAAAACACTCGGATCACGGCACAGATTCAGAAATTGACGTAAGTGACTTATCAAGCGGCGAATGTGAAACAGCATTTAATAATGAAACAAATTGGACGGAACAGATATAAGTGGGCTAAAAATGCTCCGGCGCCATCAAAAACTTGCGTACAGAACACTATTACACACCTTCCTGGTCTTCGTGGACCTTCCTTAGAAACAAAAACATCCAGTCCACTTGAATTCTGGTCACTTCTTATAACTCCTGACATGTTGGCCTCAGTTCTAGAGTACTATAGAGCTCAGAGTGAATTATGGGGATACCTGTACATTTATCGATCATCTAAACGAAGGTGAACTTAAGGCTTTTGGGTCTTCTATACCTTTCAGGTGTCTAATCATGAGATGACGGTTCATTATGTTCGACAAGTGTTTTAGCATCAAATGCATCAAAACTGCATCAAATTAGATAATTCTGTTCTCGTTATATTTGATATTATCAGAAGGTTTGTGTAAAAGATAATTTTCAAAAAATTGTATGAAAAGACGGAAAAAAGTTATTATTTTAAATCACAATATGTATAACTAATAGATGGCGCCTGATACTTTTGTACTGGATAATATTAGGAAGTATATACTGAACTTATTATACTGATATTATCTTTTTAATTATAGTGATATTAATCTCTAGACGTTATTCATTTTATTATTACTGCTTTGTCCTAACTTACAACTAAAAATAAATCTCACTCTGCTTTCTAATGTTCCTATTTACAATATTATTCGAGAACTAGCACCTTTTATATGATACTAATTACAATATTTTTGCCATTTGTTTCAACAGACACGACTGATTTATTATAATTATTCAGAGCATTTTAATTGGAATCTTCTGGGGAGAAGATTTATACCAATAAATGTTAAATCAGGTTTTCCGTACTGCAGCTAGTGCATGCTATTAATTAACTCTTCTAACAACTTGAGACACTTAAGGCTCTCTGTTAAACAGTGTTAGTTGACTTTTTAACAAGCTTTTACATATAAAATACATAACGTGGTTATATTAAAACGCAGGATTGATGATATTTCTGACTATCATTCCTGAAACTCGCAACCACAAATACATAAGAGAAACTACAGAAATGTCTTTATCGAACCAAAGGAACATACCTACACAGAAAAATATAATCTAGACTGTCTTTTAATTATACAATTTTATTAATAAATTAATTGTCTCAAACATTGTTGCTAAATTGTTTTCCTAATTGGTAAACTCTATTTACCAAACCATTCATCATCAACATTGGCTCCACAAACCATGGTAAGTCTTGGCCTGCTCAAGGATGTCCCTATTCTCTTCTATTTTTGCCTTGGCTTTCCAGTTTCGTACTCCCAACATTATCAAGTCTTCCTCCACCTGATCCTTAAATCTGCCTCTCCTTCTCACTCCATCTATTCTTTGGTTATAAATATGTTTTGGCGGCTTCATCTCATTCATTCTCTCTATGTGACCTAACCACCACAGCCGGTTTATTTTGATGGACCTCATAATATCAGGTTTATTATACAGGCGGTAAAGTTCGAAGCAAATTCGTATAAAACCATTATCCTCAATAATATACAGTGTGCAAACACAATGGAATAAAATTGTTTGTGTCCTTATTTTAGAAAATTATGACCGCTGGAACCCGTCGATTTTTAAAAAATCAAAATTTTTTTTCCAAAAATTGCTAGAAAATGCTCTTAGAAAATAGAGAATTAGTCCCGAAGGTAGTGAAGACGGAAGAGTGGCGCGACAAGCGGTTGGACGGACAAATGGAAATGGGCTGGGAAAAATAACGAGAAATAATAAGATATCAGGATGGAAGATGAAATATAGAAATTGGCCGCTGGAGACCATATACTGCAAAAATGTCAAGAGGTCGACCGCAAATGAGATGGAAAGATGACATTGAGCAAAGCGCAGGTCCAATGTGGAAAAGACAAACAGAAGACAAAGACAAATGGAGACAAATGGGAGAGGCCTATATTCAAAACATTAATAGATTTTGGGCTATAGATATATAGATATATATAGATATATATAGATAGATAGATAGATAGATAGATAGATAGATAGATAGATAGAACTTGTCATTCATCCAACTATTTTCTTCTCTTTATTTTCTATTAGATATTTTTCTCTGATCTTGTTAAAGGTTTCACAACATATGGTGGATAGATTCTTCTGAATCATATGTGGGCTCCTAGACGGATCCGGATCCATCGAATGAAGAAAATTTCTGGTTCCAGCAGGACGAGACAATACGCCATTAAGATGTAATTATAAGAACTTAAACGAAACCTTTTCCAAAGTTTTTAGGAAGATATTGAGTGGCCAGCTGAGAGTTGCAAAGTATATGCAACACACCTAACCAAGCTCATTGCCAACTAGCATTTTCAAACCTCAAAGAAAATGAAACTACAGAAATACGGAAATTTCACCTCAAACTTTAAACAAAATTGGGGACCATTTTTGGAAAAGACTGTGTCATTGCCATCAACAAATTGGAGAAAATTCTGAGCATTTCGAAGTTTGTTTGAGCATGTTTTGAAGAAAATTATAAATAATTTCAAAATTTCACTCTGTACTATTTATAATAGACCCTAAATAATGGTAGTTAAGATCAGGTTATTAAGGAGCTTTTAAAACAAAAATATACAGGGTGTTTGTTTAGATTATGGGCCATACTAGAAGTACGCGAATCACCCTGAACATTTAAATGTAGATTTAAAAAACGCACATTTGAATTTAAAAGTTGACGTATATCAGAGTTTTTTATAACTATCTAAAAAAACAATTTAATTCTGTTATTCTGAATTTTATTCTCTAATCTCCATTCCCTGTGTAAATGTATTTACTTTAAAAATATATCTTTTTCAGTTAATCAATCTTGCAAAACAACTTGCAGTTTAAGTGTCGTTAAATGCACATAAATAACAATAAACATAATTTTATAACACCCGGTCGCATATAACGGCGATCATACAGAGCAATATATTGTTGCTGTAATTGTTGAAGTGGACTATTTTTTTTTCAGTATAATACTCGATGTGTTAGTAATTGTAGCTATTTATAATTGGATGGAAAAATTATCGATTTGATCGAGTAGTATCGCAACCTACCCAGAGGCAAGGCTGATAATGTAGAATACTCGTTTTTTTTATTTACCAAGATACAAAGGATATGCAACCGGATCTTGTATTGCACTTACACTGACAACACTATTTGCTGTTTTGTCCAGGATCGCACTTAACCTCTAAACACTATGAGATGACAAAGACAGCCATATCAAGGCTAAAAGATGGGTTTAAATGACATGATCCCATTGGAAACCAATACAAAGATTACATAAACGACTGAAAAAAAAAACGGAAAACTTCAGGAAAAATGTTTAGTAAGAGTCAAGCAAATTAACTAAAATATGACGAAATAGGTAGAGCAGGCATGATGAAATTAAAACCATTATTTCAACCTTTTGGTATCACCAGATAGGGCTTGTAAAAAAATACCAAATGAGAAACATCTGCGTTCGTATACCGGTGGCTGATGCACAACCTTTCACTCAGTGGGCAATTAACGCATTCTAAACTAAATGACCAATACAAACATTGGAAATATTGGAAAACATCAAGACACGAAAGCTGCAATACCTGGGCCATGTTATGCGTAATGGAAGATACAACATATTTCAATTAATTATACAAGGGAAAATCCAGGCCAAGAAAAGTTAAGGAAGGAGAAGAATCTCATGGTTGCGTAACTTGAGGGAATGGTACAGATGCAAATCAATCGAACTATTCAGAGCATCAGCATCTAAGATCACAATAGCCATCATGATTGCCAACCTCTGTCGCGGAGATGGCACGTAAAGAAGAAGAAAAATACAAACACTATTACGTTTAAACAAAGATACGGAAAATAGAATACTCAGGACCTTAGGTATGTCAACATACAATTAAGATTTAAATAGATAGAAAAACTTCAAAGACATTTATGAATTAGTTGAAGACAAGGCATTCATCAATATCAGAAGACAGGTGGAAAAAGCAGACAGAAAATATAAATAAAGAAATAGCGACAATTAAAGATGAAGATGCATCTGGAAAATGGTTAATAGATTGACTCCTTGGTGGTGACATTGACGGGAAATAATGACATACGCGTTGGCCTCGCGGATGCATGAAATTTTTTATTGTGATTAAGGAGAGATCTTCATGATGAAAGTAATCGAATGCATCATCTCTTTTATTGAGACAAGTAGGGCGTTTATAGATCTCAATTGGTTCTCGCATAATTTTTGGTTTATAGAAGTGCTCTTAAATGCCCGTAAATAACAACTTAACATCCATATTTAAGGTGAAGAGAATTTGCACCAGGACAAGCCACACACTCCACCTTCCCCTATACCGTATCATCTTAATTCCGTTTCCAAAACCAAATTCTACCAGGAATGAGCAACAGTGCCTTCGAGGCTATTGTATACCCGTGTCCTAAGAGTAATTCTTCATAATCTAGATCACTAGGTCTGTGATTCCAATTTTATGCGTGATTTCTTTTCCATTGTTTATGTACCCTAATTTGTTGCATGTCATAGGACAGTCAGCGTTTACCCATATAAAAGTGCTCATTCAGCATCAGTCGTAGAATGATTGGATCTTATTTTTGTTGATAGTGCACGTGTAATCCCAGGCGAGATATCACATGTATTGGTAGTGTGATGATGCTATTGGTCAATATAATTTTGATTTTTTTTTTGCTTCTTCTTGTGGTGCTCCCTTGTATTATGACTTCTAGGTAGTTTGCTAATTGATCTTTTAGCGTTTTTCTCCTCCTCTTAGACATAACTGCTTGGATCTTCTCTGGGTTTACAGATACTCCTCCAAAATCAATTTTTTGACTGTCTGATGTTAATGGGCTGAGGCAAAAATTAAGTCGGAATTATCAACTGAAACGGAATGTTCATAGATTCTGTTTTAAATTACTCAGTTGATTTGACCTATGTAAGATGATAAACGTACGCACAATGAATTTCATAAACTTTATGTTGTTTGTTTCATTCATAAACTCGGATACGAGATGAGAGTTGTTGATGAGGAATGAACAATTTAAGAATTTTGTCGTTGACACATTTGATACAACTTATAATTGCCAAGTCCATAAATAATTTAATGAAAAGCATGACACACGTGTTCCATTAGCTTAACTAAGCAGGCTGACGTTACAACGCGATGTTGCAATTTCAAGTTTCACTTTTCCATGCACACAAGACAATCAGTGTATATATAGTCTTCAAGATTTTGTTTTCTTCATAAACAGCTGTCTCTCTCCATTCCATTTATATCTGAGTGTCATTTATTAAAAAAACTTCTTAATCATATCGATTCAGTAGTTAATGGATAAAAACAAGTCCGGTTCTGGTGTATAAGACTTTGAGTATGGCTTTTGCATAATTAAAGAGATTTACGTCAATTACGGCAGATCAATTATATTATTTACTGCATATTAAAAAGTGAGCTTTAACGTGTTGCGTAAGTCGCACTAGGGATTGTACCGTTGTGACTAAGGTTAAGAGTCTAAGTAATGAAATCGCAATAAATTCGAACTGTTCTTTAACAATTATACAAAAATAATCAGTGCGCATACAACAAAAGCGTTGTAAATTAAGTGTTTATGTTTTTCAATTTCCTAATCGTGAGTATAAATGATTCTTTTGTTGGGAAGAATACACATCAATCATCTGTATTATGTTCGTCTTTATCGCTATGATACCTGGATATCTGTTTTTCAAGTAATAAACTCGAAGACCGATGTATCAAAGTAGTATATGGTCCCATACCAAAAACTCAGCATAGACCAATTGGTATAAATATCTTTCCAATTGTCAGACCACAAGCTATTCCATTCAGAAGGAGATTTAACTTCAAAAAGGCAAACTGACAACAGTATGCAGACATGCTAGATGATGAGCTGCTACGTCTTGAACCAAAAGTAGAGAACTACGAAAAATTTGTATAGGTACTCAAAAATGTGTCTAGAAAAGCTGTCCGCAAAGGATGTATGAGAACATACGAAACACTCTATTCCACTGACTCTTTTAGGCAAGAAACGGTTGACTGCGGAGCAGTACTACTCCAATAGCTAAGTCAAGCCAGACAGGAAAAGTGTATTAAGACCCTGGAAAAAATGGACATGACATATAATAGCAAAATAGTATGAAACGTTGTAAAAAAACTTAGCGGTGATCCACAAGAACATAAACCACTTTGCAAGGTTACACCAAACCAAGTCGCTGCTCAACTCTTTATGAATGGAAGAACTATGAACCGATATAAGGACCCAAAACAATAGAACAAGATTGGATTCAGAGACAAAGCATCTAGGAACCACTTTTACACTAAGAGAACTCCACGACGGTATGAACAGGTTAAAAACGGGAAAGCTGCAGTTATGGATGATATATGCAGTGAACAAATAAAACATCTAGGCCACGGAACGAAAAACTGGATCTTGCAACTTTAGCACGTGCTGCAAAGCCTGCGAAATTCCAAAATCATGGAGGAAATCCAAAGTAGTAGCCTTGTTGAAACCAGGATAGAACCCAGAAAATCCCAGTAGCTACAGACCTATTTCGCTGTTGTGTCACTTTTTCAAACTATACGAGAGACTCATACTCGCCAGAATAGAAAAAAATCGACAAGCACCTCATCCCACAATAAGGAGGATTCAGACCCGGCAAATCTTGCACAGGTCAAGTCCTCGCACTAACAGAACACATTGAAGAGGAAACACTTAGACTGCCGCCATAGTGAAAAAAAGAGAGTCCTTCCAGCCGGACATATTTCTATCCCATATAAATAACATACAAGCGAGAATCAAAAGTTGATTCTCGTGGCAACAGAATCAAATTGGCCGTGCATCACGGCATGCTTCTCATGGCAGTCAAAGTGTTAAGAAAAACATATAACAGGGGCTGCTTCCGTAGATTTGCCAGCAGCCTATGATACAGTAAGGCACAAAACATTATTCCGCAAATTATACGATCAATGACCACCATCTGGGTAAGGTCGTATATTCCTTACTGCAAAATAGACGTTTTTTCGTTATGCTGAAGGGTAAAGTAAGTAAAGGGTAAGCTGCAGGTGTAGGAGAGTTAAAAAAACGGCCTCCCACAGAGAAGCGAAAACTTCAAATTGCATGGAATGGTAATACATTAGAACACACAAACCAACTTATATATCTTGGAGTAACTCTGGATCGGTCCCACACCTACAAACAAACATTGCATAAAAACGAGAGAAAGAGAACAACTAGAAATAGCATACTCAGAAAACCAACGGAAAGTAAATTGAATTCACGTCCTGGCATTTTAAGACAACGGTACAGGCACAGTGTTTCTCAACTACTAAATATGCGTGCTCCATTTGGCGCAGATCTGCTCACACCAAACAAGTTGATACTGCGCTAAATGAGACATGCAGGATAGTAACGGGGTGCATGAAACCAACGCCACTCTCAAATCTATATAAAACAGCGGGTTTTACAGAACCCTTAACACGCAGAGTCGTTGCGCAGAGTACATAGATAATATTGAACAGATAAACATAACATAAACATAACACGAAAGCGACTAAAATTTAGGAAAAGCTTCCTTGGAACAGTGCAGGATGAACTGCCTAAATATTTTCCTCTTCCGGAGGTTCAATGGACCTAAACTTTTAAACGTGGAAAACTATGAATAGGGGTCGCTCTAGTAAAATCAAACATGCCAAAATGGTGAAAAATAGACCAAGATGATGTGAACCGTGACTGTGGAGAAACACAGAATATGGAACATCTTCTTACATGTAGAAACTCATCGATGCACCCTCGAAGATTTGTGGCGCACCAATAAAGATGGAACCGACGTAGCCCGATACTGGGCCAAAATTTTAGGAGTGATATATATCCGCACACGATAAAGTAAAGTAAAGCTATGATCCAGAAGTTTCTTCCACGAGTATACCAACTTTTTCACAAATATGTCTTCTTTAAGCATATCTCACAAAATATTTGTCTTCGCTTCTACTGCTTCCAAAAACTAAGTCCTTTGGAATCATTTTGTACATATAAATTTTCTCTAACATATTAATTTTTAATTCATAGTTAGTTACTCAAGCCTTAACTAAAGAACCATTCGGATTTTTGTTACAAGTAGAAGACCGAATGGTCCGAGTTTTTCTTTCGTTCCAATTTTTAAATTTCATTTTTTTTCATACTTTTTTTTAATTGGTTCATTTACAGCTTGCTTTGGTACTCAAAGTTGCCTTGGTAGTAGAGGTGTGCTTATTAGTTCCTTTAGACGAACTAGTTCAAGAGAACTATTTCACAAAAATGAACTAGTTCAGTGAACTAGTTCGCCAAAGTACTATTTGTATGACCGAAATCAAAATCCAACCCTAACAGAACTGGTTGCCAGATGTCTCGTCTCAATCATCACACAAGCTCGGCGCCGGCCGTCCGTTTTCTTCGGTTTTCAATCACTACCGTACGGCGGTAGTGTTTCACTACCGTACGGCGTACAAGTAGTTCGGATTCGGAACTTAGGTTTTAAATGTTTTAAATTATGTTATTTTTTTTAACTTTGAAAAATTAAGGTAAATATCGAGTACTGTCGCTTTCTACAGCATCATCAGGGACATTTCGTCAAATTTGGGCTATCCAGCAAGCGTATAATGTAATACACATGAAATTGGACTTGGTCTTGGATTAAAATAGAGCGTAGAATAATTTGTAAATAATTTTAAACAGTTTGTCCTTGTTTTAGTGTAGTCTTATGTACAATTTATGTTTAATTTCATGTTTATTGCATTCTGCGCTTGCTGGATAGTCCAAATTTGACGAAATGCCCCTGATGATGCTGTAGAAAGCGAAAGTACTTGGGCAAGATCTGATTATAAAATTTATGCTCGATATTTGCCTTAATTTTTCAAAGTTAATTTATTCGAGCATTCAACCTTATATCAATTATTATGTTATTAGTTAATTTTTATTTATAATAATTTATTTTCTTAATCAATCCCTAAAGATGAGTTACAGACGAAATAGAAGTTTTTTATGGGATCAATGGACTCAATGTTGAAAGATACATAGAAAAAGGACCCGAAAAATCAGAAAATACATTTCAATAACCTCAACCTTCAATGTCAAAATCAGATTCGCTTGTAGGACAAGCAGGGGAAGATGAAGAGAAAGCAGTATAATTCTTAAGAAAAAGCCTGCTCCTACTCCTCTTGTTTCTATCAGGGACTATGTAATTCGACCCATTCCATTGGAAATATATGATCTCATTCATTAATTATTTTTTTCTTTAGAAGTGCAGACACAATTTATAATGCAAATCGTTCACAGTGAACTAGTTCTGTGAAAATTAATGAACTAGTTCAATTAGTTCAGTTGAAAGAATCGTTCATTTGAACTATTTCGATGGTGAACTACACATCCCTACTTAGTAGTGTCCCCTCATTATTGTCCGGTAATTCATCCAGTAGTAGCATTCGTTGTCTTTGATCATCATATAATTTCGAAATATTTGGACCATGTTTCAAATTTTTCATCAATTCCACCCAATAGATTTGCCTCTTCATCCAATAAACAAAAACCAACCTGGATATCTTAACGTAAATCAATTAAATAACCAAGTATGTATTTAAAATTGTTGGAGGCATTTGAAAAGCACCCCGTATAATAAATCCCATTCACGTAAGACTACGGTTGTAAATTATTGCCCTCGGTATAGAATAGAACACAGCAATCGTCTGTTTTCTGGTATATTCAGCAAACTTGATCGATGGCTCATCGTTTGAATAGTAGCTATCGACCATATGGTTGCGGAGGCCACTTTTATTTTCTGCGTTTCCTCTTCTTCTCGCCGATTTTTCTCATCTCTCCGCGTTCGCGAAGGATGTTTTTATCGCCGATGTCGATGGAATAGCTTTTTTACTAAGCGGGACACCATTTTAGGTAAATTCTCAGACAATAGGCGAATAAATACGAAACTAGAAATGGTATTCGATCGAAATGGAGTTTTTTATCGCTCAATAATGGTCGATGGGTGTCGCTGGCGTAGTTTCGTTATTCAATTATTTTTTCAATCGGAAAAAACATCAGGTGCAGCAATTTTCTCATTGGATTAGAGCTAAAAGGGTAAGCAATTATCGTTATTGTCGATTCCTAGAAACCTACAGAGTAAAAGAATGGACATTCATGTTAATTTAAAGTCTCTTTCACGTATATTTAAACGATTATATGAATGAAGTTTTTTAAGTGACGCAGTAAAAAGTACAAGATCGCCAGCAGAGTTTGCTTGGGCTAAAAAAGTTTTTGCTGTTAGAATAAATTAACGTGAGTCTTTCAAAGGCCACTATTTTAACTAAATCAAACATAGACTGAGACAAAATTATTGAAAGAAGTTAATAAAACGAAAATACGAACTTTCAGAACCATGTCTTGTTTGGTAGAGACGTTTGGACAGTCCGGGTCAGTTGTATCTTAGCACCGTTTAGGACCAACTTTAGACATGACCAGAACCATCTGCCAATTGTCATTTTATAACTGTACAATCACCTTCTCCGTCTGATAAACCGTCTTCTTTTCCGTCTGTTAAAAACGTCAAATAGTTTTCTCCCTTAGACAAGCAAAGTCTACTCCGAATAAAAAATTTTCTTTTCTGTGAGTTACATCTTTTAACTATACCCAAATTAATACAAGTCTCACATGCTTTCGTTATATCCAAACCAGTTTTAAACCAATTTTTATCATTAAAGTCGACGGCTTCAATTCTACCATTCCTTAAGTATGTCCAAACTATCTAACACATTTTCTATTCAAAGAACGTGGTGTTAGTGTGTATTAGGGTATAAAATATGCTTATTAAAAGCTTAAAATTTTTATTTTAAAGAAGATCTTTTCGAAATTGAATCATTCCATAATCAGTTTAATAAAAAGTTGTCAAAAAACATTGTATGGCCACATAAAAACATTGGAAGGACATCCGTATTAAAAAACAGTCCTCATGGTATTTATAAAGGTAAATGCAATAGACTTTTGATTAATAAAAACTGAAAATGGGGTTATCTTACATGACCCCTTGTAGCTGGTGAGGTTTTATCGACTTACATTACCTCTGATCTGTGCTGGATCTAGGGCTAACTGAATTAGCCCAAGTTAATTCTGTTATTCTGCTATACTGCTGTTCCTCGGTAGTTGTTACAAATATCTTTAGCTCCCTTTTTATGTATATAGAAATATATCTACACTCATCTGGTATATTCTCTTCATTTATACATTTTTGATGCATACTGGTTAGCTATCTGTATAGTTTGTCGGTTCCATATTTTAGTAGTTCGGGTGAGATATTACTGGACCTGATGATTTTCCGTTTTTCAACATTTGACAAACTTGTTTTACTTCTCTAGTGCCAATCCTAAGTGGGGATGCTATTGTATTTACTTGTACATAAGAGTGTGTTTGTCGCGTTTGTAGATATTCTATCCTTTCCTCTGTCAGTAGTTATCCGTCCCATTCTCGTAGGCTAATAGAAGAGATCATATCTTCAGTCTTTTCTTTTCGAAAAAATACTTTCCAGCTTTCAGTACTTCTGCTACCTTCCAGGTAAGTTAGTTTTCTAGGTTTTTCTAGAGCAGCTATTCTCCCAGCATTAGTTTTTCTTTTCGGTTATTCCCCTTCGTACCTCGCTTTGAGCTGTTTGGTATTCGTGTTTACTTTGATCCGTGTTTACGTTCAGAAATGTGTTTTATTTATCACTTTTAATGTTTATAAGTTCTTTCAGCTTTGTATAGTTCTGTATACGGACCGTTGTAATCTTCTGCTATAAAAACAGCGTTATCAATTGTTTCCAAATCGGGTATAGTTACATTTTGTGAACAGATTCTTTACATATGATGCAAAGAAAGATATAGTAATTAAAAGTCTCGTATTTTATGAATTTATTACGATTCCCGATCCTACATTTAATTCAAACATTAAGAAATTTAGTTTATAGCTTTGGCATTGAACGTTTTATATTTTAGTGCCTTCGGTAGGCTTAAGATAATAAAACGAGGCAATTCCGATTCCTACTACGATTAAAATATATTTTACAGGACAGGAAATGGGCATTCCATACTCAAATAACCTTTTATTGGACTGTTCCTTTTAGATTTTTCATTCAAATATATAGAAAATATTTAGAAAACTTTCATGAAGGAAATTTGACAACAAAGAGACCTAATGGTGACGAAACTGAGTCTTAGAAAAGTCAAAGAAAAGAGAAAATTGTATAAAGAGTGAATAAATATGCCTGAAACAAATCTTTAATGTTACAAGGTCGAAAAACAAATGCTACAATCGTATAAAAAGCTGATGAATTTCAGGTAAAGGACAATATATAATTAGCCAAACATAAAGTAAAAAAAAAGTTAACAATGATAGACAGATTAGATGTATTTGCAAAAAAAAATGCTAGTGCAGAAAAATCACGTCGAAATACACTAGAAAAAAATTGGTACAGCAGGCTTTACTGTAGACTAGCGCGAAGTATAACGTATAACGGTCACGCCTCGTCACGTAAATGGACTCTTCCAATTGTTTACTGCCTTATTAAAGAGACGATTTTATATTATTATTTATTGAATATGGGATATGGGATGACATTTATGTATCAAAAAGACACACCAAAGAAAAAATAGATGGATAGAATATACAATCCAAAAGACAAATATTTGACAAACAGAAATGGACCTTAGACCTTTGTCTAATAAAGCGTTTGTGGTTGAAAAATATAGGTTTTCTTTTTTACAAGTAGTTTCTAGCAATCTTCGTACTATTTTTAATCTGAAATATTTAAAATAAGCGCTTGAACTATAATATTCTAGTTCCTCGACCAACTAACAGGAATAACCAGATCTAAGACCGACTTTTTGCAGTTAGCAGTACTACGTAAATGCGGGATTTAAAGAAATTCAAGTCCCCCGAAGCGAGATCTGTGTTCGAGCGAATCAAAAAATTCGATATCGATAATTCTGATCTTTCTAATTACTTCTTGGAGGAGATAAGTCAAACTTTAGTTACAGATAACACGAGAGGATGGATGTTGTGTTTAAGTAAATCAAGATGGAGAGATTAACAATTTTTTGCGACAGTCAATGTTATCTTATGGTTGTTTTTATTGTTATTTCAGTAAAATAATGTAATTGTTTAAGAAAAAAATTGAGTAATCCCATATTATGTTCTTGTTGTAGAGTGAGTCTCTTCAGATTGGGATATTTGCTTATCTGTGGATAGATATCCTTTTCTATATGATTTTGCAACACATTTTTTGAACCTCTGATTGTTCGTAAATAGAGAATACCTCTAATTTTGGGGGTAATGTTGATTTTAAGGTAATTTACGTTATTTTTAAATAATTATCTTTATTTTTTTTATGAATGGAGGTCAACAAGAATTTCGCTGTATATACTGAGAAAAATAATTGACTGTAACTGTGTTTCTTACAAGGCACATATTCTTTCAATACTTTACGTACTTCTTTACACAGGAATTTTACACCACACGATATCTACCATATGTTTCATAAATAGGGAAATAATATTTTCTAGATCTAACATGGGGTTTTGTTCTGTTGTTGAAGAACAACACTGAGGAAATATACTGTCAAATAATATGCCATTTTGACGTATAAAAAAATCCTTATTCACACTCTGAATGTTCTTATCCATAATCCTTTCCTCTGCCCTAGTTTTAAGGTTGATCTTTTCCCCCCTTCGTGTAATCTCTTCCACATGTACATTTCTTCCATCAGTAAACCTTTCATTCATTCATGTTTTATCAGTAATTTTTTCCTTCTCCCATGTTTTGATCGGTGATCCTATCCTTCCTCTAGTTTTGGACCGGAAGTCAGGATCCTCTTCTCACCCTATTACTAACTACTTTTTCATTTCATTATATTGTTTTACACATAGAGATCGGGAGGAGTGAAAAATGGACATTAATAAACTGAAAGATCCCGACATCGCAAATGAATACAGACAGCAAATAGAAGACCAAATAAGGACAAAAAACTTAGAAGAAGAAGATATTAACAAACTAAGAGCAAATATACGAGATATTGTGTTACAGAAACCGGTTGAAATATTGGGCAAAACCAAGTCAGAAAATAGATGAGCACAACATGTCGGCGAACAGATATCTACATATAAATGATATTGAAGGAGGTTACAACATAGAAAATCAACAAAATCTACAGCGTCAACTACACAGTAAAGACCCAACAAGAGAAGAAGTGTCAAATGCGATCTTAATAATGTAAGACAATAAAGCCCCAGAAATCGATGAAATCTGTTAGGACATGTCTAAAAAAGATAGTGATCAACTTTTTGCAGCAATCCATAAACTAATAGTACTTAGTATCAATTATTTAATATCCATCAATTATTTAATAGTACTTATATGGCAGAAAGAATTGGTACCCAAAGTGTGGCTAAAGGGAATGTCCGTTGCATAAAAAGGGTGATCAACTGGAGTGTAAGAACTATAGGGGCATTACTCTGTTAGCTTCTGTGTATAAAATCTTCGGCAATGTATTATTTGAAAGACTTAAACATTTTACAAAGGATATTGTACTGCAGGAAAGTCAACTACACATCAAATTCAAACACATGGGCATATTTTAGAAAAGTCACTTGAATATAACGACTTCAAAGCAGCTTATCACAGTGTGAAAAGAACTGCATTATCTTATAATGCAATGATAGACTCTGGGATCTCACCTAAGATAGTTAAGTTGACCCAACTAACAATGCAAAAAGTAAGCTCATGCGTTAGAATTGAAGGATAAAACTCTACGTTCTTTGACATTAATAACGGTCTAAGACAGGGGGACGTGCTGGAGTGTCCCCTCTTTAATATTGCCTTGGAAAAGGCAATCAGACAATTAAATATTCGAACGAATCGAACTATTTTTGATAGATCTACACAAATTCTCGCATTCCCTGACAATATAGTTATAGTGGGCATGAGAGACTTGGTACAATTGACAGGAGTGACGACTTCTAGTTGAGCAGGCTAGACAAATTAAAACTTATTGCTTAGAATTTACAGACAGAGAATAAAAAATTTTGAAACAATTTTTAACAAGATCCAGAACCGATTGTCGAGCCACTTATGGCGATGGTGATGATGATATTGTTTCACAGTATCGTCTATTTGCTAGGGTTTTCTTGTACTACTTCATGTACAATAGCGTAATGCACATTTAAAACTACAGTATTTACATGCACTGTTAAGTGACACTTTAATTTTACATTTGTGTGCCATTTTTATTACATGAATTCGCTTTTTGTTGTTATTAGAAGAAGACTAACAATTCTACTTAGCAGAGATAATCAAACTGCTGAGCTGCTAAGAAGAATAACACTGGGATGGGCAGCATATGGAAGACTACGTGATATTTTTAAAGGTGTTATACCTATCAGATTAAAAAGAAGAGCCTTTAATCAGTGTGTCCTGCCTGTCCTTACATATGGCGCAGAGACACTTACCCTAACAAGGACATCTGAACGAAAACTACAAGTGATGCAACGTAGAATAGAAAGACCATTGTTGGGCATAACGTTGCGAGATAGGGTAAGAAACGAAGAAATCCGCAGAAAAAGTGGTGTAGAAGACATTATAAAACACAGCCAAAATTAAATGGAGGTAAGCAGGACACGTCCCTAGAATGAAGGATAATAGGTGGACCAACAAGTGGAGACCAAGAGCGGATAGACGAAACCTGGGAAGACCACCCACAAGATGGACTGACGACATAAAGAGGATTTTTGGAGGTTTTGGAGGTTTTTCGAGGAGGCCTATGTTTAGCAGTGGACGACTATGGGCTGATAATGATGATGAACAATTCTACTCCATATAGTTAAAGATCTAAACAGATATAAATTTAAATCAACTGGAATTTTCGCAATTTGTTGTCGGCAATGATAAATTGGAATTGTCGACAATGAGAAATTTAATGTTGATTGGAAATTTTAATCCTTGCTAAGAAAATGGATCGATATTTAATACCTGACAGATTATCTAGGAACCCACAATATTGTTTTATTAAAACTACTGAAACTTTTAAAGTTGTTGATGGACTCGACCGGTACTGGATGGCAATTCATTTTATGTAACAATTAAACACTGAAAACTTTGTTTTCAAACAGAACAGAAATACCTTAATATCACGAACCCACAGCCTCCTAAATTATACTCTTTCATTAAACTGCACAAACCGGATCACCCAATAAGACCTATAGTTTCCTTTTATACTGCTCCGTCATATAAACTTAAAAAAAACTGTTAGAGATTATTTTAGAAGACACTCAATTTTCACCTAAATTACCATAAAAAATACAATAGAACTAGTTAATAAAATACAACATTTTCAATTATCTAACAACTCCAGATTAATTTCATTTGACGTAAAAAATCTTTTTCCTAGTATCCCTCCTACAGAAACTTTTATTCTAGTAAAAAACCTTTTAGACCAAAATTGTACAAATCCAATAATTACATCTGAAATTTTACATCTTCTTGAAATTTGCATAAACCAGGACTACTTTGAATTTAATAATCAAATATATACAAATAACAGTGCAGGACTTATAATGGACAATCCTCTAAGCCCATTGCTATCAGATATTTTTATGGATCATCTAGAGACAAAGATTTCAAAACATCCCGTATTTAAACAGTTTTTATATTGGTGGAGATACGTAGACGACGTACTAGTATATTTCATAGGAACTAACAGGCAACTCGACCAATTTTTATCGTATATTAATTATCTTCATAGTCATATTGAATTTACAATAGAAACAGAACAAAATCAATCTATAAATTTTTTAGATTTAAAAATTATCAGATTTAAAAACAAACATGACTTGCATATTTCACAAACCTACCCATACTGACACGACTATACACAATTCATCATCCCATCCAACACAACATAAACTGGCAGCATATCATAGTATGTTACATAGATTAACAGAAATTCCGATGTCAAAATACAACTTTGAGACAGAATTAAATATCATTAAGCAAATAGCAGTAAATAACGGATACAATGAACAAACAATTAATACAATTTTAAATCAAAAACTACACAAGAAAGCCCTGAAATTAGTATTTCCACCACAAACACATAAAAAAGAAAGGAATAACACCAGATTTCCGAGCAAATAACAACCTAGGCAAATACAAATCAAAAACAACAAGAGCCAAAATAAAAAACACTTACACAGTGGTGTGTACAAACTTAAATGTGGCGACTGCCCAAAAACTTACATCGGTCAAACTGGTAGAAACTTTAACAAACGAATGGCAGAACATAAAAGGGCATTCAATAATAGAAAAACAGATTCTACATACGCACTTCACCTTCTAGATCATAATCATTCTTTTAACGACGAATTTAAAATTCTTCACATTTAACAAAGGCCTTAAGCTATCCTTGTTAGAATCTATGCAATTCAACAAATTAAAAAACACAAATATAATTCTGAATGACCAACTTGAAACAAACAGTTCTCCCCTCCTCAACCTATTTCATTAGAGACTATAAAGTGTAAACGCATGCCAAAAATAGATCACTTGAGAAAGGCAATCAGCCGAAACAACTGTAGTGATAAGAGTTAAAATAAATTTTTGTGGAAGATTTCAAAGTTTTATTACAAAGTTTTATTACAAGTTTTATACAAAGTTTTCAGTGTTTTATTGTTACATTTTAAAGTTGTGTTTAAATAAAACCCGTCGTAGATCAACTACGTCACTTGCTGTGCTAGAAATAGTGCACTTTCTAAGAATACTTTTTTAAAGCCTAAACATAGTACGCATAAATCAAAACCACCATTATAACCATTTATAGACAGTCAACAACAACGATTCCATAATTTTTTAGCCATCGGTGTTAAAACATGTGTTCCAAGTACAAAGTACCATGAGAATCGAATCTTTTTATTCCCTCGAACACTTTTAATATGTCAACGGCGTGTATCGATATACAAAAACCGAACTGGAATGCTTTTCGAAAAGAACACAACACGGCCATCATAGACAGTACAGTGTAATGAGCCTGGCATGGCATGGGATGCGTGCAGAATATACATGATATCTTTTCTAAGACAATTAGTATGAACTGGTGGTGTTAGATATTCAAGAAATGTTGTTCGAGTTTATTTTCAGTCGCGTCTAATGTTACGATAACGGAAAGCTGCTCCGACGATGGAATTCGTATCATATGGCGGAATCTATAGATAATATACTCGCTAAATGGTTCTGAATGTCTTCGAAGTATTTAGATGAACATTAATAGCAATGAAATACCAATAATCTTCACTTATTTCTTTCCGTCTGTTGGTTTTTATCCATCAGCAGCAAAATACTTTGATTCGAGTTTTGATAGAGCAAATTGAACTATTTTTAGACTCGTATGTTTTTTTCTAAATATATTTGACTAAAAGGCATACTATGATAATAGACTATAAAAGGTCTGCCGAATATGCTTCCACAGCTGCTATGACCTTATCATTTGATGAAAAACGATTTTCACGCACGAATTATTTAAGTATTAAAACAGTTGGAAGTATTGTAAAAAAATATTGTGTCTCGTCGATACTAAATTACTAAAAACTTCTAAAGGAAGAATGAATTGACAGACTTAAATAAAATTTCACATAGGTTCAAAAAAGTTACAGCCCTTTGAAGTTACAAAATGAAAATTGTTTTTTTGCATTATTTCCTAAACTACTTGACATTTTGTAATAAAAATGGACACGTTACTTTCTTGTTCTGAAAGCATTTTTCATACAAAAGAAACAACAAAATCTAAGAGCACAGAAAAATTTTAAGAGGGGTGTGTAGCCCTAAATTCCCCCAAACTTTTGAGTACATTCAATCAAATGAATTTTGTGGCATCATTAGTTTAACAGATTGTTTTTAAAATTTTTTTGCCTCTTATCACTTTTTTCAAAAAACAGTTTTTATTGATATTGTTCTGAAGCTATTTTCTTGTGGCATTTTAAATTAATTACTATTTAACTGGGAATAAGCCACAATTAAAGATAAAAATACGTTTATTGACGTTTCAATTTCCACTTCGGAAATCGTTCTGAAAATACAAACAGTAAATTAAACAAATTTTGTTTTTTTGTTGTGTGTGTGTAGTTTTATTTTATGACTAGAGACATAGTCCATTAGCCTATTATGTTTTGAGTTATTAATTAATTTTTTAAACAATTGTTATAGAGAGAACCCGTCACAAAAATAAAATCTTAACTTCTATTGACTTACATAATATAAGTACGTACCTACATTAACATTAATTTTTTTTTATTATATTTTTTTATTTTTTTTATTTTATTTTTTATTTTTTTTATTTTCCTATTATTTTTTTTATTATTTCTTTTTTTTTATTTTTTTTTATTTTTAGTTTTTTTTTTTACTGGAAGGAAAAGGAAAATATATGGTTTTGCTGATTTATTACATACGCCTAGGGGTCTATCAAGGCGATTTGAACAACACAAAATTAGACCACGGATAGAAAGGTTAACAACTGGGTTAAAACAAAGGACTTATATAACTAACTTTTTATGTTTGAAATATATACACTGTTACCATAATACATTTAGAAATTCAATTTCATTTCACGTACGTGGCGAAAAATTCTTTCATAAATATGCAAGTTATTGGTTTTTATTAAATCTGATAAATTAAAAGCTCTTTTAATAAAAATTTTTTCCTTATTGATATACTCGTATATTTTTATTATAAATTGGTTTATACATCGTGTATTTAAAGAGCAATTTAAAACTAAATGCTCAATTGAGCCTTCTTCGCCACATTCGCAAAATGGAGTTTCAGCTAAATTAATTTTGAACTTATGTAACGGAGACAGAGCATGGTTAAATCTTATTCTACATAGTATTCTAATCATATCTTTATTAAAATTTGAGTTTTTGAACTACGTTGAGGACTGTATTTTTGGTTTTATATCTTTATAATATAATCCTTTGTTGGATAAATTGTACATTGTTTGCCATGAATTTAATATTTTTTTCCTTAGATGAGAATTTAGATCCTCAATTACACATTTATATTCTGATTCTTTAAATGGTTTATTATATTTAGCAATTTTGTCTACTATTTCATTATTTAATATTCCACAATGAGCTTTTATCCAACAAAACATTACATTAGATCCTCTTAATTTCATTGTACCCACCAGGTTTATAATTTCAGATAACACATAATTAAATCCAATATTGTTATATTTAGAAATATTTTCAATTTTTTGTATTGAGCTTTTACTATCAGAGAATATAACGTTAGATTTTGTTCTTAAGAAATTATTAATGTATTTAAGTGCTTCTAATATTGCTATTAGTTCAGCGGTATATATCGAGGTTTTAATATTTAGATCTACTACTGTACTTAATTTTCGATCTGGATCGTAAAAGGCAGATGTAACCTTTAAATCTGATTTAGATGCATCCGAAAAAATATATGAGTAATTACGGAACTTAGACTTTGTTTTTTTTGTTACATAGTGAAAAATTCTTCTAATAATTTAATTTTATCTGACTCATTTATATTGACAATTCAGACATACATTATGCATTTTAAAGTAGACGACCTTAAAATGATATTGCCAATATTGTTGAGTTGCGCTCCTGGGACGACTTTACTTATAAGATAGTTCATTCGATTACATGAAATCAACTTTAACTTGAGAATATCCGTCAGAAAAAAATCATAGCATGTAATTCGTCTTTAAAAAGACAAACACATGACATGATGACAGTAAAATTATCTTGTTAGTAATTCCATAGTAAATTATGAGGGAAAAACCAGGAAAAAAACCTCATAATACTATCCCGACATGGTAAGTATTTGTTCGTGCATTTAGTTTACCTTCAATAAACACCAAAATGCTGATTTTATATGTTTCGTTATTTTAAAAAGAAATTCCTGGTTTTTCCCGGAATTTTACCAAACATTAACTATGAAAGTCCTTTGGTGATGAGTCGTTGTTTTGGCGTGAGGAATTTCGACGGTCCAAATGTGATTGCTCATTATGATGGTTTGTTATTCCAGTTCTACTGAAGGTAGCCTCGTCGGTAAACAAAATATTTCTAATAAAATTCATATTTCCACTATTTTCTATTAACAACCAATCGCAAAATTCAATCCTTTTAGGATAATCTTCAACCAATAACTCTTAAAACATTGTTAAGTGATAGGGTTTAAGCAACTGATCTTTCAAACGCCTCCAAACACTTACATGAGGAACATTTAGTTGAGCAGATATTACCCTTGTACTTGTTCCAAGGACTTCTTCAATGATTTCAAAAATGTCTCCATCAGTTGCATTTATTATTGGACGACCACTATTGCCAGCAACTTGAGGTTGCAATGTACCCGTTTCCCGTAAACGACGATCAATGGTCAGAAATAATCGTCTATCCGGTGTATTTCGATTGGGGTATTTTACTGCATAACGCCTTGCGTTATGCTGCACTATTTCCTTGACATTCACCTACGATATTCCCGATAGTTTATTGAAATCAAAATTTAATCTGATCCAACTTATCCAAAGTTAAGTGCATATCTCCCATTTCCTAAAAGGTGTAGGCCATTGTAATTGTTGCGTAACAACAATATTTAATATTTTTAGTTTATTTTTGTATCATATTATTATATCATACTGTAAATTAGTTTACATTTATAAAATTTCTTTGTACCAACTAATAATCTGTAAAGCGCCGATAGCTTGCATTTAAATAATTTTCTACACAAATTTCTAAACTTAGAATCGTATCAATGAAAGGATTAGTATTTTCCAAATTATCCGTTTGACCGTTCGAAAATTCCGAAAGTGGAGACAAATACCTTTCTCAGGTAGTTTTTACAAATGAAGTGAAAGTCGAAGGTATTTGAAATGTAAACATATCCTTAAAATACGT
This sequence comes from Diabrotica balteata, assembly GCA_918026665.1. Classification (NCBI taxonomy): domain Eukaryota; kingdom Metazoa; phylum Arthropoda; class Insecta; order Coleoptera; family Chrysomelidae; genus Diabrotica; species Diabrotica balteata. The sequence goes on along the minus strand of OU898281.1, from coordinate 3,956,068 downwards.
CGAGGGGCTCAGGGGGGAGATTTCTGAATGTTAACAAAAATTACAAGCAGAGTGATTGAAGGGAGAGAGTGGACATCAGTTCGCAGTTCAAGTCAGTACTGTATCAGTTCAAAATCCAGCATCGAAAGAGCGCTAGGCTCTACTCGCCCCAGCGGCATTCAGAAGGTTTAAACCAGTCGGTATATTAATAAGTTCGAGTCAATCAGTTCGTGCCAATATTGTATCACTGAAAAGTTATCTAGTTTTATAGTTTCATAAAGTTTAGTTTCATAAATCAGCTATCGTATGCAAGTTATCGGCGTCCAAAATACGTTGTAATCGTTTAAATAGACTTGTTAATATTTCCCTAAGGAAAAACCTTGTTCCCCAAGGGAAAAAACCAGCGACCTATGACTGGTGCGCGAAAAAAAAGCCATCAGGACAAACACACCGGCATCTTCGCTCAGTAATATCAAAATTTTTAATATTAATCTTATTCACACAATAAATGATAGCTTCAAATTATTGACTATTATTGATGGAACTGTTCGTAATTATTATATCCGTAGAAACTAATTGTAATTTTATGGCCAACTAGAAAAAAAACTAGTTTTTCGAAAAAGTAATAAGAGGCAAAAAAGTTTTAAAAATAATGTGTTAAACTAATGATGCCACAAAATTCATTTGATTTGAACGTACTCAAAAGTTTGGGAGGATTTAGGGCTGCACGCCCCCCTTAAAATGTTTCTATGCACTTAGATGTTTTTGTTTCTTTTGTATGAAAACTGCTTTCAGAACAAGAAAGTAACGTGTCTATTTTTATTACAAAATGTCAAGTAGTTTAGAAGAAAATGCAAAAAAACAATTTTTATTTTGTAACTTCAAAAGGCTGTAATTTTTTTTGTGTACACTTTTGTACTAAGGTAAGTTGGATTCAATGAATTTATTTTTGTCCCCAGAATGTGTGATTTGATTTATGACATACCTTTTTGAAACACCCTGTATATAAATCATAAATGTGAATCAATTAACTCATTACAATTTATTGAGCTTGATGAGTAAAGTTTTGAAACATTTTTTAAATTCACATGTGCATTCATCTTCCCATAAAGAGTGAACATTAAAATGAAAACCCTAAAATCGTTCTCATAGAGCTTGTTCTCGAAATAACGTACCCCATTTCCAAATCGATCAAACATTCCGTATATCAATACCATTTTAAACCAACCAGTAAGAAAAATTTGGTATGTGTGCATTCTTTCTTATTGCTTCCTGAAAAAATGCCAACTTCGTATTTGGGGATTCTTGTTGTTGTATTTGGAGATGCCACAAACGGCATTCTAAAAACTGATTGGGCAACTGGCTGTCCGACAGAAGTTGGCACGTCGAATTTTTTAATTGTCTACCTATAAATTTGTTACCTACCGTCAAGAAGGTTGTGGTTTATTTCCTTTTACAAAAATATTCGAATGTTACTAATAAAAAAAGTCTTTGAGTTTTTAGGAACAAGAAGAAAATATCGTAAAGTTTAAATGTTTGTCAGCATCCTAAAAATCATATATATATAGTCTGAAGAAGTAATTTTTCCTTAATACGTTGAAAAAATCCAGCAATCATCAGGAAATTTGTTTAGATGATAATTATTATATTAATAGGAAAACATGTTTCCTGCAGAGAATTCAGTGTTGTTTTATTTATTAACAATTAGGTATGAGAAAGGCATTTTCGAATTTTCCTTACCGTTAATAATGTAAGTATTTGAAATGAAGTATTTTAAAGTTTAAAATTAATTTGTTGGTCCGAAAACTGCAAAAAAATTATAGTAAGTTTTCTTCACCTGATAGTGAGATAGTGATTTTTGCTCATGTTTATCCTTCCTGGATCTTGAAAGGAATCATCAATTAATTCTACCTATTGGCTTTTGTCTAAAAATTGAAAATTCTCGAACCATCTTAATGTATGTTCTATACCCCCTAGACTTCCCCTAATATACCCATTCTTAATAGTATTGTTAACCTGTTATTGCCTGTATATACCTATTGTTCCTAACCGCGGTTTCCTCAGATTCCAGGAGCTTCTTTGACCTGCGAAGCTAGCACTTGTTAAGGATCCCTTGTCCAAGGTCACGGACGAAGTCCAGAACGAAGATGGCGTTCGTTCGAAGATGGCGGATTTTGCAAACCCTGATTTTAGGGATAGTATAAGATCACAAACCTGGAAGCGTCTGACCCGGAGCGTGCGGCTTCAAACAGAGTCGGTACTCAAAATGAGTAGCTGAATTAAAAACTCACCAACCCGCCTTGCCAGCGTGGTGTTTTAAGGCCTCTTAACATACTCTTAAGAGACTTCTTAACAAAATGTCATATTTTAAAACAAAAACGGATGTGCCCCAGGTGTACCGAGAAATCGAAAGTCTCACACTGATTTATCAGTCTGTCCCAAGGATTCTGGGGAGGGAGGGGACAAAAAACTGACGATGCGAAAGACCAAAAAAACACCTTTAACACTATATCTGTACCCACAAGGCCAGAACATTATTATCTGAAGAAAAAGTCACCGAAATGGAAATCGAGATGTCAAAAGTAAAATGGGATATCATTGGAGTCAGTGAAGTAAGGTGACATAGAGAAAACTAGAGATACTATTAAATCGTAAAACTAAATCAAAGGTATAAAATAAGATTATTCAAGTATATGCTCCAACAAAAGACTTTCCAGATGGACAGATTGAAGAATTCTATAATGATATCTCAACGGCACTGAAAGAAACACCAACAAACTACACGATTATATGCGGCTACTTTAACGCAAAGATCGGTCTAAAGCAGAATGAACAGAAAACAGCACTAGGTAAATTTGGATCCACAGGCAGAAACGAGCGTGAACAAACACAACTAGAATTTCAATTACAACAAAATCTATACCAGATGAATAGTTTCTTCTCTAAAAAAGACCACAAATAATGGACGTGGAAAAGCCCAGATGGCAAGATCAGAAACGAGAAGTATCAAAAGCTATAAGGAAAGATTTGAGAAAATTTGAGAATGAAAAGATCCACCAAACTATAGAAGATAATAAAATTCTGAAAGTCCTGAGAAAACGGCTAAACAATGGAAAATGTGAAATACACATGTGTTACAACCTCAGCTACTCAAATATTACAATTTATTAATGGGGGTGTGGACTTACTCGATCAAGGAATAAATCGGCATATATGGAAAAAATGGTGGTGGGTCTTTACCCCTATGACAAAATGTGGCAGTTGTCGGAAAAACAAGTAGCACCTTTATGTGGACCTTAAAAAAGCTTATGATAGTGTGCCACAACAAAAAGTCTGGGAAGCTCTCGACAAAACAAATGTAACCATAATCAAGGCTGTTCAAGACCTCTACAAGAACAAGACAAGTAAAATAAAGAAAGGAGGTATCCAAGGGTTTCACTATCAGCAAAGGACTCAAACAAGGATACTGCGTGCCTCCTACTTTGTTTCAGATCTACTCGAAGCAGGCGATGAAGACGTGGAAAAAAATGCAGAAACATGGAAATTCCTCTAAACGACGCAATATTGTACACATTGAGTTTTGCAGACGACCAGATAGTCTAGGCCCAAGACTATGAAGACCTCCAATATATGACCCGTCAACTTAACGAAGAATACGAACTATGGAGGCTAGTAAGTATCAAGTAAATATCAAGAAAACTGAATACACGTGTATTGGGGAAATTCAACAAAATCTAATCTTGGAAAAAATACAGCGAGAAATAAATCACTGGCAATAATACAAATATAACCAACGATGGCAAATTAGATGAAGAAATTAAACATAGAAATAACTAGGGAAGACAAGCCATTAGGCAATTGAACAGTGTACTGTGGGACAAAACAATCTCCAAAGAAAACAAACACAAAATCTATAACAGCATTATAAAAAGCATTGTTACAAATGGAAGTGAGGTATAGCCACTGAAAGGAAAGAACTTAAAAGCATTCGAATCAACAGAGACAAAGTTAGAAACGAAAGAATACGCGAAATAATGGGTGTAAGTGAGAGCGCCCACCAAAGTGGCGTGGCAGGTAGCACGCATCTAGCATGTTACTAAAAATGTAACCAATGGAAACGAATGATTTAAAGCACACCAAAATGATAGTGACGTCATTCATTCTAATCATTCGTTTCCATTGGTTACATTTTAAATAACATGCTAGACGCGTGCTACTTGCCACGTCAGTTTGGTGGGCGCTCTCACTTAAGCACAATATAACAGAGGACATCAGAATAAACCAACTAAGATGGTATAAACACGTTCAAAGAATGGATGAACACAGAATACCAAAGAAAGCATTGAACTGGAGACCGCATGGAAGAATAAAGCAAGGTACACCGAGATTAAGTTGGAGAGAAGGAATTGATAAAGACTTAAGGGAGAGGGGAGTTAAAGAAAACCATTGGAACGACCGAGATAAATAGAGACTGGAAATTAGAAGACAGCGTAGAACGTTATAAGCTGATTGATTGATTGATAAAATTACTTATTGAGTAGCTTTTTCTTAATTTCTCGAAAACGAAGCCAAGGAAATTGGTCTGAAGGTCAACGAGGACAAGACCAAGTACATGGTTATTACGAAGAACCCAAGACCAAGGGTTAGACAAAACGTAACAATCAATGAATACAACTTTGAAGTCGTCAAAGAAGTCAAGTGATCTACGCAAAATGGGAATAAAGCAATGGGAAATAGCTGCACAGGAGCGACAACAATGCGACCAAGACTCACATAGAGTTGTAAAACCAAATGATGATGATGATTTTTCTTAATTTGGCATACTATGTACCATGTACTATGAACTTGAAATATAAAATCCCAACTATTCTACTCTTTCTCCGTCACTGGTCTGTATAATCCAACAATTACGAGTTATTACTGGACAACCCTCAGCATCTATCTCTTTTACTAACTGCATTTATATGGTATATCAATTAAAAGTTGCTAATTTGGCTGACAAACGACTTTCTAAAAGACAATAGCTACAGACATTTGTGAGTCGTAGTAATTTTTAATTACTGCGCACAATTAATTAATTAATGTAGTTTTTTCCCACGGATTTCAACTTATATGACCAATTAATGTACCTAGGCGCGTTATTTTTCTCCTATTAGGAAGCTTAATGTTTGTTATTGAACGAGAGAGTATTTTGGAAAGCAAAACTACCTTTTAGATGATTTTATTTCACCGTTCGGAGACCGGCTTTTTAGTACTTCTTAAAACAACTACCTAATGGTTATGTTCTCAACCTAGCTGTAACAATGCCGTTGTCGTCAAAACAATTACATCGGATAAGGTAGGCGACATTCTTACACAACTCGAATGGGACCGGTTATTATTTTTTTTAATATAATAGTAAAAAACGAGAACTATTATCGTACCACATTGGCCCCTCGCGAAGAGGTCACACAGAAATAAGGGTTATATGTATATCAGAGCGTAATGCCAGGTAACGTCGTTACTTGAAGTAGATTTGCTTTTGTTACGGCTGTTTCTGGGAACTGAAACTATATAATGGAACCAGTTATTACAATTTGTCGGATTTATGTAATGGACGGCGAAGGATTAAAGAACACGATGAAGTTTTAAGCTATAATCTTGAGAAACACTACCTAGACGTGTTATACATTGTTTAGTTATTTTTGTGATAAAACATATCAGTCGTTCTGTTAAGTTTGTAAAGTTTGGTGGTTGTTTCTTGCGACATTTCCCCACAATCTAAAGACTATCATTTTAAACTGGACGTTGAATTTTCCACATTTGCTTACCAGCGATTTTTATCTGTTTGCAAATAAATAAATGGAGTGAGAAAATATGAGACTGCAAGATCATAAAATAACACCAACTTATTATTTAATTCACTCAAGAATTACCGATAAATTCATAAATATAGAATTCTTGTTGCAAGAGTCAAAATAACACAAAGGTTACCCTTTAACATAGGCAAAATGAAGAATTCTCTCTCCCAGAATTCATTTTTCTCATTTTTTTTTACGTTCTATATGATTAGAAAATAAGGCTAAGTGCAATTTTAGCCCGCCACTTTCACCCCACTCCCTAGATCCAACAACGTCAGTTTTTCGTGTTTATTTTTTTTTAAGTGAGATGCAATCAATTTAAAAATTTCAAAAAATTCACACGCATTGTTGAGGCATTTACACAATTTAAATGTATTAAAAATGCATTTTTTTTTTCGAAAAAACCGTATAACTTTTTTTTTGAGGTGTCTGCAGGTCCCCTTAATAGTCACCATCATTTAGTACGAAATATGTCCCCCTTTGGCTGAAATTACTGCTTTTACCCGTTTTGGCATAGATTCTACGAGCTTTCGTAGATATCCTTTCATCTCGAAACCAAACCTGAATTGCTGCTTCCATCATTTTTATTTGTATACTACAGTTGATTGTACGCAGTCTAGCTTTGCAAATGGCCCATAAATTATCAATAGGGTTGAGGTCTGGCGAGTTACCGGACATAAAAAGCATTAATCTTCTTATTTTTGAATAATTACATCATTTGCTTTGACTTGTGACAATGAGCAGAGTCCTGATAAAGAATCACTCATCCTTGGGGCTGACTTTTTTGGAGATTTGTGTCCAAACGCTGTTCCAACATGGATTTGTATTTGTGGCTGTTCATCGTGAATTCGATTGGTACCAAAAATCCAATCCCCATGTATGACAAACATCCCCAAAACATTTTTTTGACTGAATATTTTACGCTTTGAACAGATGGTGTAAGGTTTTCAGTTTCAAACTTTCTGACGAATTTCGACCACTGTCCTGGATCTACAAAATGAGTTTCATATGTAAATAGGAGTTTTCCCAAGTCATCTACAGTCCAATTAGAGTATTTTTGGCCTAGAATAGGCTTTGTTTCTTCATTCGTTCAGTTAGAAGCTGTTTTTTCTGTGGACGCATTGCCCTTTTACCATTCTCAAGTCTTCATACCATTCACAAGTCTTTTCGGAACAGTTGAGTCATGAATCACTACACCTGCTGCTGCTAGATCTTGTTGGAGCTTTTGGCCTGTTTTTGGGTCCAATTTATTTTTTGGGGGTATTTCCCAGAAGGGAGATGGGGTAAATGGGCTCTTTCGAAGTAAAAATCTTTTAACAAAAAGAGAAATCATACGATTTCTACCTGGCGAAATCGAATTCAAATCTTAACCACCGTGCTTTCATCGTATGATTTCTCTTTTTGTTCTTAGATGGCGTAGTTATGTCTGTATATACTTATTTTTGATAACTATGGTCTACGACGGGAATAGATTTTGTTTCGATACGGAGTAGTGGCTATATCGTTCTGAGGAGACCTAAAGAGGTCGAAATACATATAAGCGGCTTGTCGCTGCTCTGTATAGAATCAAAATCTATGTACCGTCATTATGTTTTAAAAAATTTTTATGTGCTGGTGTTGTTTTTATCTTTCTTCCGCATTTTCCATCTTGGTTAGTATCCCCTGACTCACTCCACGCGTTCTTGCGATTTCTCTTTGTGACATAGAAGTGTCATAGAAGTGACTTAACGTGAACATTACGTCTTTTCACGCTTCTTAGGTGTAATATCCATGATGGAATTAAACGAAAAAAAACTCACTAATTACCAAAAACAACTTAAAATAGTCCAAAACAACACAAACTTACCGGGAAATGTCCTGAAACACCCTCAAATAAACGGCAGAGAAAAGTAAGGTTATGTTTTCAATACTTGGTCAGTTGTAAATGTGTGGACAGTGTTGACAACTGTAAATATTGAAAAATGTCACAATGATTCTCGCAATACTGTATTACACATTATGTGAAAGAATTACTTCATTGCTACATTTTACGCCTCTTTTTACATACTGGCATTTTTTTTTGGGTGTATATTGAAATCCCCTCGTATATGTAATATATTGAAATCCCCTCATATATGTTTGAGAAATCGCAAAATATTTTTTAATGTGTTTCAATTTCTGATTCGTACGTATTGAAACACCGAATTCTTTTAATTCATTTTAGCGTTACCAAGTAATAAAAACCATTTTAGAGTTGTTTATTATTTTAAAGATGTGTACTTTCTCGGTATTTTCTTTTAATGTTTTATTCGAAGTCACCTTATAATTTTTGTATGTCGTAGAAATGGAATCTCCTGCGTTTTAATTCCTGTCAAGTGTTTGTTATTCCCAGTTATGTGAACGAATTCTTAAGACTTGGGTCATTGTAGACTCAATTATGGATCCAAGTTCATCCGTCGAATTTGTAGTTTTCTGTTTTTGGCCACTTTTTTGTGGAAATATGTAGCGATGAAGAGTGGTTTGTGGCAGTTGATAGCTGCCACAATTTTCTAACCCTTGTATTAATACCACATGTGGTAGGCAAAATATCTTCGTTACAATAGGAAGATATTGCTTCAGAGTGGATCTCCCGTTGAACTTTAGGGCCAACCCTCAGCCCTTTTGTTTTCAAACAAAAAAGCACTTCATAAATGTAGTATGTTTTTGATGTACTACCATTTCTTTCAGGATTATTTTAGTATGTCTTAGATAGCAGGAGTATACAGCGATCTCTTGAAATAGTTTTTTTTATGGGCGAATTCGAAAGTAACTAGTTTTGTGACCAGCAATGTAAGAATCTCTTGTTATGTTAGGAGAACTTTCGTCATTATGAATGTCTGCCAAAAATTGAGAAATGGAAGAGCTTGATTCAAAAAAGCAACTGGTAAGAAAAAATCCCACAGTATCATCGCCTCTGCTTTATTCAGTAGGTTTGCTGTTCTATTATTAAAACGAATTATTATTGATATCAGTCCTCTTTAAATTCTTTTCTTGAGATCTTAATCTTGATATACCTGTCTCGTCTTAACAATTTTATTTATGCTACGTCGCTGGATACAACAATTATAACAATTAAATTCCAACACGTCTATTAAAGCAGATTCGCTCAACTCTAGCTGCTGATATAATAATAACTTATTGTAGAGAAACAACAAAATACTCCTCGGCCATTTATAGTTATGGCAAGTTGTAGATATTATTCGTATTTGTAGTCCTTACTTCGATTCTTATTGTACCATAATAGCAACGGTCAATAGCCTCCTAAAAATGCTGAAGAGTTTGAAGACTTAAATCCGCTAGATTTCATTACAGCCATTGTGTAGCAATAAAGTGAGTGCATTTCTTTATGAACACATAAAAGGAAACAAGTAAAAAAGCCCGAGGCTGGTCTAGGATTTGATTAAATGTCTATTTCCTATCAATAATCCCACTTAAAATGGTACCGTATATAAGAAAACAACAAAGACATTTATAAAAGACTATTCAGAAAAGATTATTCATTAATCATCGTAAAACAATCGCTTAGATAATTATACCTGTTCCATGAAGCCCTAACATTTTTTTTGCACACTCATATTAGGCCTTTTTTATTTACATTTCTTTCTCCAATTATCTCCAATAGTGTTCATAAAAATTTATTTTCGTAAGAACAAGAGGTACATGGAATTAACCACCTAATAATACGGTTAAACTTACGAAGTTAACATTTTTTTATAAATGTATGTTTTAAATAACTTTCTTGGTCCTCATTGTGTATATTTCCTTTCTTTCTAAAACTATAATACAAAATCGTCAATGTTCTGTCTATACAATTAACAAAGTGAGTCAAAAAAAGCAGAAAGAATAATTTATCCCGTCAATTGGGCAATCAGCATATAACATGTTCTTAAAGTGACTGCGTACAAGGACCACCCAAACGGATCGAAATCGAAATCGGACGATAAAGCGCATTTTAAATTGTAATTAGGCACCACTACTAAAAAAATCATCGATAGTGATCCGAACGATCACAAGTGATCAACTGATATGCGTCTCCTCTGGGCTGGACGGGAAAATTTCCATTCTTAAATACTGAGTGACACCTTCTGGTATTTCTTGTGGACAACATCATTAAAATATGCCTGGTCTTGCTCGTACGTAAAAAAAGATACCAGATCATTTTAAAGTATAATCATTATATACGAGTATAAAAACACTTTACAATTTGATGGTAATGTTTTTCACAGAAAAATTTTAAATCATTGATAGGTATTGCAGTAAAAAAAACTTACTTTACCCTTTAGTGGAATACCATGGGAATATTTTTGAAATTTCATTATTTTGTTTTCCTCGATAGTTGACTGTGCGCCTATATATGACCAGAGGTTCATTATACTCTATATTTTTTTCTGTAAGAGTTTTAGCACATATAATACCATACAATGAACTAAAATACTGTTACGATTTTAAATGTTATGGTGTATAGAACTGTAAATATTTTATGACTATTGATTCTCGTAATTTCTAGATCAAAAAACCTACCTGACACCCTTTGGGTCCCTTCGCTAAAAAAAAAAACAACAATCGAACTTTCTGGGGACGAGCCGATGAAAAACATACCAGTTTTGATATCAGTCAACAAGAAGATCGCGATCTCGTGTTAAATTGTTCGAACGCAAATAAATTAATTGTAATTATTAAGTGTAAAATAAATTAATATAAAATAAAGACTTTTGATAAATTATCGTGAGTTTTAATAAATTAGAATAAAGACAATAAATTAGGACTAATAAAAATATTACAATACTATATAAATAACTAGTATAATTACATTTTTCCATAAGTTTCTATCTTAGACCATATCAATCCCCTGTACCAAGTCTCTCCTAAGCGTCTCCTCCTTTGGTCTTCCTCCCCTTCCAAGAACTTTCCAATCAGCAATTTTTCATACTGGGTTAAAATCTCGACCTTGAACATGCTCGCCACATGCTTTCGTTGTTTCTCTTTCTTTTCTTTATAACTGTACAACATTCCGTTCCATAGATCATGTCATAGTCATCTTATAGAAGTGTTATAGAATTTTTTCTTTCAGTTTTATTGAAATCTTTCTGTCATAAAGCATACTATTCGCTTAATTCCACTTCATCTAACCTCACCCTAATTCTACTACATGCATCCCCATATGTTTTCCCATTAATATGTAATACTAATTCTACGTACTATTCGTTTTACTGCCCAAAATTATTTTTCTTCTTAACGTGCCCTATCAAGTCCCTTTGACGTTGGCGATTAACATGGCGAAACTGTCTCTATCTCGAGCTATTCTAAATAGTTGCTCAGCTTTCTTTATTCCTGTCCACTCCCTGATATTCTTAAACCAAGAGGCCTGCTTTCTACCAATTCCTCTGCGTCCTTCGATTTTACCCATCATAATAAGTTGAAGAATATTATATCGGTCTTCCCTTACTACGTGTCCAAAATAGGCCATCTTTTTACATTTAATGTTATCAAGCAGCTCGCGAGCAGCATTTGCTCTTTCAAGGACTGCCACATTTGTCAGCATAGCCGTCCATGGAATTTTTAGTATACGTCTGTGCAGCCACATCTCAAAGGCCTCCAGACGATTAATCGTGGATATTTTTAATGTTGATGCTTCGACACCGTATAAGAGGACTGACCAAATGTAGCATTTAACCATGCGCTTTCGAAGTTAAAGTTGCAAGTTATCATTACAGAAGAATGACCTCATTTTTAAAAATGTCGTGCGGGCTATCTCGATTCTACATTTTATCTCTTGATCTGGATCTAGTTGTTCAGTAATATGGCAACCAAGATATTTAAAACTGGACACTCTTTGAATTATATGACCATCAACATATAATCGTGCATCTTGATGTGCTAAACGGCTAAACACCATATATTTTGTTTTTGAACAGTTTATGTTTAGGCCAAACTCTCTGCCCACTTTATCAATGGCATTTAAAAGGCATTGTAATCCATTCATGTCATCACTTAAAATAACTGTATCGTCTGCATATCTGATTGTATTTATCAGAATTCCATTAACTTTCACGCCCCATTCCAAATTATGCAGCGCTTCTTTAAATATTCTATCTGAATATAAATTAAATAACAGTGGGGATAGTATACAACCCTGTCTGACACCTCTTTGTATTTTACATATTTCTGTTGATTTTCCGTTTATGCAAGCTTTCGCTGTTTGACGCCGGTATAACTTTTCTATGAATCGTATATCTTGACTATCAACTCCTTTATCTTTTAATACTGTAATTAATTTGTGATGCTGTACTCGATCAAAGGCCTTTTCATAGTCAATAAATACAGCAAAGACGTCTTTCCTTTGATCTCGACATTTCTGCAGTAATACATTTAGTGGGGCGTCCCGAGTTCCCAGTCCATTTCTGAAGCCAAATTGTGTTTCATCCAAAATTATTATTTTGTTTATAATAATCCATATTTCATATCATATACAGAAAAGAAATAATCAAAGATATCGAAGTACTCATCAAATTTTCAATAGGAAGCGACCACAGAATAATCCGAGCAAAGATACTATTAAATGTCAAATTGGAAAGAACAAAGATGATCCTAAAAACCTTTAAGCGCTAAAACTTTTCGTCTTGTCCTTGTATGCTTATAGTTGTGTGCACTGTCTAGCTGGCCCGGCCTTCCTGTTACTGAAAACCGAAGAATCACTCGACCAACTGAGGTCACTTCTAGATTTATGCAAACAGACACTCCCTAGTTTAAAAATACCATTTCTTTTATCGTATGGGTTATAATTATTTGTGTATAAGCTGGAAGCTACAAAAGAGATGCATCAAATATCAACATAATTTGTTGCTATGCAACAGTTGAAAATCTTGGATTTCGATTTTTTTTACATTATATCGTGGTTATAGTTTTGTACATAAGTTGTACATAGTTCATGTCTATTTAAAAAAACTGTGTGAGGAAAACAAAAAAGAATTATACATGTTAAAAACTGACCTAATTCCATTTCTACATTGCTTTTTACTTTTCTCTCCATTATTTTTTGAAAAAGAGATTGAGAATAAGCTCTATATAAGCTCAAACTTGATAGGCGTATGGAGTTTCTCAAATACATTGTTCAGCGTCACCTGAAACTCAACTTTATAATGAATTTATAATGAATATAATGAATTTTTGTACAATAGTACAAAAAATATTATTACAATCCAAAAAAAAAACGAAAAGTATGGTCATTTAGATTCACTTTCCGCTAAGTTTGACGAATTTGTATGCACAGTGCAACTTCTTAAACCGGACATTATTTGTATTGCCGAATCCTGGCTCAAACCCACAATTCCTGACTCCTCTGTTAATATAAATGGATATACAATGTATCGTAAAGACAAATAAAATCGTGTGGGTGGCGGTGTTATATCTTACTAAAAATTCTTTTTTCCTTAATTTAGTATGTATATATCGTCCACCTATCACACTACTTGCAGATGATAATGTTTTCTTCACAAAACTTAGAGAACTATCATCTCTTTAATCTTATCATTACTGGTGATTTTAATTTCCCAGAGATCACCTATCTAGTGCTTATTAATGACGAACAGCTGATTTCATCCCTCGAAGTCAGTTCTCTTATAGGAAAGTCTCAAATCGACTTGCAGGTTGTGTCTAAAATCTATAGAAATAACTCCAATTTTCTCAAGGCTAATGTACAAATGGTAATTTTTCTATTGTTGATAGGAATTATGCATAGCTACTACTCCTATCAGGTTTTTACTTCTATTAGCTATACATTTATTTATTTAATATCAATAACGCTACTATTTTTATTACCACACACTCCCATCAATATTTTATTACTTAATCTTGCAGCTAATCATATAATAATCGTGTACCGGTCGCAAGACTAAGATCATCAAAATCCCACAAAAAGCTTTTAACGAACGAAAAAAAGTTTGTCGAATTTGGACACGGCGCGACCGATCGGCGACCGGTCTCATAAGTCCTTTTATAGAAAAGAAGAAGATATGGATCGATCTGTCGAGTCAGCTTTCTCCAGCATATACGTAACGAGTAGCAGGAAGGCGATTTTGTGAGGGTTTGAGACGCTAATTGACTATTTGTTAATTATACAGAAAGAGAATCGGTATAATGAATGTTGCTGCTATTTTAAATTAAACTTCTGGACGCTTTAGTCACTAGTCATACATTTCGTGTATGTTAATTTTTCTACAATATTAAATCATTTCACAGATATTTAAATTACAAATTAAATCACAATATCAATATTAAAAAGAGAATCATTTAATCCTTATACGATAGAGCCAAAATTATTTTTTCTAACGAAAATTCATTCTTAGAGGAAAAACCTTTGTTAACATCTGTTTAACATTCAAAACAACAAACACATTGAGATCTATTTTATCTAAAACTAAACCTAACAATGAACAAGAAAGAACGAAGAATTGTACTTATAAAATACCTTGTGAATTCGATTAGTTTTATTTAGTCATATTAGTCACCACAATTTTTAGCAGTTTATATTTGCACGTAATAGCAATATCATTCATTTAAACCAGATTTGATAACCTTGTACACATGTATTAATCAAGAAAACACCTTTAATCAGCTTTAACCATTTAACTTATATCCTAAAATCCTATCTAATCTATATTAAATAGATCATAATATGTTTTCTTGGCCATTTCTACTATTTGCAGTAATTTATATACTATCTACGTACTTGATAGTAAATGGTACGCTCCTTATATAATACAAAATGGCATCATGATAGAGGGACGCAATATAATACTTGTACCTTTCTTGTAATTAATGAGCAATTATTTACATCCTCAGTACTATTCAAGGCTCTAAGGGGTGCATATAATTAAGGATGGTCTATGCCGAAACAATAAGCTAATGTAGTAGCGATCGCATGAAATTGTTGGGGGTAACTGCAGCATGAAACAACCGTTGTAGTTAACTATAAGTCTATAGTTATATGTTTATTTATAGTCATTTAAAATTCTCTAAAGTGCGAGTTTTATGTATCTCAATTATTTAGAACTTTTTCTATTTGTACAATAATTGTTTCTTAAAATCTTTTATAAAGGAAAAATATAATAAATATATAAATAACACACTTTTTTAAATAAACTATAATAAATAAAAATAAGTTTAAGAAAATACAAGATCACTAACAGTTTGACAAAAAACCATATCAATAGTTGTTTCCCCTATCTCCGTTTGTTTCCTAATTTTCGCCTTAAGGAAAATGCCACGTTTTGATGTGCAATAAAGCTGATGATACTTAGCATAACCTAACATAATTGAGTGTTAAGTATAGTTCTACGTTTCTACATTCCTGGCATTGGCATGTAAGTACAATTCGAATACTGTTTCAAACTAGGCATACATAATATTAACATAATTTTTAGTATACGTGATATAATCCTAATAGTTACAATTTCTAATTTTCGCTTTTAAGTTACTCTCCCTGAGACCGGACGATGAACAGCAAATTGTGTTCGAAACTGGTCATACAAGTTACAATAAACTGATTGTGAATAAGTGTAATATGTTTTTTTAACCTTTTTAAATAAAAGGATTTTCTAGATATTCTCCATGTCTGCCCTGATTGTTAGAGACTGCAGTTAGTCTAGGGGCTTGTCGATCCTTTTAGCTCTGTTCGACATGATCAGAAATTCTTGGCATCTGTTAGCATCATGCCGTTTTTGGACGGCATAATCATTGTCTATGAAAGAAACACAAGGTAATTATTACTACAATATCTCAAAAAATCTCTTCAATCATACTACGCTCGATGCCTCATTGCAGGTTATCCAATCCATGTCATATCTTTGGCAAAACTAGTTTTTTATGTTGATATGTTTCATCAAATCAATTAACGTGCGCCGATTTTTCTTGTAGCTTGCCCTTCCGGTACAAGATGTCTTGGTCATCTTTACAACGTTCGATTGTCATCTTCTAAATTCTTTGCTAAATACAAACGAGATTCCTTTAGTAATATTGAGGCCACATAAGGAGCTATGGAAACATCTTCCGGATCAGTACAAAGGTCCTAGATTGTCACGCCGAATTTGGTATTTTTTATTTCTGCATATTTTTCTTCTTTTACTTTAGGCTTATGTTGGCCGTAGTCTATATCCTTTAAATCACTTTTACAGAGCCAGTTTCGCAGCTTCGATTTATGGTGGTTTTATGTTTCTTACTTAAGAATGTTTTCTTCCGGGGTCTCGAAGATCTTGTAACTTGGCTATCCTATGAGTTCTAGTCTGCATAATTTGAGAAAAACTAGTTGAAACATAATCGATCCTTGCTTCCTCAGTTTCGTTTGAAACAGCATATGGTACCAGACGATTTATGTGGAAAACTTTCGGTTTCCACTTTGACAGTTTCTTAACTCGCTATATAACGCCATCTATGTACTATCTTTTATTTCATACGGAACTTCCCATTGTGCTTGATATTTAGAAGAAATTAAGTAATTGTCTAATGGTTACCATTGTATTGTTTAGTGTAAACCAGCTTTTGTAGCCTATATAATATATAGAGATTTCTAAAGGTCGTAACACATATTTTGTTTTTGTTGCTCTCCTTACGTCGAAATGATACTCAATTTTCGGAATTTTATCAAAAATACACAATGAACAAATGAACTGAAATTAATTTAAACATAACACAAGTTCAACATATGTATTTAAATCTTCTAGTTGTATATCAGGTCTAATAGAAGCTTGATGTACTTCCTGGTGAGGATATGGATCCAGACTGGCTTGTGGATGATCAACTGAAGACGAATATGCATAAAGGGATACATTTTTTACTAAGGTAGGTCGGCTTGAAAATGTGAGTTTCCTTTCAGGCACCAAAGTATAGCAAGCAATTTTTTTGGGATCGATCCGAACGCCAAGAACATAACGCTTCTTTCACAAAATCTGTGGAGAAAATGCCGGCGTTTGGGGTGGAATTATTTGTGATTCCACGTGCTTTTAATCTGCTACGAACTTATACCGCCGGTATTCTCTGGGGGTTTTTGAGTGGACTGTTTTATTTTGAGTGTCCATTGGTACGTAAAGAATACAAGTAACTTGTAACTAACATTTATTTCTCTACGTATCATATTTAACACAAACACAATATACAACGGGTACAATATACAATATACGTGGTTACACAAAGTTGTTATGTTTCACAATCGCGAAGACAACTTTTCTTATTGCTAAACACTTGAGAGAGAGAGACACACGCTCTGAGAATCGCAACTAACAAAATCACAAATTTGAGTATTAAAGCACCATGCTTCTTCCTCGGGGGTTACTAACAGAGAGAGGGGCTTTATCTTTCTTCGATCATCGGTCGTCGATATCGGGTACTCGGTAATTGTTCACAGGTTCCGAGTACCGTTAGAGATTATTGGTGAGGTATTGAAATGAATAAGGCGTCTTGGCATACTGGGTGGAGTAAAGTCAATAAACAAGCGGAAATATACTATTTTGAAAATTACAGGGTTGTAAACAAAATCAGTTTACAACCAATCTGACTTGAACCACGCCTATGTTCTCGCTCCATGCTATTGATTGCTGATTTGGTATGTTTTGCTCGTCCTAGGGCATTAGCCTCGATTCTGATGTTTCTATTTACATTTTTGCGGATGATTTTCTAATAATGTCGATATTTTATAAAAATTTTATTTTATATCACATTTTTTATCGAGATCACTCTGTCTGTGATCTCGAGGCAGAGATTTCAGTCTAATGTTCAGTATTTGGACGATCGGTGGTCCTTGAAAGACGATAAGAAAACATGAAATACATCCGCGAAAAGAAACCATTTATTAAACAGTGTCAAGGAGATTTAGATTGAAGAAATAATTTATCTTAAATTTGTAATGCCACTTCTATTGGTTAAATCTAACTTTCCATTCCACCCCCGTATATAAAGTCGAAAATTATATAAACTATAATAATATATTTTTGTCTGTGGCGTTCTGTACATAATTCCGAAGATTTTCTAACGACGACGATGACATAAAAAATAACGGGCACGGTTTCGTAGCACATAAAACTTGTCAAACTCCTAATGAGTATTATTTTTCTTATAAGTACGGCATCGCAGCAAGGAGTGATACGAGAAAACGAGCTACAAGTTCCTTTTGAAATTTACGGACACGAAGAAACCATTATAAATTATGTACCATTGGTTGTTTCGACGGTACTGGTACTGCCTGCTAGAGAATAGAATGACTCGGGGGCATTCTTGCATTGTCAGTGGGCGGGTACTCGATGCCTTCGCTGCTCGAGCTAGTGTGACTTCGATTCTTGTATTTTTCGCTGGAATGAACTACATAGTTAACGAAAACGATGAAAAAGAAGAGTGATCGATGAAAAACTAATGAAAGGTGTCATATTACTCTGCATTTTCTACCTTTTGAGTCTTCGGTTCTGGTACTTGATAAATTTTCAGTAAATACGAAACAACTATAGTCGGTATTTGTTTTGGGTTGGGCAAATAAATGATAATTTAACTATGCGTACGCTTCAAAAGGTGAGCTAAATTTTTTATTAAACAATTTGTGAAAAAAATGAGAAAAATTAAATGTTTTTCCTCTTTTTCTTAGAAAAGAAATATTTAAAAAAAATGTAATGACAAAAAAAAATTACAATTAAATTTCCTATACGATAAAATTAATTGCAAAGTCAAAAATAATCATTATTCCAAAAATCAATGTTTTTTTGAATAATTTTTTTCAGGTATTTAATAGCGAGCCACATACAACTTTCAAAATTTACTCAAAAAATCTATAAGATATAAAAAACACACAGAAAATTTCAGCATAATCGATTAAGTAGTATTTACAAAATGATTTGCAAAAGTTTTTTAAAAAAAATATTAATTTTCAAACTTGTGCAGAGCCAATCCAAAAAGTTGTAAATACCTGAAAGAGTTTTTGTATATAAAAGGACATTCAAGCTTTCAAATAAAATCCACGAGGAAAACAATTCCAAGTTACCAGCTGTTCTCCGTGTGAAGAAGTTTACTCTCTGGCTCTGGAACTCACTTCAGCCATGTATGTTACCTGAAGTCATATTTAATTTAATACTGAACATCACAGTTTTTTTATAACATGATGTATAATCTTTTACAACTATATGTAATTTAAAGGGTTTTTACCCAGGTATTTTGGTGGCTCAGGCATTTTAACCTAGCAATTTTAAAATTTAAGCCTGATGATGGACTGTTTAGTCCGAAAACGTTTGTTTTTTTGATGTAGCCCTTTTTTTTTCAAATAAAAGTCGAACCACTGAAATCAGACAGATTTTTAGAGAGAAGAGACAGACAACCGTCATCATCATATACCTCATGTCCTGCTCATTTTCAGTAAGAACCACCTGATCATTTGCAAAGAAACTTTACAAGGATATTTTCGATATCCATCTTCTGCCATTTTCTTGTCCACTGTTTAATTCTCTACATAGAAAGATGTTAAACAAGGTGTGGGGAGACAGATATCCTGTTAAATAACTTTCATGGTGAGAGAAGTCTGAAGTCTACTGGACACATCCAAACGGCAGAACTACTTTTATACAGTGACAGCGGGGTGGGTCTCCTACTCAGCAAACGATAAAATTATAACTGTTAGATTGTGATTTAAAAATAAATCGTTCCCAAAGCGAAGAACTCCATGGTTTTGTAGAGAAGTGAGGGAAAAATGTAAAGAAAAGAAAAAATGTTTCTTTTCATAATCACATAATTACAAGACAATTAAAAACGAAACGCATGTAAGAAAAATAAAAAATTATCATTAGGAACGCTTTTCGAAAGAAATACAATATACAACCGAGTGACAACCTTCCATAGAGGTATTAAACCGCCAATGAACAAGCAAAATTGTTATAAAGAGGAAGAAGATTGTGATTCAGTGGTATGCTTCTAAAAAAGTCCAGAAAGTGGGGTTGGATCGGCCACATACTTACATATATAAGTGTATAGCCTTAATATATTAGCTGCTGTACTGCAAAGACTACCCTAGAGAGTGAATTCGCAAAGGAAAAGAAAAAGAGGACGCCCACACAAACTTGGAGAAGATCAATTATGGATAAGATGAGAGGTCAATGAAAGTCTTAAATCAGGAGAAGGATGTTATGCAATTTCTGCTATTTTTCGATCTCTGTTATAAGCTTTGTTTGTTAAAACTCCAATTATCATAAAACATCTCCGAAAGGTTGCGGGAAAGAATGTTATTTTTAGATTTTTGTGTATAATTTAGTGTACTAGGGTTACAAATGACATCACTGCCAACCATTTCGAACTTTTCTGTAGAACCAAGTTGACTAGTTTGTTAATAAACCTTACTATAATTCAATAACCTTTCACATATTTATATAAAGACAGTCTGCTAGTATCCTTGTAATATAATGTCTTTTTCACTTTTTCAGTTTCTCTCTTCAACCTTAAAAGCGAATATTCAACGCCACATGCATCTAGAGACAATCAGAACAAGAAACCATATAGAAAGAATGTCATAACGCCTTTTTAGTCCGCAACGTGGTGTCGTAACATCAATTGCTTTTGTTTAAAATGCGGTTACATATAAAGTACAGCAGAATGGCAGCCGATCGTTTTCAAAGAAATCGATCAAATTACAATTGAGATAGGCAAGTAATTCGTATTTGGTCGGGGATTACCATTAGATTAAGGTTTGGTACTAACAATTAAATATATATGGCAGTATGTGCCTTGGAATTTTTTTAGTCCGACTTCTTACCGGTGGCCTGCTTTTTTGCATGACTAGTGTGAGTGTTTGACCACCTAGCAATAGGTCCAAAGGATAGAGACATCTTAAGTCTAGGTGTACATTATTTACTGGTCTCTACTATTACTTTCTACCCCTAATTATTAATCTAATAAGTAAAGTTTACTGACCACTAATTAAAAAATAAACGTGATGAATGTCAATTTAAATGTATAGTTTGTTGTAATACGTCATTATTAATTATATATGAAATTAAGGCCCATTTAAAAAATATTTTATTTTTTAAGAGATAAAGGTACATTTGTTTTAAATTATATACTTAATATCCTATTAGATTCGATATAATAACTTCAATATCTTTAATAAAAAAGTTTAAAAGTCCAATTAGTCTTAGAAATTAAATCTGGTGTGAACCCAATTCCTTGTGTGACGAAATCAGAAGAATTTGCTTAAATAACCTTAGTACAAAAACAATAAAAAACATTTCGACAAAACGGTCGTTGTTTCAAGTCTAAAATTCCACTACAAAAGGCATAAAAAGAGTTAATTGATACAGTGGCTGAAGCAAAAAATATTATTTTTCAAATAAATTACCCGAGACACAAAATAACAGCAAAAAATATGGTTAAATCATAGTATCCACAACTCAATTAGAGAAAAACCGTCTCAAATGCATCAAACCGAACCTAACAAAGAAAACATAATGATCATTAAAAATGAACAAGGACAACTAGAAAAAAGTAAATCTGATATAGCAAACTCAATTAAAAAGGTCTACGCCGATCTGTATCGTTCCAGAAACGATTCCCCTAACTGCTTAAAGCAGAAACTGAAAAGGCAGATAACAAATGTCAACTCAGAAGTGATGCCCGAAATAAGTCACATAAAAGAAGCCATCACATATCTAAAAATATTATTGGGTTAATGGGCTGGACATAAAGAACGTCGTAAGAATGGCCGATGAATGAAATAAAGAAATCGGGAATTGGTGGCCATATGAAGCCAAATGACCACGAGGTAAACCGCAAATGTGCTGGAGCGACGATATTAAAAGAACTGCAGGACCAATGTGGAAACGTCTTACAAACAACAGAGATGAATGGAGAACTAGAAGAGGCCTATCATCATCATCATCATCATCATCCAGCCCATACTCGTCCACTGCTGAACATAGGCCTCCCGTAGTTCATCCCACAAATTTCTGTCCTGAGCCGCCTGCATCCAATTTTGATGTGTCAGTTTCAGGTCATCCGTCCATCTTGTTGGTTGTCGTCCTCTATTCCTAAAGGCATTTTGTCTGGGTCTCCACTCAAGAATGCGTTTTGTCCATCTGCCGTCCTTCGTTCTCGCGACGTGTCCTGCCCAGTTCCATTTTAAGGTTGATATTCTTTTGATTGCGTCGGTTACTCCCGATCTACGCCGCAATTCTGTGTTGGGTATTCGGTCGCTCAGAGTTAATCCCAACATGGACCGTTCCATTGCCCTCTGTGTTGTTCGAATTTTGTTTGCGGACGTCTTAGTAAGTGTTAGCGTCTCCGCACCATAGGTTAGAACCGGCAGCACACATTGATCGAAGACTTTTCTCTTCAAGCAGATGGGAAGAGCTGATTGGAAAACATCTCTTAGCTTTCCATAAGCTGCCCATGTCAACCCTATTCTACGTATTAGTTCATTGGTCAGGTTATCTCTACTTAAGCGAATTTCGTGTCCCAGATATTTGTATGCTGATGTTTGTTCTATACTTGTTCCAGCTATGTTGATGTTCTCACTCAGAACAAGGTTTGTCATCACTTGTGTTTTTGAGTTATTGACATCATAATTCTATATTCAATAGAGCTTAGGGGATATCTAATCAATTCAATCAATACTTTGCACATGTAGAAAAATCTCTAACAAATACATATCTATCAACTCCATCAAACCTACAGTAAATATGGAGCCAGGAAAATACATATTCAAATGGCAACAAGTCTAAGAAAACCATATTAGAGAGATCATAAAAAAACTAAAAAAAGAAAATCTCCAGAGTGCGATGGCTTTAGTGTGGATATTATTAGAGAGTTTGCATAGGAGCTCCTAACGATTATAACTAGACTTAGACAAATAAATTTTATGCAAATATCTGGGGATTTTGCATATTTATACGAAAAAATTGTTTTAAAAAACGATTTTAAATATTTCTCTAACCGTAGAACTGGAAATTCCAATGATTACGTTATTTCAATATTTCAGTTTTCAATATTACCGATAGTACCTATAGATACTACCCAATATTCTCGGTATTGTTGTAGCAGGTAACCGATCATAATCACGTAATAAAAGGGTGTTTCAAAAGTTTATTGCGTGGGATACGAATATAATTGTCCTTTTCAAATCATTTTGTTCTCAAAAGTGAAAGTGAAAACTTAAGTATAAGTTAGTCGAGCTTGTTTAATTTGTCAACTATTTCGATTTTAAACGGGAAAATGGCGATAGTAGTTCAATTGTATAAAGGAGGGGACTCCAAGCAACCTGGAAGTTGCTAATAGAAATATATAAAAACTCTTTTAATAGCCATGTCAAAGATCTTACAATCATGTGTAATAAATAAAATTGTACAATTCTTTGATTCATGCAGCTACTGGTTTAACAGGCAATATGTTTTTAGACATGACTCAAGCACAGTATCTGCTGCTGCTAACTTAACTATAGTGCGTGCAAGCACTCCTGACCACGGCGCAGTAGACGAAATTCAGTTTAGTCCCCACTTCCATGCGAAACGCATTGTACTATGCACTGTATAGTTCCACTTACAATAAAACCTTTCTGCATTTACGTGAAGTTGACTCCGCCTTCGCTCAGCTCCATGGTCAGGAATACTTGAACTGTCTTTACAGACATACACAACAAAGTATCACGCTTATAAAGTTTGATAGAATACCTTTTTTCCGTTTGGTAGATCATCTACAAAAGCTCCGTCCAGTTTTAAATTTTTGTAGCTCTGTAGAAATCGAAACGTCAAAAATAAACGTTAGTTGTGGCTTATTCCCAATAAAAATAGTAATTGTATTAATATGCCACAAGAAAATAGCTTCAGTACAATATTGCAGCTCTCGAAACAATGATTTTTTTCCAGGTTGGGGTTGTTAGTGCTATGCCCAACTTTTAAACTTGGACTACCAGGGACTCTTCTGTTAGGTTTACCGTACCTTAGCCAAAGGGTTCCTGATATAAGGCTCTGGAACTCACCTTCACTCACCCATCCGATTGCGGGTAGGATTTGTTAGTGTTATTGACATGTGTCAAATAAAGCCTTGCTTGGTATTTAATTACAGTAGCCATATTTAATGATAGTTATGATGATCTAATGTTATACATTTCTTGGATTTGCAAGCTTCTGTAACTCAGTATTACTGATATGAATTTTTTATAGACACACACAAAATATGTATTACCTTACTTGAAGCATTTTTGCGTACATGATTTTAAAATTAATCAAAAATCCTTTTAGTTTATACAGTTTTTGTCTTATTCACTTTTTTGCAATGTATGGTATGTTTCATATCCTCTACTCACGTTCGCGTGCAACTAATCGTCCCTCCAGGCTATTCTTCTTCTTTTCTTATAAACGGTTTATTACAAAATTACCTAGATATGTGTAATACCTTTGTAAATAACGATTTTACTTTGTATTTAGTAGAGCTTGTGTGAACGGTTTTCTACTACTCTTAGAAGAATGATGATATTTGTGTATAATTGAAAGCGTAAAGTGCTTTTTATGGTTGGAAAGAATTTGGTAGCAAAAAAATTTATGAACACCAAAAATGCACTATTTTTCTAAAAAGATGGTAAAACTTGCATAATTGTCGAAGTTGCACTTTTGGTAAACATTAATAACAATATACAAAACCATGCTAAATTTCACATAAACTTTTTTTTTTGATTGAGTAAGTAAATCATTTCATATCCAAAGTGTATTCGTAAACAATATAAATTTTTGATGTACTTACGTGTAGCTTCCATGGGTGTTATGGCATTTTCCGTGTCGACATGGCATGTGCTTGCATTCGTCCTTATCCTCGCGACATGAAGCCCCCGTAAAACCGGGAGCACATGTGCACTTGTAGGAATCACCGACCGAAGTGCATTCTGCGCCATTACGACAGGGTTGCGACGAACAGTGGTCCTGTTTTTCGCAATGTTCACCTAAAACATAAACAAAAACTTTAATTAAACTTTTACAACAAAAGTTGTGTGAAAATAAATTTGTCAATATATATACATTGGTGTTTGAGGATTAAGATCAAATAGATAATTCGAAGAAAAGTGCATTCGTTTAGTTTTCAAAATAACTACAACTAGTACTACTTTGGATAAACTTTGCGATCCACCACTACCAACGAGGCGCGCTGGAGATGGAACACCGGCAATAATATAAAATGCCGTGAATTAGAAATTCCAGCAGGGAACACAGTTCGAACCGAAACTATCTGGTAAGAACAATGTTATCCGATGTTCATTTTAGGAATAGGGTAACGATTGCTTTATTTCGAAAGGAATAAACATAATTGTACCCGTTTAGGATCGCTCGATCCTCTTCAGGCTTGAATTGAATGTATTCGAGAAAAGCATAAGCAAACAGTCCAGAATTCCACTGGGGTGTTGGCGTTTTTTTCTGGTGGAACATCTTGGACGCTGTTGAGATGGAGTTACTATTTGAATCAGGTGTAAAAGGCTTGCCTGGAATGTGATGTTCTTTCCAGAGAGTGTGTGTGCTTTTTGAGCTAGATGCAACAGAGTTGGGTCTCTAGTGACTATTGTTTCTGAGTCATTTTCGAGCTTATACTCGACCCCAAAACCAGTGTATTGCACTGTAGTTTTGTGCTCGCTAATGGAGACCCTCAGCTTTCGAAAATCGACTTGTCGCATTTTGTCCAGTGTGAGTGTGCGTGTGTCTGTGTTTAACCCAACAGTGATAGACGCTACAATTTCGATATTACTTGGCTTCGTCGAATCACCTAGATTTTCCCCGTCCGACCACAGACCCCGTGTTAAGTAACGAGAGCTGTAGTCGGCCGGGGGTTCCGGTGCTGAGGATGCTTCGATAGCAGAAAGAGGACTCCTTTCACTGTTGGATTAGTTTGAGTGTGATTTGTGTGAATATGTTTTAAGTGTTGAAAGTGTGCAAGTCAGAGTCAGCAGAGGATAAAACCGTGTTCTCTAGTAACCATTGTTCCTGCAAGCCGTTTTTGCGATTGCAATCAACTTCAGAACTAGTGTATTGGACTATAATTCTGTTATTGATAGCTTTCGCTAACGGCTAGGCCTCGTCCAAGTTCGATAGATGGTTCCAGCAACTGCCGGCTCAAGTGAGAAAATAGTTGCTGCTATTTTCTCAACGACGGACAGGTATCGTTTAGTAGTAAGATTCTGGTAAGAACTAGAACCGGGTCCTGGCATCGACCTGGCAGAAATGATAAAGAAAGGTTTTGCTCAATGTGTAACAACAAGGAAAGGGAAGATGCGATACATTTTTGGGAAAATATTCGTTGATAAGACAGATTAGGTTGAAGTGGTTGGGCAGAAATGAACTGTAGAGTAGAGTGGAAGTAGTTACTATGATGAGACAGGGACGGGCTGAGTTAGCAGGTTATTGTAGGGAGGCATGAGTTAGTGAGCCTGTTATTATTGTTATTATTATTATATGTAAACACGTTTCACTCCCTCTAAGGGACAAAATTAATCATTTCAAATGCAAGCTATACCTTACTGCTACACATTGTTATGATTGTTGAGTCTATTGGGAAGTGTTACTCAATAGGATATACACATTTAGTTCATTACTATAAGATTTATATGAATATTTATTAGTTTATTATTTAATTTAATGACCTTGTTAGATAGAATTAGCCTTAGTGTAATTTTTTGTATATTAAAGCATAATATTTGTTTGCCAACCCTTCTGATGGCATGTGCCAAGGAGAACAAATGTCGCTAAAAAATAAAAAGGCATTATTGATTGATTGATTGTATTTTTTCATAAAATATTTTAAAAATCGTTTTAGGCATTAGAAGCATCTTTTCATTTTATTTTATTAACTAAATAATCGCATTGTTATTGATTTATGCCATAACAAAAGCTTGAAGTGCGTTTAGACGAGCCCCCACTGGTGCAGTCTGTTTTAGTGCCCGTTTTTCGGTCGCATGTTTAGGATTTATTGAATAATTGGCCATCTCATCAAAGACTTCAAGGAATATTTGACCTCCAAGTTCATGCGCAGCGCATACATTACTTAGGACTCTTAGTTCGTTTTCAGTGTGCTCTGCAATGTTCATTAGCGCGACGTGGAA
Organism: Diabrotica balteata; assembly: GCA_918026665.1. NCBI lineage: Eukaryota > Metazoa > Arthropoda > Insecta > Coleoptera > Chrysomelidae > Diabrotica > Diabrotica balteata. The sequence goes on along the minus strand of OU898281.1, from coordinate 3,929,140 downwards.
GGATTCTGCAGCAAATACGGCACACATCGAAAGGTTTTAATTACATATTTATTGTGGTGTTTTCGTGATGCATTCGATCTCATTTCATTTGGTAATTCGTCGAATTTTGGAAATCAATTACAAAAGTATAACATGAAAATATTCATAGAGAAAACGAAAACTGTAGTAATTGAAGGAAACAACTTGTAAAACCATTGATAACGTAGTACTCATAAAACCAACATATCTACAGCTCTTGAGAATAAAAGAGAATGAAGAACTTGACCAAGTAGTTAAAAAGGGAAGAAAAACAAGAGCATAAGGTATCAATTGAAGGGTACAGGGGGAAAAGCAGGAATGTCACTTTTGGTTTAATTTTTCAGGATATCATTTTCAAAGTTATAAGACTAATATTAATGATATATATTATTATATATGGTAATTTTTTTAAAAAAGTATACGTTTGGTATGTTTACAGTGTGGTTTAAAAATTTTCATGTAATTTGGATAACGGTAGAACACCACATTGTAAGAATACCTAAGAAATACACTTTTAAGAATTTAATTTAAGAAAATCAACAAAAATAAAAGGATATTATAGTTTTGCTTAGTCCGTATAATAATAATTGCGTATAATCCAACTTGTCCTCATTCGACATGTGGTAGTGCTTTGAAATATTCTCCCGCATTCTTTGTGGACTGCCACGACTGAGAAGAAGTGGAGAATTCCATGGACTGCCAGGTTTACCAATGAGAAAGTGCTGAGAAGGATGGGTCGAGAGAAAGAATTGTTGAAAACAATAAAAGTACGCAAGACTGCATACCTTGGACACATACTGAGGAATGATAAGTCTTTTGAAGGTCATCATACAGGGGTAGAGTCGATGGCAAAAAGGGAATAGGTAGAAAGAGGAAGTCATGGCAGCGAAATATTCGAAACTGGACAAACATGACTGTAGACGAATTATTTCATGTTGCAAAAAACGGAGATACTTTTGGAAATGTGGTCGCCAACCTGCATTAATGAGGAAGACATAGGAAGAAGATTCTTTGTGGAAAAACTGGACAGGTGCACAACGTCATCAAACTTTGCCTTCGAAATAGAAATCAAACCTACAAACAGAATACTTAGTTCCTAATACTACTACATTAATTAATTACTTTTTCATACCTTCATAAAGATAGCTTGGTAGTTCAAACTCATTGTCTTGCAAGTTACAGGGCTTTGATATTGGACGGCAGTTTGCAATTACTGCAGACTTAAAAATACCATTATATGAATTTCGGTAATAAATAAAACGAGGGTGCGATTTACCAACATTTGCTTATTGGAGAGGTCTAAAGGGGCACTTGTTGGTGTAAGTTTTGTTCAGGTGGTTTGACCATTTCCTAGATAGTAGCTAATCCACCTCTATTACATTAAAAGGAGAAGGTTTCACTCTGGATTGACGAAAAATCTTCATCTATTCATTTGACTATTCTACTTTTTGGTTAATTAGGCCCATATTCCTATCTGTTTCAAGATAGAAATGGCTTCTTATAGGAAAATATTTTTATTTTATCAAATCTTTTTTCGTTGTGCACTAGGTTGTGGAGAAATATTAAAAGAGTCGGTTTCTCAGGTTAATCTCCATAAGAAAATTCCCCAGAAAAGGCCCATTCTGGTCATTTTTGGCTCATTTCGTTGTGGAGGCGCGACTGCTCGTCGGATCGTGACGTAAGAGGTGTCAAATGAAAGAGGAGGGGTAATGAATACATTGAGACAACAAACAAAGATGGCGGTATTGCCACCAATTTATACCAATACCAAAAAAGCCAAACGCTAATAGTTGCGACCAATTCCGAATGATCAGCTTATTGAGCCAGGCCTTAAAACTCTTCTTAAAGATAATTCACACAACAATATACAACAGATGTGAAGAAGACATTAGCCCCACACAGTTCGGTTTCAGACAAGGATTCGGCACAAGAGAAGCACTTTATAGCTTAACTGTCCTAGTTCAGAAATGCAGAGATCAGCAATCTTCTTATGCTTTATAGATTACCAGAAAGCGTTCGATTGTGTTAATCATTCAGAATTATTAAGATTGCTCCAGGAACGTTCGATAGATGAAAATGACCTTACAATCATAAAGAACCTTTATATGAATCAAGTGGCATCTGTGCGAGTAGGACTGGAATCTACATCATATTTCTCAATCGAAAAAGGAGTACGACAGGGTTGTGTTCTGTCACCCCTCCTTTTTAATCTTTACTATGAAACGATTTTCGATAGAGCCTTAAGTGACACTGAAGACGGAATCAAAATCAACGGACAGACTATTAGTAATCTTCGCTATGCTGATGATACAGTCATAATAGCTGATAGCCAAGAAGCACTACAACAACTGATAGATAGAATAAACACTAAAGGAGAACGACTGGGCTTGAAGATTAATATAGACAAGACGAAGGTAATGGTGGTTAGTAGAACACGAAACATGCAATTAAATATAAGAGTTAACAATAAGAACATCCAAAGTTCAGATATCTCGGTAGTTGGATAACTGAAGATTTAGATCCAGACATAGAGATACGTAGCAGGATTGAGCAAGCCAGAACAGCATTTACTAATATGAGAATCTTGCTAAGCAACAGCAGCCTTATCTTAACGCTTCGACATCGCTTTGTAAAATGTTACATTTACTCCATACTGCTATATGGTGTAGAAACCTGGACCATAAAGGCCAATGTGATGAACCGATTGGAGGCCTTTGAAATGTGGGTATTTAGAAGACTACTTAAAATTCCCTGGACAGATCACACAACAAATGTCGAAGTATTAAATCGAATGGGCAGAGAACGAGAATTGCTGCCAATAATAAAAAAAGAAAAACTGCTTATCTGGGTCATATATTTCGAAATTCCAGTACCAGTTTTTAAAGCTTATTATGAAAGGGAAGATACAAGAAAAACGGGGCATCGGAAGAAAGAAATATTCATGACTTAAAAACATAAGGGATTGGACAAACCTCGATGCCCAAGCACTCTTTAGAGCCTCGCAAGATCGAGAGGAGAATGCCAGAATTGTCGCCAACATTCACTAATTGGATAGGGCACCATAAGAAGAAGAAGGTATAAATTGATTGATTCCTTTCTTTTTTAATTCATAATCAGTTCAACCGGAATATCACTTTCTGTTCCAGTAGCTCCTTTATTTTCAATATCTTTAAATATTTTAATGCACACAATAAACCAGTTTAAAGATTTGTACGTACGCTACTGATATAAGATATATAAATGTTAGTCGCAATGGACTTAAGTACACACTCAGATAAGGAAGTCGCATTAACGTTGCATAAATATTACCCAGATCAAGATATTGCTAGTTAGTTAGAATTTTGAAATGCCCAGTTTGTGCAGCAATTTGCTTTGTTCGTCAAATATAACTTGTGGCACTCGGAGATTACCGTATCCGCCACTCCCCAATAGACAAATACGACAATCTTGGTCGTTTGAAATGCCTTTTTGGAAAGATGACTAATTTATACTTGGAATGGTATCATGATACATGATAAAAAACACTAATTATACAACAATAACTAAATAGGTGAATTCCGAGAAATTTTTTGTCAAAATTTCGTAATTTTAAACTCATATTGTTAACCATCAGATTCTATCAGATCATACTTATCAATTATGTGCTTTTGATATGAAAGTTACTGAAAAAAATCCTCACTGTTTTTACCAGAAACTTATGCGATGCAAACTTAATAACTTTTCAAAATATTTTAGCTCATATTGATTGGAGTGATCTATATGTGGCTAGTAGTTTTGAAGAAAAATTTTCAATATTTTATGATACTTTCTAATATTATTATAATACTACTTTCTTAAAACGTAGAGTAACTACCAGACCAAAACAGAAAAAGTGGTTTGCACCCCATAGTAAGGGTTTGCATGATCAATTGTGTCAGATGAATGGATTAACAAAACGGCTCAATAACCCAGAGTATTCGGAAAGATACAAGAAATTTAAACAAGAATATCAAACAATTGTTAAAAAAAACAAAAAAAAATAAACAATATGATAATCAATTTATAAATAGCAATAATGTAGATTGGAAAATAATTAATAAAAATAGATGTAAAAACTGTCAATCAAATCAAAATTTAATATCTTTTAGTAACAACAGTGACAAAATTATCATAAAGCTGATCAAATCAACAATTATTTTATTAATGCTGTAAAAAATAATGAATCAATTATCAGTTGTTAACCGTAGCACACAAATTGACCAATTCATTCAAGTTTCTTTTTATCACCAACCACTGAAAAAGAAGTATTAAATTGTATTAAAAACTGCTTCTAAAACAGCTGCAGGGGTCGACGAAATTGATTGAAAAGCTTTGAAACATGTTGCCACTTATACAGCTTTACTACTATCTTATCTCATAAATTAATCATTTACATGCGGAATATTTCCAGATATAAAGGAATCGAAAGGAATCCCTATTTTTAAAAATAAAGGATCTGCAACGGATATTGTAAACTACAGGCTGATTTGTGTGTCAAGTCAGTTCTCTAAAATATTTGAAGCAGCCTATGCAAATGATTAACTTATTAGAAATTTAAAATTCTTCCTGTTAGTCAAAACGGGTTTATAAAAAAGAAATCTACAAATACTGCTATTTCTGACTGTCTTCAATTTATTTATAAAGCATTAAATGATAAATTAAATGTGTTGGGTCTTTTTTATGACCTTAGTCGTGCATTTGATCTGGTTGATCGTGAATCTCTTACTACAAAAATTGCAGGGTATTGGAGTACGTGGTATAATTGGGACCTATCTTATCTAAGTAAGAGAACTCAAGTAGTCACAGTGGAAAATGTAACGTCGAGGCCACTTCAATGTCGATGGGTGTACCTCAAGGCTCAATACTTGGGCCTTTATTTTTCATTATATTTGTAAGTGACCTAAACACGTTTTGTTCAATGCCAGATAAAATTGTTCAGTATGCTGATGATACCAATATTCTCATGTCTCACAATGAACCCATAGTACTGGTGGAAAATACCAATGTTGTGTCTGCTGAATTTAGCACATATTGTAAAAATAATGGACTCAAGCTCAACGTAACAAAAACACATTTTATGCGTTTCTTACCAAAAAACTTAACTCCAAATTCTGACTTTTATTTACATGTGGATGGCAAATCAGTAGAAAGTTATACTACAACGAAATTTTTGGGGATAACCCTAGATCATAAACTTACATGGGAAACTCACGTAAATCATGTATCAGCAAAGTTAAGTACATGTAGCTATATAATGCGTAATTTAAGAGAAACTGTCTCATTTGATATATTGCGAATGATTTACTTTAGTTTAGTTCAGCCTGTACTTCAATATGGCTTAATATTTTGGGGTTGCTCATCTCATTTTGAACGGGCATTTATAGCTCAAAAGAAAGTTTTAAGAAGCATGTATGGTGTTCCATTTTCAGATAGTTGCAAGCCACTATTTAAGAAGTCTAATATTTTAACACTACCTAGCCTTTTAATTTTCCAATATTGCACATTGAGGAAAACAAGCTCAAGTTTGACAGAAATGAGGACATTCACTCACATGATGGTTTCTTGCTTGTTCTTTGCTAATTTTAATCATGTATACTTTTGCTATATATTGTACTCTTTTATACTAAAATTTTGACAAGTCCGATAAGATTTATACATTTTTTTTTTGTAAGAATTGTGTAAACTTTGTGGATGAATAAATTCTATCTATCTACCTTAACTCCTCGGAAAATTCGTTTACGCATTGAAACTATCCTTTTGCTGAACGTAAAATCTTCAGACTTCTGAAAGTAAAATTATAAAAAGAGAAATCTCAACGATTACCTCTCAGCTTCTTTCTACATGTAAAACTGACCCCAGGCCACTATTATAAAGCACAAAGTGAATATCAAATAAGGACCACAACTAGTTCGTGAACTAGACATTCTTTAATAATTTATCAGAAAGAATGAGATAAGCATCTAGATGACAATAGCAGTTTCGCTGCTTCACTTTCCAAGATCGTTTATCTACCAATATGTGGTATTAACAAAAATTATTGTATAGGAAAATAGATTTAGAAGAGATAAAGACCCATAGTTCAAAAGCGAACATTCGAATTGGCAAGAACGAATTCGCGGAAGAATCGTCACAATCTGCTAGTATGTAAAAGAGTTCCAAGTATCGGACATCAGACTGTGCCGTAGTGCATGTACCTCCACCACAATATATTGGAATCGAGAAATATGTTCAGGTTTAGACGAGATAGTTCATTCTACAATTATTATTACAGTTGTTGGCCTAAAGGATTCACGACGTATAATTATGGTATCGCGCAATATTTTAGATATATTTCTTCGACAAAAGCCTTATGGGTTTATAGAAAATTCATTTTGCACGTTTCTACAAATGGAAAAAGTGTTCTTAGTCATAAATCAGAAGGTTATTTGTGACAGGACAATTTGTCGTACTTTTAAAAACTATTGTAAGGTATGTGTAAATTACAGGAGATTAAATTAAAGCTTTAACTGGAGTGAAAATTTTTTAGATCCGCAGATAAACGAGTAAAGACAGCATGCAGGAAACTAATAGTTGGTGAGACAGTACGGAAGTTAAGTCAGGAAGATCATACACTCATGGAAATGGAGGAAGACAAAACAGAGAAGAACGTGGATCCAAAAAACTAGCAAAAAAAAACAACTCAAAGGCAACGAACTTGGCAAAGAATACAAGATTAAATAGTAAAGAAAAATCACCAAAACATAGCATAAGGTTTAAAGATCAGGGAACAAAAAAGAAAAAGTACAAAGGAATAAAAAAAAGTATACTACAAATAGTAACATGGTATAATATTAATGACTGGAAAATGGAAGAAGTAGCAAAAGAGTTAAAAAACACACAATAGACACCGCTGCAATACAAGAAGTAAGATGAGAAAAACGGAAGAAATCGCAAAAGAAGATCAACGCAACAAATAAAAAGAAGAAAAGATTATAAAATAAAACAATTTTAAGCATTAAAAACAGAAATGGAATGTGATTCATAAATCCTATTTTGGATTCCACGATTTTTTTTGGTCTATATAGGATCGGGGACAGTCTGGACAAGGAGTTTCATAAATTCTGTGTTGTTCATTTGGCATGTTGTCATTTGATTGATCGGACAAGACATGAAAGTTTTTGTTAGGTGGTAAATATTGTCTCTTGATTTAAGAATTTTATAGATTTTGTCAGTGACACCTTTGATGTAATGCCGGGTCCAGACCAAGCAGACAAAACGAAAACACAATTCTGAAACAAAAACACGATAAACCAGCGACAAAACTTTGTCGTCAAAAGACAAAACAAAATTGAGACAAACTGTCCACACAAGAACAACAAAATATAAAAACAAAATTCAGTTGGTGACGTTGTTGTTGTGATTAGTGTTGGTTAACCATGTGGCGTTTTTATCAAGAAAAAAATTAAACTGAAGATTTATTGCTAACCGCAAGTTGTTTTTTTTTGCTCTCATCATCCCAAGTTGCTAAAAGAAAACCCAAACGTTTTTGGATTAGACTAAGCCTAACAATGGGAGAAAGTTGTTCGATAGACAAATTGTTAGTTCAGCTGCGCGCAGATGTTATTGGACTAAGTGGTGAAATTCGATCAAGCTTCAAAAATTTTTAAGAATGTCCACCGAAGATTTTGAGAATCTGATATGCCTTGTTGGTCCTGCAGTTGCAAAAAGACATACTAACTTTATAAATGCTATAAGTGTAACAGAAAGGTTAGCAATCACTTTAAGATTTTTAGCAACAGGTGATTCCTACCACAGCCTAACGTATCAAAGCAATCAATATCTGTAATAATACCTACCTGAAGTATGTAAAATCTCTTAAAATAAACTCCATATTTATTGGTTATATGTTTAATACAAAAGAAATTGACGATAGGTACATACTACATACAAAATAATGACGAGTCTACTTGTTTTTACATTCAAAAAGTTCATCATCAATTTCGTTTGTTTTCTTGATCTGAATACTGAGAAAGCTCTGTGTCAATACTAGGTGGATGTGAAAATAAAGGTTGTGTGTTGTTGTTTGGTGGATTTAAGTAAGAATTTTGTGGGTCAGCGCTAGATGGATTTGAGTATGAATGTTGCGTGTTGGGTGGATTTGAGTATAAATGCTCAATGCTGGGTGGATTTGAGTATAAATGTGTGTCAATGCTGGATGGGAGGATTTGAGTATGAATGTTGTGTGTCAGTGCTGGGTGGATTTGAATACAAATGTTGTGGGTTGGAGTTGGATGGAGTTGAGTGAACATTTGTGTTGAGACTAAGTGGATTTGAGCACGAAGAACCAGAAAATCCTGTGAGAAACTGAATATATTCTTTCATTTGGCGTTGTACCTGGAATAGTGGTGGCTTCTTGAGTTCATTATACTTGCCCATTTCAGCGTCATGCAATAGATTGTGAATTAGATGTTCTACTGTGGACTAGGCATAAGGTGTGGGTAAACTCCTCAATTTTTGAGTGTACTGCTTAACTTGTTTTGGCACGCACACGCGTCCACACTGCGCCGACAACTTGTAGTCAAATACACAGACAAAAGACAGACTTTTTGATCTTTACCGACCTGAGACGGGACCTGAAAAAGTTTTCAAATTTGCAAACAAAACAAAATTGTTCAGAAATGTCTCAACAAATGTTTTCGATTTGTCGCCACTTTGTCGCGAAACATGAATGTTTTTGTTTTGTCTGTTTGGTCTGGAGCCGGCATAAGGAAGAAAAACTTTTGTATGATGAAGGTCTGAGTCTTTGGGTTGAGAATGAGTGGGAGATTGATGTCTGTGGATGCTCCTATTGATTTGATTTTCGCGGTAACCGTTTTGGATTTGGGGGGTTTGTTTTAAGCTAGTCCCCGATCTTATATAGTCCGAACAAATCGTAGAATCCAAAATAGTATTTATGAACACATTCCATCTCTGTTTGAATCATTGAAATCGACACGCACCGACTTGTTTCAGTTAACACCGTACGCATCAATTGCCATAGCAGCCCACTAATACATCAGTTCTTTTTACGAAGTTAGCAAGTGCATTACAAATGGATATCATCAAATGGATGTCAAAGCAGCTCAAGCAGCTACGGGTCCCAGAAACAAAAGGCGATTAGAATTTGCTCACGAACATCTGGATTGGGAGGACTATGAATAGAGTCTGGTTTTATTCTCCGACGAAAGTAAGATCTGCTTTAAACGGCAACTACAAGAGGCGTGAAGTCTATAGAAGGCCAGAAGAGCGGTTTGCTCAATATTGTATACGAGAAACTGTGTCATATGCAGGCGGTTCTTATATGTTTTGGGCGGGCATTTCCATGGATAGGAAAACCGAGTTGGTTTTCGTGCTTAATGGAGGATGTGCAGGAGGTTTAACTGCGAATCGTTACATCTGAGACATTTTGGAGAAACGTGTGGTTTCATACCGGGATTTATTGCTAATCTTCTTCTTCTTCAGTGGTATAAATTTAGATATGAACTAATCTTTTGGTAAAGTTCCTGTTTTATATATACGGTTAAATAATTCTGTCATAATGTCAAGTTGATTGTCTTTTTGCGAGATAATATACTTCAATGTGTTGGTTGTCACTGAAAAGTTCTGCTATATATTCCTGCTATCTGTCCAGTTTTTCTTGCGTATTGAATAGTATGATTTCTTTCTTTTATCTTTATCAAACACTGCAGTGGGCATTGTTGTTCTATATATTCCTGCGATCTCTTTTATCTTCCCGTGTATTGCTGATGCTTTTATTTTAATGCACGATGCCATTCTGCGCGAGTCACCACAACCTGACTGAGATCGGTATACCTACAATAAATTGGCCTGCGTTGAGCCCGGACTTAAATCCAATAGAACATGTTTGGAATGAACTTAACCAAAGGGACCGGGACAGACCAGGGAGCATAATGGAATCAGGGAGAACAATGCCTCAAGAATTTATTAGAAAAGTCATCTGATTCATGAGAAATCGAATGAAACAAAATACTGAAAAATAAAGGAATTTCTTTTTGTAATTGATGATTTCTCTGTTCAAACCGTCCTCCAAATAATTTGCTGTGTTAGTAAATATTTTTCCATGAATAGTGTACGTGCATAGATCCACAGTTTATAGTTACAAATGTGCTGGAAGCGAAGTTCCCGTTTGATTGCTCCTCGTATACGTATTTAAATAGGTTTCATAATTTAAATGTGATTTCCTCGATTAATTTCAAGCCATATAAAGGCGAAACCGTTAAGTAAACACATCTAGATAACGAAAATTATAAATTTCGTCGGTGTTTACCATAAAAATGTTGCCCGAAGATTCGAGACTTGAGACGGGCACACTATTTGAATATGAATGCCGGTCCATTAACCATGGGGAATAAATGCGCCCATTTCGAATGCATCTCATTCGTCTTGTGGAGTGAAGATTCGCGTTAAAGTCCACAGATATTATAACCGGTCGCAAATTATGTAAATTTTTTCGGGCCTTCAATTTGTTTTCCGTCAAAGTGACATTGTTTTACGGGGGTATTTCGAATGAGAGACGAAACTCGTTTGTTGGAGGACCATGTGCGAGATATCAGTCGAGTTTTTAATGTACCTGAACTAATTTAGCGTTTGGACAACAATTGTACGATATTACAGATTGGGGCTGTTCTAAAAATTTAATTACACGTGTATGGGTCAATCCAAAAAAGGATATGAAGCAATACAGTAATACTGGGCTTTGGAGCTAGAAATGATACTTGAGACATATTGAAATTATTAGTGAAAGCTTAAGTATTCACAGCAGATTTTAACATAGTTGATATGTTAAATGAATGACCCAAAGAAATGCCATAAACCCGTGAAGAAGAATTTTGTCAGAAGATTTTTGTAGATTCCTACTTTAAACCTGCTTAAAATAAACATTTCACAGACAAAGTGGATGGCGGTTGGAAAAATTAATTTAGATCAAGGTTTGCTTTCGAAAATTCAAATCAGAAGCATTCGAATTGTGGTGCTTTCGACGCATGATAAAAATATCATGGGTTACGCACATTTCCAATGAAGATGTTCTTAAAATGATGAATTCAGAAGAACTGAGTACACCGGCTAGTAATTAGAGGACCCAAATACCATATACTTCACTTTATAATATAAGAAAAAGGGGAGGGAAAGTGATGGATTGGTCGAAAGAAACTTTCATGGCTGCGTAATATGGTAAAGGTGTGGTACCACAGTAGAAGAATTATTTCTACCCGCAGCAGCAGAAAACGGTTTCACAAAATTGTAAACATGATGATGGAAAACGTCTGAATACGGACACGGCACCTAAAGAAGAAGGTTCATACTACAAGAGACAAATTGAAAAATCTTGTACCAATTCGACATCGTTTGGGAGAACTACCATAGAAAATGTGGAATGAAAGCACTAACATTTTTTATCTGGATGAAATGTGGATTAATAAAGTACATTGTGGAAAAAAAGTAATTTACTGGATTATGATTTTTAACTGGTGAAGGTCGCCAGTTGATTATCACTGACATTGGAGAAGATAAAAGATTTGTTGATTAAAATTTGTTAAAATCTGTTTTAAAACTCTACGAAAGGATACCATGGAAAAACGACTTCTGAAGATTATTTTTGTAATAATGATACATTTCCTACCGATCAAGGTGTCGTAGTTCTGGATAAGTCTTCTTCTTTGTCAACCAATCGGAACCTTCATTGGATAAGTCAGTTATCATTATATATTAAAAAAAAACTGATACCTGGCAGTAACGGACAAAAGAAAGAGCTCTTAGTTTGACCAATAAGCCAAAAATGAAGGTAGAAGAAGGAATACTAAAAACAGGTAATCTCAATATGCATCAACTGCTTCTTCAAGACTTACAAAATTATCCTCGCAATTTATTTTGGTTAGTCAGGATAAAAAAAGTCACTGGTGAAAAATCGGGTCAATATTATGGCAATTTTATGGCTAAACGGCCAAAACTTTAATGATTATTGTATGCTTCTTTATTGTTATTGTTTAGTGTATTTCATTTAATCTGCATCAGCTAAAGCTTTTCTATTTCCCACTATAAGAAGATTGTGCAAAATTTTGCTATACTGTAATGTCATTAACCAACTTATTTGAATAGTATATACTAATACGAGTAACAAAAAATATGTATTCTTGTTCCTCAGTATTTGTTAATATAGGTAACCATATTTAACCAAAAAGCCGTGTAAAGGTAACCACACACAGCAATATTTATCATAATGAAATAAGTGTTCCTTACCTGTATACCCAGGGGCGCAGGCGCACTGGTACGACTCCAAGGACCGCAGAGAACACGTGCCCCCGTTCAAACACGGTTTCTGATCGCATGAATTCGCTATTCTGATCTCGCACAGCGAAGCACTAAACCCGAGCGGACACTGACAAGTGAAGCTCGGCGCTTCACCCGGTGACACGCGGACCTGACACGAGCCGCCATTTTGACAACGGGGGCCTTGCGACGGGTGGCACGGATTCGGGTATTGGCAGTATTCTCCGACGTATTTTGAGGTGCAACTGAAACAAAAAATAAAAATTAGGATCTGATGGAATGTATTTTAAAGGATGTAATTTGCAAATTTGATAATGTATTATAACTTAGCATGGTACACTATAGTATAGTAACTGACTTTGGTCAGATCATTGTCTACTGGACTGTACGCCATAAGTTTTGAGTCATCAAGTCACATTTTTAGAAGAGTTTGTTATGAGCATATCTTATAATTTGCTCTAAATCATTGTTTTGAGCTGCATCCAAACGATTCTCTCGGTTCTTAAACCATGAAATTCGTCTTCTTCCGATGCTTCTTCTGCCATCTATCTTTCCTTACATTATGAGTCGCAGGATGTCATACTTATAACTATAAGTACTTATAACTAACACTGCTTATATTAACAAATTATCACGCAAAATGGTAGATGAATTACCTTTTTAAATTCTCAAATCTTCTGCTATGGGTCAAAATAAATACATTCCAATGTAGACAGACCAACAACTGTTCAGCATCAAACGATTGCTGTTGAATTAGTAAAATCAGCGAATAAGAACAGTTCGTAACCAAAAATCGTTGAATAAAACTATATATGTGGTCTGCGTATATTTTACCCAACAGTTACGATAGCACCTAAATTAATCAAGATAAAGATCACCATATTTCTTCGTTTCTTTGATAATCTTTAAATTTTTACTAAAACCGTCCAGACGAACATTTATTCTCTGGTCCATATCACCGCGGACAACTTCATATGTAATGACCCTTGATCATTAACATTAACCAACCCATTCCTTATCTAAAAGACGAATGGTAACTCCCGAGTACATATACGAAAAAGCTTTAATGGCATCTCATACTTAGTGAATGCTTAAAACCGACTAATGGTATCGCTCGGCAGAGAAAGTATGTTGAATGGATTGTATTCATAAAATGTGTCCATGGATAAAAGTGTGGTTTTTTATTCAATTCCTTTATTGTAATTTTTTTGAGAGAATGTATTTAGAATTCTTGTGGTGAGATGGTAATTATTTGATTAATAATTCTACATAATATGACAAAAAAAGGATAGTAGAAAAATGAAACGGAATATGAAGTAAAGTCTTAATACAATTGTATTGGTTAGTTAACAACTTTTTGGTGTGTTAAGAAGTGATAAAGCTTCGTTTATTAAGTGATTATATAAAGAAAGAAGTTTATTTTTGACACGCTTTCTTCATTCCACGATATTTTGTTAGTATGTACATTTATTACAATTCGTGGGCACATTTTTTTATTTATTTAAGGCAGCCGCATCAACTATATTGGTTATTAGCGGATGAATTTAATGAAAACAATAATAATTACAAATAACAAATAACTAACATGCTTATATGTGGTTCAATATGCTACAGTCTTTAAGAATTTCATAATACTTTCACTGGTATACTCACTAAAAATGACCCTTTTCCATTTCTGATCCATAACTGATGGAATTTTATTAGTTAGTCTTTCAGTACTATATTTGGGACACTCCGTTAATACGTGTTTCACTGTTATCGGCACGTCACAACTCGTACATTTTGGTTGAGGTTCCTTCTTCATGAGATATTCATGTGTGAGTTTGCTGTGTCATAATCGGAGCCTGGTTAATACAACCTGAAGGAAACGGCTAGGAGCGTTGTTAGTCCATCGTCCAAAATTTGGTTTAATTTCTTTTAACTTTGAGGATTTTTCTTCCCAACATTTAGTCCAATGACATATCAGCTTTTATTTAAAGTACAGATTGAGATCTTCTGCTAATGGTTTTATTATCGGTCTGATACTTGGGGAATTTGCTATTTCTCGAGCATTTTTATCTGCTAGTTCGTTTCCTTTAATGCCTATATGTGATGGTATCCACACGAAGACTAATGTTTTGTTTTCCAGCTGCTGCATCTTGTTTTTAATTAATTTAGATATCTGGTTGCAAGTGTACATTTTTGACAGTGTATGAAGGGTCAGTAATAATAAGGAATTTATCTGGTTTGACTGTTTGTATGTGAATTAGAGCTCTGTATATTGCATACAATTCTCCAGTTATATGGGCACATTTTGCTTTAATTCTTTTTTACTTATCTATATCACAACGCTTTAAAACACCAACTACCTTGTTACAACAGCATTTTTATTCGACTAAAAGCTTTTTTGTTGTCCCTCATTCTACATGTATTTTTGTTAACGAATTTGCCCCATTATACATACATTATCCCTAAAACCTTACACGTATTGTAGGTAGATGCAACAATGGACCACATAAAATAAAACAATGATTTACGATATAATAGTTATTGTCATATTTATCTCAACAATCTTCATGATGTTCTTTCAACATTTAATTATAACATGAGATTGTGTTATAACATAACGTTGATCAATCAATTTCAAGCTGAAAAAAATGGCTTCAGTCATTAAGTGTGATCTTAAAACATTCCACCACTAAGAAGAATGTAGCTGAATCGGATGAGAGCTCACAGAACTCGGACATATGACCAAAATCTCTTATGTAAGAATTGATAAAACACTGACCACCTCATTTAATACAATTACAGCACTTAAGGAATATATAAAAAAATACAAAGAGACTGGTGTGATGAAGATTGTAAAAGAGCAGTTGTTAGTGACTGAAATAAAGCAAAAATCTAGCCCAAGAATAAACAATAAAAAGCAAAACAAGATTTTCTTGCAGCAGAAATTGAGCTATATTGAAGAAAATATTAAAAATACAGAAATTTCTACTAAAAGATGAAACGGAAATGCACTATCATAATACCACACAACAAATAAAGATCCTCGACCCTTATGGCACTATAACACATTTTTTTTATCCCGTGGTGGAATATTTCGTGTCATTTAAGATCAAAGATCAAACAATAGCATGCAAAGAATTCTTCTGAATCTAAATCACATGATGACGCGTACTTTTCAAACAGTTCGATCCATTTTTTTCTTGCCAGTTGGTTGTGGACTACCCGGTGATTAATGTCGAAAGAAAGAAGAATATCCGTGCCTTGCCCTCTGCAATTAAACGTTTCAATTACTTTAACTATTTCCTGTCCAGTTGTGTGAAATCGAATAGACCGGCAATTTGAGGCAACAATAATAATTTAGTAATAAAAAAATTAACTTTGGGTAACCTTAAATTTTACCATTGAAACGACCAGCGAATTTAACCAACTGTAATTATTTTTAAATGCTCAATTTTGTTCTGTGCGGAAATAAAATAACAACATAAAGGTCATTTTTGGACATTATTGGGGCCAGAATGCAAATCAAAATGTGATAAATTTGTATAGAAATTTGTGCTGGTTGATCCAAATATATGTAGAAATTATACATACAATGATACCCACTGTTTACTGCAGTGTTTTCCCATCTATACACATATCACAGAATTGTCAAACCAAGCAAATGACGAAAAAATGAGAAACTCACAGAAGACACGAGAAACATAATGCAAAAAAAGCGAAATGAAAGGTAAGCACACAACTAACATTGCAGAGCTAAGGAATTTAAACAAAACCACTGCCACTAGCTCTCACAATAGCTTACATCCTCCTAGACATGTTTCTTAGAAGGTCTTCAATGATTGCTTGCGGAATTCGAACACATTGTTCCTGTGCAGCAATTTGTATTTCTGCAATCGAGCTAGAGCTATCTCAATATTCACAGCCTCAAAATATTGGGTTACTGTTTTTGCGGTATGTGCACGAGCATTATCATGTTTAGTACGAAATGATCGAACCCAGTGAAGCCAACATAAAGTAAAACATTATCTGAAATGGTGTTCGTTATGTGCCAATCAGCATTCATTCTTATATCTAATTCAACATGCTTTGTGCGACTGTCACAACTAAGCCTATCTCGTAGTAAAATTGAACCGCCACCAAAACTAACATTTTTTTGCTAGAGTAGTCATCGAAACGTTATTCAGAGAGTCTGTTTACTCTCCCATGGCAAATGCTAGCCAGAATTTAATTCGGTTAGGGAACCATGTTAGAATTCTTGTACCTGGGACTCCCACATGAAGAGCATTGGCTTATAGAGTGCCCTATCGAACATCAGAGTGCTACAGGGGAAAGGAGTGGTCTGGAGCATTGGAGCGTGGTGCAGTAATTCCTGTTAATTAATACACCTCGCTCCAGTAAAATGTTACACCCTAACGTCATTTCAAGAGGTGAACAAGTCTCTCAAGCTGGGTTTAATTAAAGAGCTTGATTGATCTGTAAGCGTGCGATTTCGTAAGGACTAAATTTTCAAACATTGCTCATATCTATAGGTGTTATAAAACAAATAAAGAAACGATAAAGGCACACTACGCAATATTTGTAATTTGTGCTTCTATCTTTAGGCTGCTAATAAGTATTCAAATCTGTCTGTGATAAATTATAATACACATAAAACACTCCACATATTTCTAAGTGAAATATGCGAATATAAAAGTTCATAGGAAAAAAATTCCCATAGAAAAAATTCTTAACCATAGAAAAAAATTAATAAGCAAAATTTTTGTTCGTGAGTGTATTTTATATCAAGTTTTTCTTTGCATTACCATAAGCAAACTCTTTCTCCACACCCATACAATTTACATGTATTTTGCATCATAAATGAATATATAACTATAATATTATCAACCTTACAAACAATGAGCCCGCAATTATTTAAATTTTATTATATATTGTCTATAAATAACGGTATTAAAATCTCTTTTTTAATTTGTTTATTATATGCTCATAGATTTATGAAAGCATCAGCATACAATTTTTACATTTTCCTTATAAACGACAGAAGTTTGGCTACAAGTTGTATATCTTATTCATCAAAATAGTCAGATTGTGGTTAAAAGAATTCAAATGTGCCAAATAAAAAGAATGTAATGGCGAGAAACTTCGAAACGGCGCTAGTACGTCTTGATTAATCTAAAAGATAAGAATCTGAAGACGAGAAGACAAGATCCATCCAATTATTCGAATTACGTAACCGCCAATGCGGCACAGCACACTCTGCCTTTAGTTCCAACACACGGAAGAATTGAGCCGAATGACATTTTGTGGAATTCATTTATTTTAAATAGCAACTGTTCGTCTGGTCACGAGTTCTATAGATGCAAAATATTTCAACAGGAACTTCAGGTGGCCCAGAGATATATACAGTATTTTTGCTAATTAATACAGTAATAAAGTTATGCTAATCCATCCAAATTTTTTTCGTATATTTTTATTTATTAACAATTAAGTGAAAAATGGCTAATTAGAATTTTCAAGAAATACATTATATTGTATCAAAAACCTGAACAGAGAATCTAGTTTATCGAAAAACCTATGGTAAACGTTTTTTTTTTGGTGCATTTGCTAATACATAAACGTAAGAGGTAAAACTTTTATAGCAAACTTCAAAAAACATTACATCTCACAGCATCTAGAGATATAACAGTGATCATGGGTGATTTCAATGCAAAAATGGGCGAAGGAAAATATGTAGGACCTTATGGGCTTGGTTAACGAAACGACAGAGGAGATTGCCTAATAGAATTTATACCAGGAGCATAATATTATAGCCGCAAATACATTTTTTAAATTACCCTAAGCGAAGCCTTTATACATGGAAATCGCCAGCTGACAAAAACAACAAAATCGTCAGAAATCAATTTGACTACACCCTAATAAATAAAACACAGATATCGAAACTCAATTCAGGCAGTAAAGGCATATCCAGGAGCAGACGTATCCTCTGATTACAGTCTTCTTATTGCTAAGTTTCAACTTCAACTAAAAAGACGCAAAAAAGCGGCAACAACAATAAACTTAACATACAGAAACTAAATTCAGAAGAAACAAAAGAAAATTTGAAACACGAAATAGACACAAATCTAGATAGAACCCAAGAAATAATTGCAACGTAGAGCAGCAGTGGCAATTCTTCAAAAACTCTATATTGGAGACAAGTAAGAAAGTACTTACAACAACCAAATGTAAGAAAAAAAGGATGGATGGCTGAGGAAATTCTAGATTTGATGAATGAATGGAGAAAAAACAAAACCATCAATACGATCCGCTATAAATAACTTCAAAACCAAATAAGAAGAAAAATTAGGGAGGCTAAAGAAACATACTTCTCTGAAAAATGTAAAGAAATAGAAGAACTGCAAAACAGATACGACACATTTAATCTACATAAAAAAGTCAAAGAACTAGCCGGAGTAGGAAATAGAAGAACCTCAATTATATTGCTCGACAAAAATAGAATTATTCTATTGGAGAGAGAACAAAAACTACGACGATGGAAAGAGTACATCGAGGAATTATTGCATGACAAGGGAGAAGCTAGTACATCTGTAGATAGCCAAACGGAGATGTAGGCCCAGAGATAACCAAATTAAAGGTTAGTCAGACATTAAACTCAATGAAAACCAATAACTCTGATGGTCCAGATGAATTACCAAGCGAGCTATTAAAGTTGGTCAACGAGAAAAACCTGGACATAATAGTAGAACTGTTCAACGCTATCTATACTACGGGAATCATCCCTAGAGAAATGTTGACATTAGCATTTGTGTGTTTGCCAAAGAAAGTGAATGCCAAAGAGTGCAGTGACTATCGAACCATAAACTTGATGTCACATATCGTGAAAATTCTGTTGAAAATTATCCACGCCGGAATTCACTCTAAACTGGAGCTGGATATTAGTGACACACCATATGGGTTCCGCAATGGTCATGGGTACCAGAGAGACATTATTCTCCTTCAACGTGCTGACACAAAGATGTTTGGATGTTAACCGTCCTCTTTACGTAAACAAACCTTTATTACAATTAGCGAGCAATAGTACGAATTGAAAAAGAGACATCTGAAGAAATGGAAATAAAGGGAGGAGTCAGGCAAGGCTACATAGTATAACTTCTATTATTTAACGCTTATTCTGAAGAGGTAATTCGAGAAACTCTGGAAGATGAAACAGTCAGCATAAGAGTAAATGGAGTCTTAGTTAACAACATCAGATATGCAGATGATACAGTAATAATAGCCGATAGTTTACAAGAACTGAAAAGACTCATAGTAAAATAGTAATTATGTAGTAGGGAGTACGGACTCTCGCTCAATATCAAAAAGACGAAGTTTATGAAAATTTGTAAAAACAACCATAATACTAACGAAATCTTGATAGTAGTGGGCCAGCAGATCGAAAGAGTTACACTTACCTAGGAACACTTATAACAGAAAATAACTACTCTAGATAAGTCTAGAAAGAAACGTAGAAGACCATCATCAGAACTTTCTCAAAATATATCTAAAAATCAAATTTCAAAATTTTAAATAGATTTTTCAGAAAGCCACTAACTTAAATGTATTGTTCTCAAAGAAGTAAAGGTGACGCTTGGTCGAGTTGTACATAAAGCGGTCCAATTTTAACTCGTTGTTTCATACCCCACTCAAAATGAAGTCTACGCTACTGACAAACAACGTACCCTCCCGAAACTTCTTTCATCCCTTTGTACACATAAAGTCTTCATCTATCAATAATTCTGCTACTTTTGCGTATATTCATTTACGTATATATTTACGTTATGAACGTGGGAAAGTATACAAAACGCACTTTTTGTCGATTGAACCGAGCAAGAACAAGATGAGTGAAGTCTGAAAAACTGGTAACAGTATCAACGCGAGAGAGACGGAGAGAGGTAGACGATAATAAGAAAACAGGATGCAGATGGAACTTCGTTATACTATAAAATGATCTTTTTAACATTAATTTAAGTATTAAGTGGCACATCTCATGAATTTTAAACATAAGGCAGCGGCCAACGTTTGTTTTAATTGCCATTGCTTTCTTGGTTTTGTTCGAAAAAACATTGCTTTTATCAGGTTACGTCACACTAAGCGTTTTAAAACGATTCGATTTGTAAAACAAATAAAAAACATTTTATTTACTTGTATACTAACAGTGGAAGCTTTTTTCAGTTCGAAATAGGCAATATCATAATTATGCAACAATAAAACACTGAAAACTTTGTTTTCAAACTTCCACAAAATTTATTTTAACTATTATCACTACAGCTGTTTCGGCTGATATTACGGTACAAACTAATGTGGCGACTGCCCAAAAACTTACATCGGTCAAACTGGTAGAAATTTTAATAAACGAATAGCAGAACATAAAAGGGCTTTCAATAATAGAAAAACAGATTCTACATACGCACTTCACCTTCTAGATCATAATCATTCTTTTAATGACGAATTTAAAATTCTTCACATTCAAAATAAAGGCCTCAAGCTATCTTTGTCTATGGAAATCAACAAATTAAAAAAACATATAATTCTGAATGACCAACTGGAGACAAACAGTTCTCCCCTCCTCAACCTATTTCATTAAAGACTATAAAGTGTAAACGCATGCCAAAAATAGATCACTTAAAGGCAATCAGCCGAAATAGCTGTAGTAATAAGAGTTTAAAATAAATTTTGTGGAAGTTTGAAAACAAAGTTTTTAGTGTTTTATTGTTACCCACATAAAATGAATTCATCCATCAATTAATAATTATGCCTTGTAAAGTTTTTCTACTATTACTTTTTGCGAATGACGCAAGGAAATTAGAGCAATCAATATCTCAGGTGGCAACGATCATTACTTTATTATTTTTCAATTTATCAGAATGAAGCAATGTCATAAAAATACCTGCGACGGTTTATATAATTGCGCCGGGTCGTTTTTTGCGGTCGCAATTATGGATTTTCGAATAATCGATTCGGAACCAAATTGTGACCGCTTCGGAATTCAGATTTATTATTTTAATAGCTACCGAATGGCTGTACATCTTTCGGCATCACTCGTTCATGTAATTTGCCGCCGTGATTGATCGCTGTGATCTTGACAAGAAATGAATTCAATCACTTTATTGAGCTACGATGACCATTCGTAGTTTTTTTCGAAATTATAAAATTGATTACAGATAAACGATGCTAACGGTAAACAGTTCAGAGGGGTTAGAAAAGGTTGTATGCTCTACCCGATCGTTTTCAATATATGTTCGGAAGATATCATGAAAAAAGCAATAGATGCTCAATTTTGCAGCTTTAAGAACCTGGGATCACAAACACAAAACTACTACGAAGAACAATGAAATAAATTACGTTGCACTAATGAAACTGATTATCAACAATTCAAATATATCGGGTACACTTACTTATATCCCCTCCTTCGTTTCAGGGATTAGCTAGTTTTTACCTACTCCGACTCTTACTATTCGAAGATTCTTATAGATGCCAATGGATCAAGAGGAAAAAGGTTTGATGTAATTTAATCCAGATTCATGATTCCATTCGGTTTGTAACTTGCCTTCCGAGGCAATATTCTCCTATTCGTATGATAAACCAGTTTTGGACGACTCTGGCTTTTACCTTTTTTATCAGAGACACTTCATGTTTCCTCATATTGCTTCTTCCAGTTTCAAGGGTCCAACCACACTCTTGAAACCTGAAAGAGCTTAGACTAACATCCAAATGAAGCCATCGGTCAAAATTTAAAAAAAATCACCAACAAATAAAATAAATGAGCAATAGTACTCTTTTACACTTTTTCTTGTGTTTTTTGTTTCTTTTTTCTCATTTAGTTAGTTAAGTTTTAATGTTAAGTTATCGTAGAGTTTTTATAATATCTAAAAAACCTACAAATTGTTTTTTGAACTGATAACGCTTTATATAAAAAAAAGCGAAACGTATTCAAGTAAATCAATGAAGTAGTTGACGACTTTTATTTGCCAATATATACATTTTTATATTTACTTTAGAATTTTCATTAAATTCTTCGTTTTAAAACGGAGAAAAAAATAATATAGAAATATTTCACCGTGCTTGTCTTCACATTTTTTTAATGACACTTCAAACTGTGCTGCATCAGAGACATCTCGAGTTTATAATATCTAGTTGTACAAATCATAGGAGTAATTGCATTCCACATGTGTTAAACGTGAAAATATCTGGAACTATAAACTCAACTGGACTTTCAATCAGTACACTCTTATCTCACTAACTTGCTGTTGAAAGTCATTTCATAGATTGGAACCAGTATTTAAGAAATACTATGGTGTGATATTATTTATGATATTGGCAACAGTGACGTACCAAAAGGGCAATTGAGGTTCGTACAATTTAAAGTATTCTAGATAAGTTTACCTATCTTATATTTTAGATAACATTGATCTTCGATATAAATAAACATCGCACCATAGCCATAATGAGTCATATCTTGAAATTGTGTGTTTAAGTAATTCACAATAGAATACATAAGAAATTAGATGGAGGCAGTAATACACAAATGGGATTTAGGAAAGGACTGGGAACACGAGATGCGCTGTTTGCAGTAAGTGTTCTTTCGCAGAGATACTTAGATATAAATCAGGAATATATGCCTGTTTTTATTGAACTGACCGAGGATATCCAGATTCGCCGTGGGGTCCATCAAGAGTGTATTTTATCACCCTTGTTATTCAATTTATACAGTGAAACCATCTCAGAATTAGCGCTTGCCGAGGTCAGTGAGGGCCTTATTATAAACAGTGAGCCACTTAATAAACATATGATATGCTGACGACACCGCCCTTCTGGCAGGAACACTAGAAAGAACTGCAACACCTTGCTGAACAACTAAATATATATTGCAACGATTATGGACTAAAAAATCAATTTGAAGAAAACCCAAGTTCATGGGTATTTACAAAAGCACAAAACATCAAAGTTAAGTTTAGTACTAGATAATACATGAAATTGAACAAATATCTTCGTACAAATACCTTGGAGCATGGATCACAGACAAAAGATCAGACAAACAGCACAGCACTGATCAGACAAAAGAAATAAGATGCGCATTAAAATGCACGGTCAACTTTTAATAGAAAACTGTTTTGTACTCGCGATATCAATATATCGCTTCGGATAAGAATGCTTTCGATGTTAGAAGCATTCGAACAACTAGAAAAACAATGCGAAGTTTTAAATTCCATAAAAATCAGGAAATTGGAATACTTGAGGCACATCATGAGAAAGTGAAAAATTACGAACTACTAAAGAATATAATGCAGTGGTAAAAATCAAGACAGAAGAAGCGTAGGAAGACGTAAAATCTCGTGGCTAAGCAATCTCCGTGAATGGTTTTAATGCAGTTCAATTGAACTATATCACGGCGCGTAACCAACAAAATTATAATTGCCAGAATGATTTTCAATCTCCGACAGGAGCGGAACTTGAAGAAGAAGATAAGTTTTCTTTGTGAGTGAATGCAGAAATAAAACACTTGAAATAGATGAATTGATACCGAATCTGCTTTTATAAGTTTGTTAAAAGTGTTTAGAACCTCTTTTTTTTTTCATTCTGGTCGAAATTTTCTAGTGTTTTTAAGAGACTACTGTTCTTTATATGTCTTGTTTCTTTACTAATCTGTAGAACTTTTAATCAGTATACAGTTCGTGTTGTCACTTATGTTTCACCAGACTGAATGTACTTTGCTAAAACTATGTGGAACATTTAATCTACTTTGCGTAGTCCTTCTCGTTTTCGCAATTATTATCACTATATCTCTATTTTTTATTTTTCATCAGTCTGCTCACAATAAAATTAACATTAAATCTATATTCCATACCTTTATGACTAATTTGAAATAAAGACAATGCCATTGAATCCCACAGTCTTCATATATGATACGCAACTGACTTGTTATGGACCAATAAATTCCGCCTTATCTTAAATTGCAAAGGAAGATGACGTGTTACATTTAGCACTCGATGACAAGGATCTTAGTTTACGGGGTGTTAATGGAGAGAATATGTATGCACAAACCGAGTCTGATAAATGATAATTAAGATAGCTGTTTCAAAAGATTCCCATCATAACCACTTGTGGAAATTTTACAAGGACCTTATCAGGTTCGAAAAGGATAATATTTTTGGAATGTATCGACTGTATAAATTTTTTATAATTAAAATGTGAAGGAATGAGATATTATCTTTGTTAACGAAGTGAAGCCGAAGCTACACTAAGCAAATAAAATATAGGGTAACAATTGGATGACAGGTGACCCAAAAGAGGACGCATTCAACAATAGACATCAAAAGCAACACTGGACAAGAAATGTTTGTGTCCATAAATAAATTTTATTAAAAAATCATACGCACACTTTTCAATGACTTAAGGGGCTCTAAATCGTTAGTTTCTAACCCATTACTCCCCGTTCAGGTCTTGAGTAACCAACACCTACAATTTATCTTAGTTGCGCAGCAATAAAAATAAATCATTTAGTGACAAATCCATGTGAAAAGCCGGGTAATAGTCAATTGAATATTTTGCGTCTTGCGCTGATTTCCAAATTTAAAATTTCCTAATCCATAAGACTATTACTAATGGAAGAACGACGAAGACACAAGAATGATCAAGATGGCAGCATTATGTATAAAAACATTAACAGGCAAATAAAAGCAAAATGAATGGCTTAAGCAACAATGTATCGATGCTAGAACATTTTACAACGACAGCACGACGACCGTAATTTTACATAAAAAGCTTAAGGAGACTGCTGGAATATACAGAAAACGAAGACCAACTACATAGTTAATCAGGATATACCAGATAGTGCTGGGTGAAAAGGAGAAAATTGATATATGGGAAAATTATATCCAGGAGCTCTTCCGTGACGAAAGACCCATGAGTGAAGTTTATACAGACGACCAGCTGACTGGCCCTTCAATCACCAAAGAGGAGATAGAAAAGGCAATTATTAAATTCAAAAAACAATAAGGGCACCTGGAACCAGATGAAATCCCGTCAGAAATACTCAAATTACTAGATGAAAGGGAATTTCAGCACTACACAAAATATTTAATTAATTTATGAAACTGGCTGCTATCCTCAACAGTGGTTACGCTCTACCTTTATTCACCTGCCCAAGAAAGTTCAATGCAAAAAGATGTGAGGATCACAGACTCATTAGCCTGATGAGTCACACTTTAAAGATATTCTTAAAAATACTACATCAAAGATTATACAAAAAATGTGAATGGGACATCAGTGATTCCCAGTTCGGGTTTAGCAAGGTTTAGGACACGAGAAGCAATAGTAGCAACACAGGTGCTGGTCCAAAATTGTTACGATCAGAGGAAGGATGTGTTCCTATGCTTTTTAGATTACCAAAAAGCGTTTGATCGTGTCCAACACCACAAGCTATAATGCATATTCTCAAGAAAGTTGATATAGACCAAAAAGATCATAAGATGCATTGAAAACTTGTACTGGCATCAAACGCACAGTTAAAAATAGACAATTCTATATCCAAACCCATACATATAAGAAGAGCGTTCGACAGGGATGTGTGCTTTCCCCTCTTTTATTTAACATTTAATTCGGAAGCCATATTTCAAGAGTCTTTGGAGGATGCAGAGATTGGAATCAAGGTGAATGGAGTATTGATCAACAACATACGATATGCTGATGATGGTGTCTTAATTTGTGACAACATAGTCGATCTTCAACAACTTGTCACTATAATCGGAGAATACAGTAAGCGAATGGGATTAGAGATTAATTACCAAAAAGACCAAATTCATGATCATCTCCAGAAACTTGGATGCACTTGAAAACTCCACCATAACACTGAATACTAAGTCCATTGAAAGAGATGAGATAAATTTAAATACCTGGGATCGTGGCTTTTTGAAGACTGGGCATCGGACAGGGAAGTAAAATGTCGCATTGAGCAAGCTCGACAAGCTTTCGTAAAATTCAAGAAGGTACTGACTTGTTCAGAGTTCGATCTTCAACTGAGACTAAGGTTTAACTAAGTGCTACGTATGGTCAGTGCTGCTATATGGCGTAGAGCGCTGGACACTCAAAAACGAGGGATATAAACAGATTAGAAGCTTTCGAAATGTGGCTTTATCGCCGTATCCTAAAAATACCATGGACAGCGAAAATCACAAATATAGATGTCCTTAAAAGAATAAACCAAGAACGCCAACTTTTCGAAACCATCAAGAAAAGGAAAACGACGTATCTAGGTCACATTCATGCGAAATGAAAAATACCAGTTCCTCCAACTTATAATCGAGGTTAAAATTGAAGGCAAGAGAGGAATGGGACGCAAGAAAATGTCCTGGCTCCGAAACATAAGGCAATGGACAGGGATTAACGACATACAATCTCTGATACATATTGCAAGAAATAGAGAATTAATGGAAAATGTGATCGCTAACATCCATTAGTGGATTTGCATCATGAAGAAGAAGAAGAATCCATAAGACTCCATACCAATAACTAAAGATTTGATGTTGAATATTCTATACCTTTACAGCATTTAATCACCTATTATCTTCTCGCTAGTGAGAAAAAGACAATTTGCTATTAACTTCGTTGAT
Source organism: Diabrotica balteata (assembly GCA_918026665.1). Lineage (NCBI taxonomy): Eukaryota > Metazoa > Arthropoda > Insecta > Coleoptera > Chrysomelidae > Diabrotica > Diabrotica balteata. Next base: position 3,902,165 of record OU898281.1, on the reverse strand, counting down.
GCAGTTTATCGACAACATATTTTGTGGTAATTAATTACCCCATCACTATTCAGGATCTTCCATTCAACTTTAACCGTCTTATTATGACAGCTAAAAAGTATACTGTCTACGGGTATATTGAACAACCTCAACAACATACATACAAACCATGGGGGAGTAATTTAATATACCTAAAAATTCGCTTCCCACCAATATTGAGTGACAAAGAAACCCTTTCACTCTTTACAAACCGATCTTGCGTTCTTTTGTTTTGGGGCTCTTCCCTACGATGTCGTCGACAAGTGTTGTGCACTTTTGTGTTGGTTATAGTGAGGTGCAATTATTGTTTTGTCGAGGATTATATCGTCGATGATCTTTTTTTATAATAAGGGGCTACTGATTGGTGTTTAATCAACACACTTACAAAATGATGAATTGGTAATGGTTTTAAGAGGTTACAAGTGTTTAAAAGAACCATTGGAATTGATACATTTTCATATTTTAAGGGCAAGTAATTGTTTAACTTATTTAAATAGCAATTAGTAAAAAATATCGACTGTATTATAACAGTAAAATAATGGTAAAAAATGTGCGGTACACAAGAATTTATCTACTGTATAGAAGTAAATACTCGATATGAAATTTAAATAAGTACAATAAAAATTTAACTTACAATCTGACGAGTTTATATACTTCATATATTCATTTTCCACCCCGTTTACATATTTATTACATTTTTCCAGGTTTTCGCTGAATCTTTGTTACTGCTTGTCTTTTACTGTTATTAATTTCTACTGCTTCTCAAGAGCGCTTGACTTGTGCTTGTGTTTTCAAACATTCAAACAGCGGCTGAGACATACAATATGAAAATATCAACATCTAGGACGAAATCTTTATGTGTAAGTATGATATAGTTTATGTAAAGAATGTCTAAACGATGTCCTCTGCAAAAACTAACTACATGAGATTAGATAGGAAAGTACGTCTATATCAATAATGTGTGAAACCAATAATGAAACTTGTGATACAAACTAGAGAATATACAGCAGCAACGAAAATAATACTTAGAACGTCAGAAATGGTTGAAGAAAAGCAAGAATACAGTTACCAAATGTTGGTGATTTGATACAAATAAACATTTTTTTCAAAACTTATGTTGTACTTTTTATGGAACTAATATTCTTCAAAAATGTTCATATAGATTTTGCTCTACCACACGCTATATGATCTAAATTAAGGATCTCTATGCTGACAAACGTCGTCTTAAGCTATTTTGGTCTAAGAACAACCCCAGCACAGCCACTTGGCAAATACTGAAAGCCTTAATCCGGCAGGTAGATATATGGGTAAAAGCTAGATTTTGATGAGCAGGGTAGGACTCCATGGAGAAATTGTCGTAGTTATAGAACTTTGAATTTTAAAATATATATTCCCAATTGGCTAATACTTTAAAAGAAATAGATGTAGAGCGAATGTTCGAATTTTATGCTTGTATCCAAGAAGAATAAGATCTAATCTAATGGTATTGTCGATGGTGGCGATGTTAATCCTTTTACAACAAATTTATCATAAGACATTTATGTTAACAGAAATATTATGTTAATAGAATTGTTGGGCAAAGGAAATAGTCTGAATGCAGAAAAATACCTACATTTTTTTAAATAATCAGTTTCCCGATTTTCTTAATTACTCATCATTAATTGGAACAAACATGATAGATCAACAACTCATTGTACAAGAAATGTTTGAGATGTTGTTCTACATACTTTTTACAGTAGAATGATAGGGAGGTATATGGAATTACTTTGGCCTCCGAGATCTCCAAATCTTATACCTATGGACTTTTTTTGTGGAGCTACGTAAAACAAAAGGTTTACTATAAAAGATCAATTCGAATCGTTGATCATTTTGAGAGAGAAATAAAAGAAGAATGTGAAGCTATTACGCCAGATTTAATTAGAATTATTGTAATGAATTTAATCGAAGAATAAGTGTTACGAATATTTATTATTTGTATACAAATACAATGTATTTAGTTAATTTTTAGTTCTATCATGTTACCCAAAATTTCTCGTTGCTACTGTTTTATAAACTATGTCAAATATAATATCAAAACGTCAGAAAACAAACTGTCACCGATTAGGAAAAAAATTAATTAATTTAATAATTTAGGAGACAGCAAGAGAACAGAATTTGAATTTGTTTTTACGCAAATAAAAACAGTAAACTACAAATCCTTCAATTGCTGGCTGTTCAATAAAGATAAATTCCCAACAATAAAAATAGAAAGAGAAGATTTTATATTCTAACCAATTGACTCCCAACATTCTACAATAAAAATATAAAATCCAATATTTACCCTATTAAACAAAAAGTTCTTCCATTTTAACCTGTTTTATTGTCCTTGTGAATTAGTGTTGGTTTTTTATTGTTAAGTGTTTTTTTTTTCGTTTTAAAATTTAATATAATCATAAACGAACCTTCATTGTGGCAAAATTCAAACAATATAAACGAAAGCTGCACTTTTTACCTTTAAAACGCATCTCGATTTTTGTCGATAGGATACTTACATCAAAAGATAAAGAATTTTTAATTTCTAAATGATACAAATTTTATTTCAAAAATTGCTTTCGCGCGCTTCATTCAAAATCGCCTGTCTCTACAAGCGTTTATTTTACGGCATACTGATTATTGGTAAATTAATTTTTTCCGTTTTTCCCCCTACCTTTTAGGAGAAACCCGGGAGTCGGAATTGCAAACTTTGTCATCTTTGTTGGGGTCCAAAAATTGACATTCTCATAATTCAGCTTGTTTGTATAATTTTCAGAGGTTCAGTGGCAAGTAATATAATGTGGATAGCTAAGTAGAAGTAAAACTGACAAAGAAACAATTCACATCATCAAGACTTAACAAATTAAGTAAAATAGTTTGGAAAATGCACTATATTGGGAATCTTTTTCTAAATTGGAGAAGACATTTTAATGAGAATATTACAAATTCTTTTTATATCACATAATTTAAGAGGCAACAATTGATTATGTCTGTAAGAAATGAGGTTAGATGTGACATATTAATTTTTCGTTTACAATAACAATGAAAGCATTACAATCCGGCCCTGTTACATAAACCTCATCTTCATTTTATTTATTCCAAACGCTAAGAATCGCCGCACAAGCTCTACCACGTTTCTAGGGTTGGTAAACATCCGAAAAACTTTTTTTCGACTTAAGTACTGTGTATTTACATTTTTAGAAGGAACACAGAGTCATCAAGTAGTCAACAAATAAAAAATAAGGTGTGTTTGTTAGGTTAAAGACTTGTTTGGTTCCTTTATTTCGGGCGATAATTTTTAGGGTTAATGTTTTCGTAAGGTGTTCGAGGGTAAGTGCGAAATGACAGAAATTGTTTGTGTTTATAATTGAGAGAAGCATCAATTGCGTGGTGTTTGTTTAATATAATTAAATCAAAAATGCAGACAAAACATTCTACATATACAGGAAACAAATTGTATATTTCTTGAGTTCTCTATTGCGTGAATTAACACAGCAACATAATAATGCACCATCAACGTAGAAGACTCTTGGAGTAATCTGTTTCTTCTTTCTTTATATATTCTGCCCTTTCAGAACGTTGGTAACCATAATAGCTATCTTAATATTATTCACTGCCACCCTAAATGCTTGTATTAATACCATACCAATATCTCAAGTTCTTCAACCATGAAGTCCTTGACTACGTTTAGTACTCCTTTCATAGATTGCCTTTACTGCTGTTATAATTCAATTTAATCCCTCATCGACATTCTCACTGACATTTTCTCAAACTTAATTTGCGTTCAGTTGTCTTTGAACGGTTTCCGTAATCTGTTTAGTTTGGGGGAAAAGTCGAGTGGAATGTGAACTAGAGACTTAAAACAAGTCCCATTTTTATTTTTTTCCATAGTCTTCAAAACCTTCTTTTAGAGTCGTATAATAATTTGCCACACCAACATCGATAATTCAAAACTTTTAAATGCATGATATGCTACCAATGGAGTAGAAACAAACACACGAAAACACTGAACACACGAAACTTTAAACAGCCAATGCTAATCCATAATTTGATAAATCATCGACATTTTGCTAGACATCATTAAGTGTCATTTTATATACACAACTGTCAATTTGACAAATTCCTATTACAGTTTTTTATCCATAGTATGTTTTCATACTAATGTCGTCCAAACTAGAGCAAGTTCTAGAAATAGACCCCCCCAATGAGTTGGTTTTTAAAGGTCGATACGATGAACCAGTCACCTCCACTCTGACCCTAACTAACCCTTCAGACAAAAGAGTGATATTTAAAATCAAAACAACAGCTCCAAGAATGTACTGTGTTAGGCCTCCTTCTGGAACTATCAATGCTAACGAGAAACGTCAAATAACAATTTCTTTTCAACCATCTGAAGATGCCGTTGAGACGACCATGCACAAATTCATGGTCCAAAGTGCGTACGCTCCACCAGGAGATGTAAATATGGAGCAAATATGGAAGAATATTATACCGGCGCATCTCATGGACACCAAACTGAGATGTGTCTTTAACTTAACGGAGGAAAAGAACGAAGACCGCCAGGACTTTTCCCCAAAACTAGTGTCTACACCGATCAATACTTCCAGTGAAATCGACAATGTGGCTCAAGAGCTTCTTCAGGACATTAAGAAGGAACAAGAATCGTTTCTGAAGTTGGAAAACCAGACGCTAAGGGATCAGATCCGGCAGCTTCAAATGGAAATGCGAGCTACGAATTCGACGACGGATTACATCCACAACAATTCTTATAACGTGGTCTATTTCGTCGCATCTCTTGCAGTCGCAATTGCAGGTGCTGTGTTTGGAAAGTATGTGCTCTAAAAATTACTTTATTTCAACATTAGTGAGTATATTGAGTCATTTAGCAAATATATTTTTTGAACGAGAATATTTTTTATTTAGTAAAAGTCAGTAATATGAAAAATGATAAAACGAACATTTTTTTCGAGATTATTGGTTAGTTTTGCGTGACCATACACAAATAATATCGACTGTTTCCACAATATATACCAGTTATGACGAACTTAGAATGTACTAGTCAGAAATTGATCTACACAGCTTTTTACACTGACCCTTCCTCTTTGAATCTTCCCACATTTTTCTATTCTAACGCAATATTTTCAGTTGTAATAGAGTATAGTACATTATAGAGATCATAATGTGTTAACAGACTAACAAGTGATATACAATAGATCAAATTTCATACTAGTTAATAAACTAACTAGACAAATAAGACTTGATTTGATGATGTCTGTGAAAGTGGAACGTACCCACACCATACCTCCTCTTCACTACTGAACTCATTCAAAAGCACGTCATAGATATTTTAAAACAGCTGGGACTTAGTGAACATCTCTACCTTTACTTTTTCCATGCGTATATGGGGCGTTCACATGCGAGAAAGTTTTTGGAAGATATGGTCCCTCCAGAGCTTAATCCTTTTTGATACCCTAGGTATCTGTGCCATATGCAATATCCTTGACGAAATGTCAATGATGCAATCAGAGTGTGATGTGTGTCACATATTTTAGTCGTTTTTAGATTTACACAAATTTCCAGATCAAATTTTTAGTTGAATGTAAATATTGATTTCCCTGGAGTAAAAACTTACATCTATTGACTCTTCCATGCTGAAAGGCAGAGAACCACAAATTCTGTAAGAGTAGCAAGCGTTGGAAGACGTTGATCTCATGACAGACGAAGATATTAATGCTGCAAAAATATGTGGCATCTCGTAAGACGCATCAGTAAGCTGGTGAACAAGGTCAAGATTACATACAAGCCAAAAGGGCTCTAATCAAGGCTTCTGCAAGATAAAAGTGTTGTCGTCAGAGCCATTAGAGGCCATGTCAAAACAAAGACAAATTTAGAAGACCGAAGGTCCAAAAAGGCAAAGGTCAGACGGAAGCACACCAACCGAAAGCCGACGCAAATGGAAAAGCCCAAAAACTGAGCATGTAACTTTTTGACACTATTAACTAGATTCCCAGAAGCCAAAGTGGATGTGAATAAGCTTAAGGCAGTCCAAAAAGCCATCTTGGTGGCTTTTTCAGTTCACGAAGTAGGACAGCAGGTTTGCTTCCTGAGAAGTATTCACAGGCCACAAATGTAGCAATGTTTCTATTAGTTGCTGTTTTTCTTAATATCAGTAGTGCCATATTTACATACTGCGTGTATTTATTTTTTATATTCTTCAATTTCTGTTTATTTTCCATTACTTTAGGATCATTATCAATTAAATCAATTAAGCAAGTGTTTCCCCCTAGTTTTTTGGGCTTTTTATTTCTATTTTAATCCCTGGAGTCTGAAATAGGTCATTGTCTTTTTTAATTCATTTGTACACGTTTGTTGTATCAATTTCAAACCCTGTGTATATTATTATGATTATAAAAAATATCTTAATAAAAAAATTACATCTGCTAAATCATCTTTGTAATCTTGACAACGTGGTACTGTTCTATTTTTTTATGAGCAATTTTTAACATCAGAATTATCATTAAAATATTTAGTTCGCCACACCAGATGCGGATTACGTAAATAATTTTGTTTACCGAGAATTTTTTGGCGGTCCAATCTGGAAGTTCTCACCATTTTTTTCACGTCGTTTAATGTACCGGGAAGAGTTTTCAGAACCATATGTTGGATCACAATTCCACATACGTCGTTGGTATGTGATGTTACGCATGTGGTCCACACTTGAAAGGAAGCTATCTTGTTAAATTATTATGTATTTAAACCACAGAAACATAAGGCGCCGAATTTTTAATTCTCTAAACAGAAAGTTTGTCGCATTGAAAAACTTTTGTAAATTTTAATTTTACGACCAGAATCATGTATTGTTATGTACTGTATAAAGTGTAATTAAATTTCTAAGATTTAGTAGTCATTGTTCTGTTTTTTGCACTTTTTTGTGGATCCTTTTTCTTAGTTCATTTTTTTGGTTTACTGAATGTATTTATCGCTTGTTTTTTTATTTTTGTTATATCCCTTTTATTAAATATCCCTTTAATATGTTTTTGTTATTTTTGTATCATTTACTTTACTGAATTCTGTGCAAGCCTTTTTTGAGGTATATTGAATATTGCAATTCGTGTCGCAGAAAGTTGGAAATGTTTATAGAAAATACCATTCTACTTCTTATGCGTTTGGTGTGCATGATTGTAGTTTATATCTCTGTCTCAATATCAAATAACATAATATAGTCACTAACGATTTCTTTAAGCTCACACTGTATGCCTAGCACTTATAGAGAAAACAAAAATCCATTGCCGCTGCCAAAGAAACAAGCGAAGAACAGAAGATTTAAAGACCAACGGCACTATAAATCTCGAGTCATAATATTTTTATGCAACCGATGCACTTAGACGTTTGGATTTTTCTGTTCAAATGACAGAACAAAAACAAAGAACAAAAAAAAGTTAGTTTATAAACAAGTAAAGGGATTTTTTATCAGTCTTTTTAAAGATATAAATTTTTAAAAAGATTTTTAATGTACGCGGCAGCAATCTGTGGTTTTAATCCAGAACCGGATTGATATTTTAAGATATTAGTAGGTGTATAAGATAAAAGTATATGAGGAATTCTAAAAAAATTTGCACCTTAACTGGAGCCAATATGTCATATTGCAATTTGCTGCCCGTACCGTGCAGTAACAATTTTATTCTGTATGTTGATACCAAAAAACATGTTTTCAGATGCGAGCTTTAAAAAAAAGGCAAATTTAAGTTTTTTCCAACAAAAAAACTGATTTGTTCGCTAAAGCTATTTCATTCTTCTAGCGATCTGCCTCGAAAGACGAGTTGAAAGAGACTTCTATACTTGGAGCACACGTACATTTCAGGTACCAATCGCTTCGTCTTGGTCTCCAGAAGGAACTCTAACCCTTTGAAGAGCCAAGAAACACCTGATCAAAGCGTGGCAAGCGGTTATTCAGTCCCTAAAATCGACGTTTTTTTTTTCAGTTTTTTTCGCGATTTTACCAGAAAATCAAGTTAAAATGACTTTCATTCGACAACTGAGTTTTCCAAAGGCGATTGGATCGAAGTAATTTATGATCAATGGTACGCAGGAGTAGTTGAAGAGGTAAACAACGAACATCTTGTAATAAAACTTCTCACAACTACAAAAAATGACTTTTGTTTTTTGAATCGACCACAGCATACACAAAACGTTTTATCAACTCAAGTTTTATGTAAAATAGAATCGCCAGAACTAACTAAATTTAGAAATAAAATAATGTACAATATCAGTGAAAATCAGAAAAAAATGATTGAAATCTAATGTAAAAAATAATATAATTATATGATATATTTGGTATAATTTATATATTAATATAATTTCTTTTTGAATCAAAAACAGTATTAAAATTTTATTTATTTCATATTATTCGAGCTTTAATATGTATTGTTTCTGTTAAACACAAGATTATTTAATATTATATGCCAAGTTCTTTTTTATAGTGTTTAATTAATGAAAAAGTAAATATATTTATACCATTACCACCTACCACGCTTTGAGCAGGTGTTTCTCGGTTCTTCAAAGGGTCAGAATTCATTCTGGGATCAAGACGAAGCGATTGGTACCTAATATGTATGTATGCTCCAGCTATAGAGGTACTTTTAATATATTTTTCGGATAAAATTGCGAAAAAAAATGAAAAAAAAAACGTCATTTTTAGGGACTGAATAACCGTTTGCCACGCTTTGAGCTTTTTTTTTTGTTCTTCAAAGAGTCAAGTTCATTTGGGGACCAAGGCGAAGCGATTGGTACCTAATATGTATATGTGCCCCAACTATAGAGGCATCTTTTAATCTATTTTCAGATAAAATCGCGAAAAAATTAAAAAAAACGTTGATTTTAGTGACTGAATAACCGCTTGACACGCTTTGAGCAGGTGTTTCTTGGCTCTTCAAAGGGTCAGAATTCATTCTGGGGATCAAGACGAAGCGATTGGTACCTAATATGTATGTGTGCTCCAACTATAGAGGCATCTTTTAATCTATTTTCGGATAAAATCGCGAAAAAAATAAAAAAAAACGTCGATTTTAGTGACTGAATAACCGCTTGCCACGCTTTGAGCAGGTGTTTCTTGGCTCTTCAAAGGGTCAGAATTCATTCTGGGGATCAAGACGAAGCGATTGGTACCTAATATGTATGTGTGCTCCAACTATAGAGGCATCTTTTAATCTATTTTCGATAAAATCGCGAAAAAAATTAAAAAAAAACGTTGATTTTAGTGACTGAATAACCGCTTGACACGCTTTGAGCAGGTGTTTCTTGGCTCTTCAAAGGGTCAGAATTCATTCTGGGGATCAAGACGAAGCAATTGGTACCTAATATGTATGTGTGCTCCAACTATAGAGGTATCTTTTAATATACTTTCGGATAAAATTGCGAAAAAATGAAAAAAAAAAAACGTCGATTTTAGGGACTGAATAACCGTTTGCCACGCTTTGAGCTTCTTTTTTTGTTCTTCAAAGAGTCAGAGTTCATTTGGGGACCAGACGAAGCGATTGGTACCTAATATGTATATGTGCTCCAACTATAGAGGTATCTTTTTAATCTGGTCTATTTTATTTCTGGTCTTATGATTTTTCAATTCATAAGTGATCTTTGTTTCGTAACAATAGACTTCCATATTCTTCAGGATCCAGTGTCTTTTAAATATGTCATTAAGCAGGCCAATAATCACAAAAAGAAGATGTGAATGAATTGAGGATCATTAACCATTAAGCCTTGCAGAGCCAGTGCAAAAAATGCTTCAAAAATGATCAAACTCATACAGAAATCTTTGAGAGTATTTCGAAACACGGGTAACGCATCGTTTATGATAAATATTTGATTTAACTTCTCCTTATTGTTATTTTTCTACAACATTTTATTCATTTTGGGTTCTTTTGAGACGTGAAAAGGTGAAACCAGTTCCTCTCTGTAGAGAATGCATCTTAAAGTGCACTTAATACCGACAAGTCGTACGTTATAATTATTCCATATAGTACCATTAAAATTCGAAGGCAAAAAAATACATTAGCTTTAGCGGTCGAGATGGATTCAGCATCATTACACATTATGTTTATTATATTCCGCTCTCATCTCGTGGGTTATTATTTCTAATGACTCGCTAAGTTCCTTTGAACGTTGCTCAATTTTTCTTCAATTACGCCATCTTGTTGGTTTACTTTCGAATCATGCGAATGGTTAATAGTTTTGGTTTCGATAGTGGTACTAGACAAATTTTATTGGATGTTTTACGACTAGTACGAAGATATGTTTATGGTTATTGGTGTAATTTAAACATATTTTTATATTAATAATAACGAAGTCATAAAAATTGTAGAGTGCTAATGAATTAATTATGGAGGATGTACATGTACAAGACGAAAACATTGAAATCACGGGTGATATGGTCAAGAAAGCCACAAAAGATCTGAATAATCTGAATTTCAGGGAAAATCCAACCGAAAAATTATTCAACAAGAACTTACTCAACTGCTGTACTGATGGACATTCTGTCTAAGAAGAACAGAAGAATGGAATATTGCTTCTATAACGTCAATTTACACCTATTAAATTAAGGACTATGTAAATAGAAAATCTTTTTTTCCTCAGTAAAATAACTACATTATATACGAAAACTAAATCACCTATTAGCATTATGGAAAGCTCAAATGTAGTTTATAGAATACCATGCCAAAATTGTGATAAGTCATACATCGGACACACATCTAGAAATCTAATAGGTAGACTAACATCACATAAAAGTGACCTTAGAAATAATAAAAATACGTGTGCATTAATAGATCATGCAATTAATAATAATCATTCATTTAATTTTAATGAAACTAATATATTAAGACATGAAAACCAATTAAATAAAAGAGAATTTTTAGAAATGGTATGCATAAATAAATATCAATACGTTAATAAAAAAACTGATATTAACAAACTAAGCAATATCTATAATTTCATTCTATCTTACGAAAATTAATACTTTAATTTTCTAATATATGATTTTCTGACTATAAAGACTATATTTTCAAAAATTTAAATATTCATATTTGGCGCCACTTTTTACTTAAGCATAATAACAATCTAGAGCTAGTTATCAATAACAAAAACAGACACGAGTGTCTTTCTGACATAAATTAAACATCATTATAATAATCAATGTCATAATATATTCAAAATTAAAATATTGTACTTACATAAAAATATAATTTAGATAAGTTAAGAATGTTTTGTGAATTTAATAATTTAATGGTTTAACCTCATGTTATAAGTTTTTATATTAGTTTTATACAATGTTTTTTAATTCTAATTTCATTGTATTTACCAGAACATATTTTAGCATATCCTGATGAAGCAAATAAATTCTTCTAAATAAATTTTTTAGTTGTTAAAATTTTAACAACTAAAAAATCATAATTTCGACATATAAGGAAATGAGATCTCTCCATTGTAGTGGTATTTATAAATTGACCATAGCTCCGATGATGGCTTTGTAAAGCCGAAAGCGCTCAGCTAGGAATTATTTAAAATATACACACTTCAAAAATATTTTTTTACCTTTTCTTTTGACTTGTCATAAGTGTGTACAAAAAACATATCAGTCTTTTGATTTTTAAAAAAGATAACATTCCCTTGCTTTTCTTAGATACATCTCAATAAGATATTATTATAATAATAAATGAACAATATACTAATTAAAAAAAAGAATTTCAATTAAGAAAATTCTAAACTAATATTTCCCCAAACTGGGATCTAACTTCATCGGTTTTACCAATGAACCTTAACGACATAGATATTCAAAAGATCTACTTGTAATTGTTCGGCGCTTGCGATCTATGAAAACAGAAGCTCACATTCAAACTTTACAACAATCAAAAATTTAGTTATTGCCGACAATTCAAAGAATTACTTCCTTTAAATGTAGTTACATTGGCTTTTTTCGATTAACCTTGGGTAAACCTTTGCGTTTTAAGTTCAAACTACCATACATTTCCAACGTTAACAAATAAACTTTTTTGCACATAGTAACAAAAAAACACCACTATGTTGTTACTAGCTAAAGTTTTTTTAACATCATAACTCGACATTTCTAAAATTTACGGTAAGGTAAATGTTTTTTATTAGATAATAATATATGGTAGCTGATTATAATTTATTCTCTGTCAGCCGTTAAAGAAGCCAAATTAATTCTCTTTGGCGAAAACGTTAGGTGAAATAATTGATACACATTAGAGTTTTCTTGCAGATTTCCCTAATATTTAAGAGTTTACTATATATATATATATATATATATATATATATATATATATATTATATATATATATATATACATTGTACTGAGTTGTACTTGATTAAAAATAAAACGCATAAATTAAAATTACGAACCGGATTTCATTCCATCTAGAGTATTATATTAAATATGTATCCTTCATTGATATACAATTAGTAGTCATACGTGCTGGTTTACGCTTCAAATGATTCTAATTAATCCCATAGAATATATAAACTAATAGCCATATAAGTTCAAATTTTTTTCCACCGATAAATTTCCCGTTTTCTCAAAGATCAAGTTTACTTTTTTTACAATTAGAGCACCAAGTTCATTGCATATTACGAAATAGTAGTCGGTTGTATAATTAGCGAATATTGGCAATTAAGTGCTTCAGTAGTAGAAGGAAACATTAAAATGGAAATTAGAATTGATTGAATATAATTGTGTCGATATCGGATAAAAATCACCTTGAATTTATGAATGGTTCATTCATGTTGGTAGTGAACATGAGACTTTTTTATTTTCTCAGCTGTTATTCTGCGGGTGTGTGTGTGATAACAAGCATCTAATATAAGATATTTGTGTTTGTTTTGCATGTATGGAATATCCAATAAGCGGTGTTGAGAGCTACACAAGTTTTTTCAAGTTTATTGTATCTATTTTATCAAGAATTCGATTTATGAAATTACGATGGTAAATTTCAGACAGTTGCAACCTTTTCTAAGAATATAACAATAATGAAAAAAACAGGGAAATAAAATATCAACAATCTTATAGAGACTTTTTATTGTATTATAAATTATAATAAATTAAGAAATAGTACATTGTTTACCGGGTAGGAAAAGCTTAACATTCCTGGACGACTGTGAAGATTGCTAAGTCGAGGCGCAAGCCGAGACTTAGCAACACAGAGTCCAGGAATGTGGCTTTTCCTACGAGGTAAACATACTATTTTTCCGCAAATCGTTTAAAATTCGACAGATTTTGATTGATTTAAAAAAAACGCGATAATTTTATTCCCAAATAAATGGTGCTTTGAAATTCCTAATAAAATTACTTGGGTTACTATGGAAACGTATTGAGGTTGAATTGTCAAACTTGACGCTTATAAATTTAATTGCTGGTGTTCTCGAAAGTAAAATGATAAGTGATGATGAAATTTCCATTCCTGGGACTCCTCCAGAGCTGGTTGAGGCAGTGAATACTGCTGCATTAGAATTATTGCCAAAGAAATCAAGAGAAAAGTACGAAAATGCATACAGACGTTTTATGGATTATCGCATGAGTAAAAATACGAGTTCTTTCTCAGAAAATGTTGTAATGGCATACTTCCTAGACCTTTGTTTAAAGATGAAATCTTCAACATTATGGGCCAATTATTCAATGCTGAAGTCAACCCTTGCACTTAAACACAATGTAGATGTATCTACATACTCAAAACTTCGTTCTTTATTGAAACGGTAAGCTCAAGGTAATAGGGCAAAGAAATCTAAGATTTTAACGAAGGAAGAAATTGAAAAATTGATCCAGGAAGATCCAGATAAAGAAAATTTAATGATTAAGGTAATTTACAAGGTTTTAATTTCTATTTAGATTATAGCTTTATTTATTTTTTAGGTGGCTGTAATATTTGGTATTTCTGGGGCCTGTAGAATGGATGAGTTAGTCCGAATGACTGTACACGATATAGAAGACTTAGAATCTAAGCTTTTAATCAGCATACCTGATTCGAAAACCAACAAACCAAGATCATTTGTAATTAATCAGATCTACTTGAATGTTTATCGAAAGTATGTTTCGTTAAGACCAGAAAATATGAACAGTGACCGATTTTTCTTTAAATATCAAAGCGGAAAGGGTTGTAGACAAGTGGTAGGAATTCATCAATTTAGAAAAATGCCCAAAATAATTGCTACTTATTTGAACTTGGTAAATCCGACAGAATATACTGGTCACTGCTTTCGTCGGTCTTCTGCAACAATATTGGTTGACTCTGGTGCCGACATAACTAGTTTAAAGAGGCATGGCGGATGGAAGTCATCAAACGTTGCTGAAGGATATATCGAAGAATCGCTTCAACAATAAGGTTGAGGTGGCAAATAAAATTTTCACAGTACAAAATATTCAACAAAATGACACTTCCACCCTGCATGTTGTCCAAAATGTTTCTCATAGTTCTAAGAGTGTTCCTCCAATGTTCAATAATTGTACTAACTGTCAAATTACTGTAAATATAACAAATTGATCTTAAAAATGTATTCAGCAATGACTTGGTGTTTTCAAAATATAAATTAATTCCTTATAAGCAATGTGTTTTCTATCATTTATGTAGAACACTAACAACTGTACGGAAATATCATTTCTTACAGTAAGGAAATGACATTTCCTTACAGTAAGGAAGTCCTGACTTTTTCTTCAAGAAATTTTGACAGGAATGTCAAAATTTCCTGGCGATTTGCGGAAAATATTATTTTTTGTACACATATGTACGTAGATTCTGTATTCTATTTTTAAGCAAGAAAAAAGACCCCGGAAAAAATCGATTTACCAAGAATCTGCACGCCGCGCCGTAGAAAAAAATGTTATAAATAAAAAATGTAACTGAGATAATTTTGAACAAAAATGTTTATTAGAACTTTTTCTGTAGAATGAATGGTATCTTGACCAGCGCCAATTACACAGGCTCTATTCTCAACTATGCTTGCTTCTGAACACTCACGGTTTCCAACTCTATAAAATATATTTAACTTCTGGTACCTTTTCAAATGAATGTAGTCTGGTCTCCACTTCCAATGTTAATCTTGACTTAGTTAATAGCTCCTCTAAGGTCCTAGGTATTAACTGGTGACCTTATCAAGACAATTTCTCTTTGAAGCTGCCTTGTTTGTGAAGAGGCGCCTCCCTTAACAAAAAGAAACTTATGGGATTATGTTTCTCGGATGTATGACTCCTTAGAAAAAATGTTATTACTCTAAACGTTTTTTACAAAGTATCTGGTCATTGCCTTTATACTGGGACAGTGAAATACTGGATGACATATTGATCTCGGATTGGAAATCACTATTGGATACATTCCAATCAATATATAAACTTAATTTCCCAGATGCCTGACACTTCCACTGCTTGTATCGGATATGCTGCTACTACAAGTAGGAGTAAGTGGAACATCGCTACATGCAAAATTAGATTAGAGTGTCCTATCGACAAAAATCAAAATGTGTTTTAAAAGTGAAGAGAGCAGCTTTCTTATAAATGTTTCTATATATATATATATATATATATATAATATATATATATATATATATATATATATATATATTATATATATCGGTTTTAAAACGTTCTCCTACGTCTTCCGATGCCTAGTCGCCATTCACTTCGGTCCATCCAAAGGTCTTCATCTAATTATCTTTCTCTCATACTTCGATTTATGCCGTCTCTCCAACTAAGGCGGGGTCTTTCTCTTTTTCGTCTACCATGAGGGGTCCACGTTAGGATTTGTTTCGGGAGTCGTTCTTCGGACATTCTTTGTACGTGTCCATACCATCTAAGCTGTTTGGTACTAATGTCATCTACTATTGTGTGTTTCACATTCATTATTTCCCTAATTCTGTTGTTGGTTACCCTTTCTGATCTTGATTTTCCTGCTGAGCGCCTCCAGAAATCCATTTCTGTTGCTTCAAGTTTTCTCTTGTATCTTTCTTTTATTTGCCATACTTCACTGCTGTAAGTGATTATACTCTTAACAATTGTATTGTATATTCTATGTTTGTTGTTGTTTGATATTGCCTGGTCCCACAGTATGCTATTGAGAAGGGTAATTGCTTTTCTTCCCTGGTTGTTTCTTTCTTCTATCGTCCGGTCTACGTTTCCTTCTTGTGTGATGGTCATACCCAGGTATTTATATGCGTCGCAATGTTTAATAATTTCGCCATTCCCCAGTGTAAGGTCCTGCTGTGTCCCACCGATACACATATATTCGGTCTTTTTTATGTTTATTTCCAAACCACCTTTTTTGTACTCCTCTATTAATTTCCTTGTCATATATTCTATATCATCGTACTCTTGCGCTAGTACAAGTTGGTCGTCTGCAAATGACAAAGTGTATATTATATTGTTGTTGATCGGTAATCCCATGTTTTTGCATTTGCGTTTCCAAAGTTTTAGAGTTTGCTCGAGGTAGATCTTAAATAATGTCGGTGAAAGGCAGCACCCTTGTTTTAGGCCTTTGCTAATTTGGAATCCTCTCGATAGTCCGCTTCCAAACAATTTGCGCTTATATTGGTTTTCTCTAATGCTTCCCATAGTTTGTTATGTGGGATGCTATCATACGCTTTTCTCAAGTCCACATATAACAGATGCACCTCCTGGTTGACGGCCAGTTTCTTCTCAATAATCTGTGTAATACAAAACAGATGGTCTACCGTTGATCTCCCTGCCCGGAATCCTGCCTGTTCTTCTAGCTTCTATATCTTTATATTCGTTTTCGATTTTATTTTTAATCAGTTTTCCGTATTATTCGGCTGATAGTGTTCGTTACAGCGATGCCTCTGTAGTTGTCACATTGATCCCGTCTGCCTTTTTTATGTATGGTGGATATCCATGATGTCTTCCATTCTTCTGGGATTTCCGCTCCGTTGATGTATCTTTGAAAGAGTTTAGCCAGGTTTTCATATAATTTTGTTGTGCCATATTTTATTAGTTCAGCTGGTATGTTCCCTGGTCCTGGTGCTTGTTATTTTTTAAAGACTTACATACTTCTTCTACTTCTTTTGTTGTTATTCGTAATGGTGAGGCTAAGATATTTACGTTGCTGGTATCACTGTTATTTAAAAATTCCGCTCTGTCCTCATTTAGGAGTTTTTTAAAATATTCGTCCCATTGATCCGGTGTGATTGATGATATTATATCTCTTTTTCTTTTCCTGTCGTAGCGATTTTAATACTTTCCAACTTTCTGTACTTCTCCGTCCTCCTAAATGTGTGTTAATCATGTTACACTTTTGCTCCCAAGCCTCATTCTTCTTTTGGCATATCATTTTTCGCACTTTAGCTTGGGTCCTCTTGTTATTCTACCTTATCAGCGTCGGTCCTTGTGTTCAGAAATTTTTTATACTTCTCTCTTTTATTTTTAATCTCTTGTTCTATTTCTTCGTCCCACCAATAATTGCTGCAAATTTAGTCTAGAAAGGTATTAAATAAATAAACAGATACTGTGTGAAAGCAGTGGAAAGATCCGTCACTATTTTTGATGCAAACAGACACTAACAAAAAAAAATTAATGTATCATAAGAGTCCAAACTTAACCATTGACATTTTTATACCAAATAACGATATTAAAAACCGAAATCTATGTGGTTTAGTGTTTTCTTGTCAAGTCATATGTTCTTTTTCATATTCATCCAAAAATCAGAATTTGATACACCTTTGTACTTAAAACATCTTCTAAAACCTCTCCACTCATACTTGTTCAGTATACAAGTAACAATACAAAGGAACGTTTGAATCATCTAGTCATTCGTAACAAATTCTAGATTGATGTGTTAATAATAAAGGCCTTTTAAGCGCGAGTGTCGGGTCAAAGTTCGCACCTCAATAATGCACACGTTAATAGGTACTTTGTTAAGGCCGCCATGTTGCGTCTAGCGGCTTATAAACGACGCTATACAGTCAGTCTCTAAGGTAAGGTCTGCAGTATGTACTGAGCGCATTGTAAAATAAACACAATATGAGTTTCATTATGAAGTGGATGATGCGTGATAGGAAGAGAATTAACTTCTTGACAAGTTGTTAAAATGTTATATAAAGGTTTATAATGGGTATTAGACTACAGTTGGAAATACAAGGCGTTATGCAGATATATTAAGATTTAGAAATATTTTTTTACATTGATATATTTCTTAACCCTTGAGTAATCGGGTACATGCAAATTACATTAACAGTCGGGTAAGGCCCAGTTTTGTACAATCTTTTTTTATTTCATTTCTAATACATCTTAACCATTTTAAACAAATTTGATACAAAAATATCGTGTTTTACGATTTGGTGATTTGGACAATAGCCGCAACGACCTCGTGACTTGGAGGCGCTGTATCTGCATGTACTTACATCTGCATGTACATCTACTATTTCTGATATCCTTTTGTAAATGAGGTTCTCTTACTCTGGTTTTTTTTTTTTTTTTTTTATTGCCGTATTGCCAGAATCCAGTAAGAGCCTAAGAAGGTATCCATTAGATTCTGACAGGCAACGGTGGGGGAAATCTTTTTTGGACCTCTACGTCACGGAACAAGACACCCTGGTATCTTTTGGCACAGTGGGATACTAAGCCACAAGACATCAGGGTAGTGCCGGATTAACCGTGTTCCGGCTAAAACCTTAACCACCGTTCCAGAGAGATGGTCTTGCCACTCAATAAACAAACTAAAATTTATACATAACCATAACCTATTACCGTAAATCAGAAAATGTTAGACCATAAATAATATTAACTATAAATTTAAGATCCCTGACTTAATTTCCTCTTCTATCCTCCTCTTCCTTTTTCTTCATCACCCCAGAAATCAGACAGTGTACTTCTCTCCATTCTTTCTCTCCTCTTAACATAATATTTACAATAATTTCTTTCATCCAGCCCGAAACCCATTCGCCTCTCGAAATCTCCCATCTCATTTACCCATCTCTGGCAGTTTAAAAATGTGGGCGGGAGCATCCGGTACCGCACAAACAGTACAGTCTGCGAGGCAGATTTGCCTATTCTATTTGTGAAGGTGCCAAAACTACCATGTCCGGTCAGAAACTGCGTCAGGAAGTAGTCTAGTTTCCTGAACTTACATTCCCACCACGGTCTCAGATCGGGAATTAGCTCCTTCGTCCACCTTGCCTTTCCACTATCATTCGCCCATTTCTCTCTGCCACTCTATTATCGTTCTTTCTCTTTCATTCTCATGTATATTTACATCCATCCTCCTCGCATACATCCTCGTTCGCTCTTTACACAATAAAACGATCGGTATCACAGCTCCAATGACATATAGAGCCTCATTCGAGACTGTTCTATATGCACTAGACACCCTGAGGAGCATTCGCCTTTGCGAAGTCTCCATCAGCTTAGCGTATTTTGCAATGTTTAGTACACTACACCACACAGGGGCAGCATAGGTTACTATCGACTGGAAAACTCCATTTAGCACCTTTCTTTTGGTACTTCCTGGGCCTCCTATGTTTGGCATTCAGCCGTATCAACGCTTCCAGATTTCGGTTCGCCTTCTCTACTGTCTTTTGGATGTGAACTCCGAACCTTAGACCTTCCGACAACCAGACTCCCAGATATTTAATTGATTTAACCGGTGCAACCTCTACACCCTCCACAATAAACGATAGAGAGGATCTTTCCCGGTTCCCTTTGAGAACTAACACCTCAGTTTTCTGAGGCGCTAGCTGTAAAATCGTTCTCTCTGATCCACCTACCAATGCGACGCAGGGCTGTATTAGCCGCATTAGCCATGTCCGTTTTCTGACTCGCCTTCACAACCAGTGCGAGATCATCAGCATAAGCTACAAGAGTGCATCCCCTTGGCATCTGTAACCTCAACACCCCCGTCGTACAGGACATTCCACAGGATGGGACCTAGTACTGAACCCTGTGGAACACCCTGCGACAAACTGATGCTGGTATCTTTTTCTCTTATGGACCTGTCAGTGAAGTATCTATCAATTACATTGACCAGGTATTCACTGACGCCCATTTCTATAAGCCTGGACATGATTTTCTTTCCATGATGCCGTATTAAAGGCATCTTGAACATCGAGCAGGATGAGAGTCACCCATCTCATTGGTATCCTGCGTAACTAAAGAGGTTACTTCTGTGACCGCATCTACGGTGGACCATTTTGGCCCTAAAACCATATTGGTGATCGCTCAGCGCATGCTTTTCTTCTAACTCTCGCTCAAGGCGGCCTTTTATAAGCTGTTCATACAATTTAGCTATCGAACTAAGAAGGCAAATTGGCCGAAATCGTACCTCTTCCTCTTGACCTTTACCTTTCGGTATAAGGACAACCTTAGCTTCTTTCAACATTGTTGGAAACTGCTGTTGTTCAAGCAGTTTGTTTAACAATCTTAGAAAATACATGCGGATTATTTTAGTGCGGCGAGTCTTAATGTCCTCCGGCATGACTCCATCTATGCCAGGTGCTTTTCGGATTTTTATCCGTCCAACAGCCTCGCCGAGTTCCAACTCAGTAAAAGGTTCCGCATATACGAAACCAATAACCCTTTCACGCCTATCCTCCACCTGAGGAAAAAGTTCCCGTATTAACGGAGTTTCTCCTCCTCAGGCAGGGGGTAGGGTGTCTTTCTCCCTTTCAGTTCGTTACAGACAATCTGTTGTAGCCCTGCCCCCAGATATTCCCTTTCAAGATCCTGAAGCAGATTTACTCCACCTTTCTCTCTTAGATCTTCTTATCTCATTTCTGTATTCATTCTGGCATTCGCTTTAATTCATTTAGTCTCTCATTCCAAATCTACTGCTTGTACTCTTCTTAACCTCTTACACTCCCTTCTTTACTCTCATGCAATTTGTCCTCAGATTTTCAAGCTGCTCGTTCCACCAGTATGGTTGTTTTCTTTCGTACCTCCCATTTGATCTTACACAAGCCAACTTCTGTGCATCACTTAGACCCTCAATTAAACTCACACACATTCTCACATCCCGGACCAATCAAGCCAAAAGCATCTACAAAAAACCTCCTCATTTAAACATCTCTTTAGATTGACATCCCCATTTTTACGTTTCTGTCTTTTAACTAGCTATTTCAAAACTCACATACTTGTGTAAGCTAAGCGATTCTTCTTCCAAAACAGTCCAGCTTATGACCCTGTTTAGAAATTTTGTTGAAGCCAGTGTGATGTCCAGAAAGGATTCACTATTACCTCTCCACGAATGTAGGTTCCTTACCGTCATTTAAAACAGTAAGCCCCATTGCATGGATCCATTCTGATAGATATTTTCCCTCTCCCATTCTTGCACTCGTGGATTCCATGGACGATCCTTCGCATTGAGGTCACCAGCTATGACGACCGGTACAGTACCCATCCTAGCCTCTTGCATAATCGAGTCAATGTATATCTTCATATACTCGAAGCGGGATGTTCGGTGAAACATAGCAATTATATACTACCAGGTTTCCGACATATACCTTAAACATAACCATTCCCAATGGAGTGTCTGGTAATGCCAGCTCCTCGATTCACCACGTACACGGCTACGTCAGATTTTTCTATCCTTAATGATCCCCTGTCTAGAGACCAACTTTACGTTGGGCTCCTGAAATAGGATCATGTCATTAACCTTCCCGTCGTGCGAGTGTCTCTGCAACATCGTGAGCAGCCCTCGACCTTCCCACATTTATTTGAAGAAACTTCGTAGTAAATGGGTCTTATTCTCTTTAACTTACTTACCCGTACGCTGTCTGATTCCTGGTCCTAAGTGCTTTCACCCACTCTTTCCTCCTCCCTTCTGATAGGGTCTCTCTTAACTTTCGTTTTTCCAATTATAAGTTTTCTATACTCCGGGCATCGTAAGCTATCAGCTTTGTGCCCGGCTTCTTTACAAGTGAGGCAAAAGCCTCCAAATTACTACATTCTCTTGCCCGATGACCCTCTTTGCCACATCTATAGCAGCAGTCCGCTTTGTTTTCTCCCTTGCATTCGTTTTTGCTATGCCCGAACTGCAGGCATCTAGAGCATCGCTGAATGTGCAATCTCTCTCGTATCTTGCACGAGTTCCAGCCGATAGGTTATATGTTCTTTCTCTAATGCTTTCTTGGCTGCAATTCGCGTCAGACCGACCGTAACGTTTGTGTTCCCGTCTCTATTTTCCCTTATAGAGACGAGTTTGACATCATTAGGCCCCCTGCTGCCGGTATATCTTCGAATCTGCTCCAGAATTTCTTCCTTTGTGACATCTCCGTCTATGTCAAATATATATCAACCTGAACTTGATAACCCCGGACGTCTTCTACCGTGTTTCCCTCCGTATGGGCCACAATAGTCTTCTTCAGGCGCTCGGCCTGTTCTTTCCCTGCTACTTCAAGGATGAGATCTCCGCCCCTGGTCTTTTTAGCACTTTTGACACTAATCCCCTCCTTCTTCGTATCTACACTACCCTTTATTTGTTTCAGCAACTCGGCATAAGATTTTCCACCTCCTTTCCAAAATAACCCTTCTGCGTTCCACCCTAATTTCTTCTTGTTCATAATCCTCCAACACGAGGTTGAGGTCCATATCTCTAAAGGTGACTTCAAGAAGCTTCCTGAGGTTCCTACCTCTGTAGCCGTCTCACTACTTTTAGGGATGCCTCTTTGTCCGCCTACAAATTCTATGTCTTCCCTCAATTTAGACAGAATTTCCCAGTAGTCTCTTATCCCGTCCATTTCCGTCTCCCCTTTTTCCACAGGGACCATAAAAATGGTCTGACAGCTTCCCTGTTCTTCTCCTCCTGGCCCTTCCTTGTAATTGTGGTTATGGTATTAATTTGAAAGTACTCCACTTGTCCTGATTTATATGTACCTTCAGTACATATTCCTAATTCCGGTTTTTTCTTTATTAGGTCGTGGAACCTTTCCTCCTCACCCGAAAAGTCCAGGTTCTATAACCATTATCAAGTCGCCTGCTGCTTTATTTTTCTCTTCCGGTTTGATAACCGTATAGTGATCTTTTTCCCATTCAATTTCTAGGATTTTCCTTTAATTTTTCAAAGTCTTTGTCCCTGAGTTTAATATCTTTGTGATCATTTCTATCTTCTCGTTCCCTCATTTTTTCGGGGGAGAACTCTTCAAAGTCCACCTGTGTGAACACGCTTGCAGTCTCCTTCATCGTAAACCTCATTATCGTATTTTTTACTTAGTATTTTTTCTTCTCAATGCTACCGAGCGCGACTTGTCTGAAAGTGCCCTCCATTTCTTCGGTTACCCTCTTAAGTTTTTTTATTTCATTTTTAATCACAACCTTCGTGTTTGTATGTTCGGCCATTAGTTTCAATAGATTATTTGTAACGTTGGTAAGTTTCTCCATTTCTCTTACCATAGGCGTTATGTCAAAGCTCTCCACCTTCTCCGTAGGTCTTTTCTCTCCAAGTGAGAAGCTTCTTTGTAAGATTACCTCCCTTGGAAGATCCTTTTTGGTAAGGTGCCGACCCCTGACTGGAGATCTTCCAACAAATCCTCTTTTTTCCGAACATCATCTTCTCCTTTCTCTTTTCTTCTTCACTAAATGACTTTTCCTATGTTCCCTTTCACTGCTATTGTACCCCATATCATCGCATTCATAACTTGTTCTAATTTGTTCAATAGTTTCTTTGTTTTGTTTGGATTTTTTTTGCTTGATTAAGTATTTATCCATATAATTCCCACGATAGGGACGAAATTGTATTGTCCGGCGAGGCCAGTGCGCCACTTACCCGCGCTAAGGCTTAAAATACAGCGGAGGTTCGCCAGTTCTCCGAAGGCTCCGTTTGTGGCCATCTTACGCTAGGCCATTCACACTCTTGGCACGGATCGCCTGACACCGTGTGGTTGCGGATTTTTTATCGAGGTGTTTACTCCTCTGAGCGGTAGTGTCGTTTTATGACATTGATACAAAGAAACGCGCCACTCCCCGTTGTCGAACATGATAAGCAAAGTGAAATGTCAATGACCAAAATCCTCAATGGGCAATCAACATAAGAATAGTAAATGAAGTAAGATAATAAGATAATAAGAATGGCCGGAGGGAATGGGTCCAAGTGTGCAAAGTACGGGCCCAATTCTGCCCAGTCCTCCTTGCATTTACTCTATTGTCCCGTCCGCGCTCGCCTTACAAGTATTAGCGGCCGTGACCGGTCAAAAGAAAACTATTAACTATCTAAACTATTTTTGTTAATAGATTTATAAAATGTTGGTGTATGTTTTGTTATTGTTTGAATCTTTACCAACCTTCTCACATCTGAACAAAGATTTTTTTATAGACTTTAAAAACTTAAATAATTATCAACTAATCGTTTTAGATTATTTGGAAATTGCATCAATATAAGCTTGCTAAAACAGTTAGACATCTATTTGGAAGATGTTATTAAATTTCTATTTTAAAGTTTTTTACCACGCATAATAGTTTCATTAACTTCAGTTGAATTTATTTCAGGAAAACATAGAAAATCAGGCAAGAATTTTCCTCTTTGTTATATATCAAGGGGAACATTATCCAAAAACTGGAACATCACCTTGTTTATCAGTATCGTCATCGCGATCGTAAGTTGGGATCCAAAGTTGCATTATTCAATTAAAAATTCTAACGAAATGAGATATTCTGTGGCCACTTTTCCATTTTCAACTTGGAAATTTTAATGTATATAATATCTTAACTAAAATTTTCATATATTGTCACTTTGACACTTTTGCAATATATATATTCCAGCTAGATACATTTTGATGATGAAGGTACTTGGGAACACCGTAAACAAACCATTAATTTTCAGTTGAGGCAATTATACCAGAAATAATTTTCTTAAATAGATAAACGATGGAATTTGCTGCACTACTAATTTCTACACTTGACTAACATCTCTAATTACCTGATGGCATCTTTTGTAAATTTTTACCAAAAACATCAATTTTATTCAGAGCTTCTCAACTTTCTCGGGAAATATAGAAAACAGGAAACACTTTTCTCCCTTATATTAGCAAAACTTGAAACAATTAGGAACTGGAATGTTTACACACTTTTTCAACATCGTCATTATTATTTTCAACGGGTTTTCATTTTGTTGGGTTTCAAAGTCTCACTGTCTATTCAATAATAAAAAGTGATTTTGTGTTGATATTTTTGTCCATTTAACTTAAAATTTCCAAATATATGATATCTTAACGAAATTTTGGATATACTTAATAAAAAATTTGGACATACAATAAAATGTCCAGAATGAACAACTACTCCTTACTCTGGTTAGCATGTTCTTCTCTTGTCCAAGGTTAAGGCCAATTGGTTTAAGAAGCAATCTAAACCAATCGCACATTTTTGATTGACTGAGTCAACGCCCGATTTTTTAATGTTATAAAAAGTAATCGTCTAAAAGGTCCAGTTCACATATCACGGTATTTGGATAACTGAAGATCTAGATTCAGACATAAAGATACGTAGCAGGATTGAGCAAGCCAGAACAGCATTTACTAATATGAAACTTTTTTTTCTTTGGTATATACGACACCAAAGTAATGGATTTTTTGGAAAAAGAAAACATAGACGAGTAGTGTGGTCTGCTGGGATCAAGAAGTTCCTTTGGACTCTTCCTTTTATTTTTTCGAATTGTTCCAACAATTGTAATTTTGTGCAGCTCCAGCATGCGTTTAACAATTTCGTAATTTGCAAACCAATTATCTATCCATGGTTTTATTTCTAGACGATCCAAACACAGGCTCATAAAATATATTTCATTTCCACTAAATCTGTGCTTTAGTACTAATGCTCCAACAGTAAGTTGAGCTCCAACGTATACTTCCACATTTATCGTGTAAAAACATTTGGCGTCCACTAAGGAAAATACTTTTTATGCCATATTTGTCTAGGTTATTTGAAAAAGTACAATGCGGAATCCACAACGTTCAAGGATGCAAAAAGCATCTCGTCTAATGTTTAGATCCAGGAACGTAAGTTTACATTTCTGATTAAATTGGTCAAAAAACGTTACTTATTAGGGTGCAAGTTTATGTATGGGTTTCTATCTTTCTTCTCTCAGTATATTACGGTCATCAAAAAACGCAAGCAGCCTTGCAAGAGATTCCAAAATCCACGTAGGAGGCTAATAGTTGCTCAAAAACCACCTCTTCCAAATTCCTTTGCAATTTCTCGGCTGGCTTTGCTTTAGAAAAACCTCAGCCTAAGTATTGGATTAGGACCAATTAATCGCCCTTTATTCCTCGAGTATCTGTATGTCTGTTCTTGATGATTCTTGACGACATTTCCTTTTGAACCTAGAAGTAGTGAAATTAAGCTAGAACTTCTTGTACTGAACATTTTTGGAGGCGCATTTTTTGTTCCAGGATACCCCACCTTTGTATAATAAAAGAACGCTGGTTTTCCCTATTTGTTTCAAAATATTTTGAAGTTGCAGGTTCCTTCCCCAATCCTTCCTCCAGTTCTTTTCCCAGTTCTTCCTCCATTCTTCTTCTGTGTCTGTTCTATGGCCACTTTCTTCACACCTGTCTGTTTCTGGCTGACTTTCCAAATCAATGTTTTATCAATATTTCATTTTAGTAATTTTTTAAACATATTTACAAATGAATAATTCTCCTTTTGAATATATCAAGTGATAGAGAACAATAGTAGAGGAAGAAGAAGGGATAGGCCAAAGAAGGGGTGGATTAAGAGAAGGAAAACCCCGCAACAATATGAGGTCAATATTCGTGGAAGAAATGGGTAAAATATAAATAGATACCTACAAAATCGGAGGCTGTTATCGGGCATAAGGAATCTGAGAAGACGACAAAAAAAATAAAGACACTACTATCACAGCTACAGCTATCTTTTAATAACAAATAAAGAATATTTTATAAAAATGTATCTTCTCCCTATATCATTTATTGTAACATATCGGGTAAATAACATCCAACGTTGATTATTTGAAGAATGAACAACAAAAAATACAGTATGTCGACTAGACAATGACTGGCTGGCCTTTGAAATCCAGGTTCTTCTGACTTCCTTAAAATGTGCGCACTTTTATAGGGCTCACTAGACAAGAAATGATATCTATTACATTTATGTGAATATAATTTTTCGTCTTCTAGATCGGAGACATAACATTTCATAATTCCTATATTGAAAATTTAAACCTTCAACTTCATACATTTTTCATTTTAATCGACGAAATATAAAACTCTCGAGTTTTGTTACGACTGTAATTTTTTTTAACACCCACATGGCGACCATTTCGCAATTTTTGGCCGTTAACCATTCCCAGAAACCATTATTAAAGATGAAACTGGATATCTATGATTTGAAGCGGCCATATACCATTTTATAAACATAAACTAAAAGAATTAAATCGTAATCTTAAGTAGAGATGGGAAATTCGGGCTGTGCTTGTGATCGGTTCTTCGGATCAGTATTTATCATATTTATTACAGCAGTATATAATTTTAGTCTAATATTAGGTACAGTTATTTGTAAAGAATACAAAGAAATTCAGGAGAAACATCAGAAAGAAAATTCGAGAGGCAAAAGAGAGGTGGCTCTCCGATAGATGCAAGAAATAAAAGATCTGGATAAAAAAGTACGATAGCTTTAATTTACACAAAAAAAATCAAAGAAGTGACAGGTTCTAGAAAGCGTACAAAAACGAATAATCCTTAAAAATGATAAAGGGGATATTATGTACTGATATGAAGGAGAGATTATGTCACTGGACCAATTACATTCAACAACTATTTAATGTTGAAAGAGAAGAACTGTCATTAGAAATCACCGAGGATACTGGACCACCAATATTAATGAAAGATAAGTCATCTATGCCATCATCAAACACAAAAGAGGGTAAAGCCACTGGACTCAGATGAGGTGCCCATCGAATTATTAAAACTCATCGATGAAGATGTTATTGATGTAATGGTTGAATTCTTTAATCTAATATATCAGACTGCCACAATCCCCAGACAATGGCTGCAATCAATCTTTGTAGCAATTCCCAAAAAAACCAAGTTCAACAACTTGCTCAGACCACAGAACAATAGCTTTAATGAGTCACGCACTTTAAAAACATTTTTGAAAATAATTCACAGCAGGATTGTTAAAACTCTTGAATATGAGATTAGTGACACACAATTTGGCTTTAGAATTGTATGAGTACAAGAGATTGCTTTGTTCGGCTGGATGTGCTGGCTCAGAGAGTGCATGGACATGAATCAGGATATGTACTTATGTTTTGTAGACTTTGAAAAGGCATTTGATAAAGTTCAACATAAAAAGCTTGTAGATATATGTAAAAAGCAAAAATATTGACAGTCGTTGATCTGAAAATTATATCTAATTTATATTGGAATCAAACTGCCAAGGTAAGAGTTGACAGCCAGTACACCGAAAATAATCAAAATACAGAGAGGAGTCCGCCAGGGTTGCGTGCTGTCCCCACTACTTTTCAATGTCTACAGTGAGCGGTATTTCAAGAAGCGCTCTTAGACTCAATAGAAGGTATATCTATCAATGGAGAAGTTTTGAATAACTTACGTTTTGCAGACGATACAATAATAATTACGGATAACAACAATGATTTACAGAACGTAATGCAACGCCTTAATGAACGGACTGAAAATAAATTTAAAGAAAACTAAATGCATGATCATGACTAAATCTGCACATGCAAATATCCAATTGACTATTGAAGATACTGCAATTGGAGAGTGTTAATAACTATAAATACTTTAGGAACATGGATAACATCAGATGTAGACACAAACCAAAGAAATTAAGACAGTATTGAAATAGCACGTACGTCATTTATTAAACTTAACAAAGTTTCTTTGTTGTCGGGATATAAGGGTTAGAACTACGCCTGAGATGCTTCGATGTTACGTGTTCTCTACTCTTCTTTATGGTCTGGAAGCTTGGACACTAAAAAAAGTTCATCTGAATAAGTTGGCCGCCGCTTGAATTTTGGTGTTACCAGAAGAATCCTACGAATATCATGGATTCAAAGAATGGTCAAACATGGAAGTAACTAGAAGGATAGGAAATGAGGCGGAAATAATATTAACCATTAAAAGACGAAAACTTGAGTACTTGGGACATGTGATGAGAGGGCAAAAATACGCATTATTACAACTTATTATGCAGGGCAAAATCCGAGGAAAGCGAAATGTGGGAAGACAAAGAATATCCTTGGCTTAAGAACTTGAGGGAATGCAGTAGTGCAGAACTTGTTTACAGCGGCAGTCAACAGAGTCCGCATAGCCATGATGATTTCCAACCTTCGATAGAAGATGGAACTTAAAGAAGAAGAAGATTTGTAAAGAAAGGTGAACATAATGTTATAAGTAATATCATCATCTAACATGACTTCAGCAATTCTTCCAGATCATCTACATTGGTATCGGAAGAGGAGAATGTCATAAAAAGAATAAAAAAGAAGCCGAAAGGTACCCAGGGTGAGATAAGTTCCATGATGAGATGTTGAAATTAATGAAACCCCCAAACAAGTGAAAAAATTTAACATAATATATGATAGAAAAGAAATATCATCAGCTTAGAGCTTTACCAAAAAAGACCTATGAGTACGATTACTGTGAAGACTACACACTTATTAAGCTAATGAGTCATACCTAGTAAGTGTTCCTAAAATATGCAAAAACTGTAAAGATTTGAGCGGTCCTGTTCCACTGGTTTTAAAAGTGCAGCGAGAAAACCCTTACAATTGATCACTCAAAAATGTTATTGCCTATGGAAAGACATATTTATAACATTTAGAGATTATCAAAATGCTTTTGATAGCATACACCATCAAACAATTATGGCCACGCTCAAGGGATATCAAGGATCTTCAAATTATTCAAATTCCATATTTCGCGTCAGAATGAGTCAACAAAGTATCTAGCAGCTGCACTTAAATTGGCAAGAAAAACAGTATACAATAAACGAAAAAGAAAAGAAAAAATAAATCCTGTTTCACATTATCCGGGAAAAGCAGACCGCGTTTAAAAAAGAAAACTACTGATTTATCTGAGGGCAATAAAATGACAATTCAAAATACAATATATAATATGTATCAAAATAGTAAGTAAACCAATTTTCTGTTGGGAATTACGAGTAGGACTTAGAGGTGTTATAGTAATATATTAAAATAAATAACTTTTTAGAGAAACATGTAATCCGTGAAACGTTTTATCAATTAACTGCAGGCTAAAAAAATTGTTTCTACAAGTAAAACATCCTCGAGTTGAATATTAAAAGATTTGGGCTTTCAATTTAAAAAAGAATATCATCGAAGAGTTTTAATTGAAATAATCCTATCGCAGCACAACAAACGTGTTTCTTGAGTGCTGAGATTGCCACCGTGTCATCCAGATTTAAATGCTATCGATGGACAGATTGCAAGATTTACTATAATACATAAAATATACTAAGTCTGGCTATTAAATAACGAGGCTGCGTGCGCAGAAGGCGTCCTAGAGGGGAAGAATTAAATAGCTGGAAGTGTCTACTCTTCCAGTACGAAATCACGTTTTTGTCGCTGGAAAAAAGGAACGATGTCGAAATCAAAATTTAAAGCCACGCTAATCGTTTTTTTTTTCGACATTAACGGCATCGTGATGACTGGATGGGTTCCAGAGGGTCAAACTGTAAACCAAACTTACTATTTGAAGTTTTGGCAACGCTGCGAGAGCGAGTTCGTAAGAAACGGACGGAGTTGTGGAAAAAACAAGCCGTGGATATTGCAGCAGGTCAATGCACCTGCCCATAACGCGATGTCTGTGAAGCGTTATTTAGCCGCTAGAGGCATTCCAGTCAACACCCGCCGTACTCGCCTGATTTATCACCCTGTGACTTTTTCCTGTTTCCGAAGGTCAAGTATGCCTTAAAAGGAATCCGGTTTAAGTCAATCGAAGAGGTGAAGCGAAAACGGCGGAGCTCCTAAAAGCTCTAATAAAAGAAACGAATGGAACGGTGAGTACGAAGGAAAGGGTAATATATTAAAGGAAAGCATTCGATTGTAGAATAATTTTTAAAATTATTCTAACTCTTTTTCGTAAGCAGTCTCGTTATTTAATAGCCAGACCATGTATTGGCAAAAGATGGATAGTATCTGAAAGGAAGCAATTCAAAAATGTAACGAGTAGAAAGTATGTATGTAAATCAAGAAAAAAAAAGCAAATTAATTGAGATCTTTTAAAATTTCGTCACTTTGGTTCCAGATCTTCAATCTTACATTATTTGCGAATGGACCATAACAAACGCGGTTAATTAGTTTATAACGCCGCCAAAACATTAAAAATTACATCGTCTATAATTCGGAGATTCGGGTCAATACAGTAAAATTTAACTCATTGAACCCATAGTCCATCTCTACTTATACCATTTCAAAATCATAAACTCTCGAGAATTAAATCGTAATCTTCAGCTCCTCGTATGTCTGACTCAACAACTCACATCAAAGTTTTATGTTAAATACTATATAACAACTGATGTTTATTTAATGATAGTGCTCACGAGATCTCCAGTGACCTTTCCTCATGAATTTTTTATAAAGATCAATAACTCTTCAACATATTTCACAATTTTGGATACTCGTTTGATTATCATAAAATATACTGAGTATCCAAGAAGAATTCGAATGAAAAATACTGCTTTTTGCAGAATTAAAAAAATGTAGCGATACATAGACAATAGGGGATATGTTAATAACCCTTAATTTTAGTGTGAACATTTGAAACATAGTAGAATTTAGAGTAATATACTCACAGAACCTCCTAGTGTTATCATTGCTGATCTTATCTCTTTAGAACTGTTGTCTCTTTCTTTTAAACCTTTTTTTCAATGTATTTTAATTCGATTTCATTATCTCTGTTTTCTTATGATTTTAGTACAAAAAAAACCTTGATAACAGACCAATTTTTTTTATATATTTAAATTAATGTGTCTCGGCTGCAATGACCATTGTCACAAACAATATTGTATACAATAATTACAATAAGCACATGTTACTAATAAATTGCTACAGTTTATCTATAAGCTTAGAACCTATGATTAAATAATACAACAGTTTTATCACTAAGTTATAAGTTAAAGGTAAAGTACATGGAAAATAAGGGGTCATCATATTCTGTTGAATAACTGAATGTCTTTCAAGAAACCACTTAGGTTAAAGACTTGATCGGGTGAGTTAAAATCGTCTTTGATATTTGACTTAAGTTTATATTGCACTCTGTGTTTTGCGTACCGGTGACACTCGATCAAACTAAATTTTAATTTTGAAGTTTGAGATGAATTTTTCATGCAATTTCGTTAAAAAATTATAGCATAGTATTATTTAATTAATTTCCTATATTTCATAGACGTACAGGTTTCTTTTAAATGAATATTTTGTACGTGAAACTTATGTACGTTGATTACCATTGCCCGTAAGGCAATTGGTTGAAGTTTTCTTTCTAATTTATGCTCACAAACAAATTATTCAATTTAAAATCCATCTTCCAATGGTCATATTGTGTAGGTTACGGTAATATGTAATAATTCCTTAGCATATTCTCTTTGTATAAGCCTTTAGGGGGCCGTTAATGACCAAAATATGACAGGCGAGTATAATATCATAATAATGGATTTGCATCGAAAAGAATGGAGAAAAAATTCGTTTAATTTACAAATGTAGCTGGGGGAATTCTTGATTGATTGCTGCAAAAAAAGATTCTTCTATTAGTTTATCACCAATACACAAGTTAATGAATTTAATAACGATAAAATATTGTTTTAATGATGCTGGAGATGATATTAGAATTATACAACTTGGTATGATGACTTTTAACACATTTTTTAGAAAGAAAGTCATTTATCAGATACAAAAAAAAAATTATTCTAAAATAGACTTACATCATGACGAGAAAAGAAAATATTTGTCAATGTAAGGGCTTGCAAAGTAATAGTCAGTAAGCTCTAATCTAACAAAAAAAGCTGCTGATATTGGTTATTGAAATAAGAAAAAATACTCGCATCAGAAAGGACCACAAAAGGTCGTCTAATGGAAGTTTTGTACTACTGGCATTTTGTACTAATAGTATAATACTAATAGCACTTTCGAAGAATATGGCTGGAATTATTACAAATACTGCAAGTGATATATCTACTTGAAAAAACTTTAAGAGAGAAGTTGGAAAAGAAACAGACTTGGTGGTAGTCACAAGAAGATACAGAAAAAATAGAGAGAGGTGAAGAGATAGATGGGATATAATGGGATAGTGAAGCGCAACATATAGCCACTCCTATTCAAATGTCAACCTCACCTGCTCGTATGATGATCTAGATCATGGTTTTCTGGTACATCCTGCTAGATAACTAACCATTTACTGTGGAAGGACACTCTGTTGTCCTGAGACTGAGAAATTGGTCTCGCAGGCGTAAGAACCAAGAAAGTGGTCAACGGCATCAAAAAGCAGAAGGCAACGAGAAACCACTGCATTAAAGGTCCCCGATGACATCTCTAGTATAAATTATAATGGCTAGCACTATTTGCACAAGAGACATTATTGATTATGGTAATCGGAGACCAAAATCCAGCAGAGGAGGACAACCATCAGAACGCAAGCCCTCCTCGGTCGTCAAAATGCGAAACACTTTCACAAAATACCAAAAAACAAAGAATACTCAACCCTCTCAGATAAAAATAGCTATCTGGAATGTAAGAAGTATGTATCAGCCTAGAAAACTACACAATGTTATTAAAGAGAAAGAGAGGCTAACTATAGATATACTTGGGGTTACCAATGTACAATGGTCAGGAAATGGAGAGATAATCAATAAATAACCACAATATTTATTACACTGGAGGAGACAAAACTGATCATCGACACGGAGTAGCTTTCATTATAAGCAACACTATTAGAAAATCAGTGGTAGGTGTGATTCAAATCTCAGACAGAATAATAATGCTGAAAATTCAAGAACAAAACTGTAATATTAATATGATCCAAGTCTATGCTCGCCAGAACTCATGCCAGAACTCATGGCTGAAAGACCTAAGGAGATGGTTCTCATGACGGCGCCATGAGAAGAAGTCTATGCTCCCACAGCTGATAAAACCGAAGATGAGATCGAAAAGTTTTATTCAGAAATGCACAATACAATCAAGTTAACAAAATCTTGAGTTATTACTTACATTTTAGGAGACTTTAATGCAAAAATTTTAGTAGGTACAGTTGAAAATATAGTTGGACAGTTCGGACTAGGAACTAGAAACGAGAGAGGAGAAAAGCTCAGAGTTCTGCCAAGAAAGAATATGGTAATTGCCAATACTAGGTTTCAGCTTCTTAAGAGAAGACTATATACATGGACCTCTCCTTCGAATACAGAAAACCACATTGTCAGAAACCACATAGACTTTATACTCGTAAATAGCAAGATATAAAAACTCTATAACCGAACTCACCTCCGAAATCGAGGCTTTCAAACTCTGGTTATACCGCAGAATATTAAAAATATCATGGACTAATAGAATTACACATAAAGAGGTACTGAAGAGGGTTGGTAAGAAACAGAACTAATCACCACTACACAAAACAGAAAACTGGAATACCTAGGCCTCGTGATGAGGGGACCAAAATATGAAATTTTGAGACTCATAACACAGAGAAAGATTCAAGGAAGAAGATCTGTTGACCGAAGGCAGAACTCATGGTTAAATAATCTACGTGATTGGTATCAATGCAGATCGATTGATTTGTTTAGAGCAGCAGGTTCTAAACAAAAATAGCCATTATGATTATCAACCTCTGTCAAAGGTCGCCTAAAGGAAACGAAAGTAGTAGTAGTAGCAAAAGCAGGAGCGTAAAAAATTTATACGACCAAATTAAAGCAGGAAGATTGAAACAGATATAAATTAACTTATTAAACTGTTTATTCGGGCTGTTGGCATCTTCTGGAGATGTTGATGCTTCGCTTGTAAGCAGAAACTGAAGACAACGGCCCAACAGCCCGAATAAACAGTTTAATAAGTTAGACGATGGCCGTGAAAGCCTAACGCAATTTAGATATAAATTAGTCAAACATAGAGAAAAGTTCACGAAACACATTTCAAATTCGACGGAAAAAATATGTTTGACACTTTATTAAACAAAAAATTGTATAAAGCCAGTTAAGGTAAAAGGGACAGTAACATCAACGTTATTACAAGTGTTCAATTTTTTGTATCCAGCAGATTATTTATTGAATTAATTTATCTAAAATGCATCGTTGGTGGAAAACAATTACACGAGCGATTCAGTATAGCGGATATTGACATAATGGCGTCATAATAATGTCGATGCGCTGCTGTTGTCAGGTGGCCTTTTACCTAATTGGCCATCCAATTAGTTGCCAAACGTGCTAACTCTTTTATAAGTCCGCAGCCATAATGGTTAAACAGTATCTATCCGAATCAGTAGATGAATGACTCACGATATCAGGATACTGTTTGACGTGCTACAGCGTCAAAATGGCCGTTCTTCTTTAGTCTCTAGATAAATGTTGTCGATAAGTTCCAGTGAAGCTTTGAATCAATTAGAGGACGATGATGTGAGAGATGTGTTAAAGCGAAAAGAGTAGAAGTTGACGTTTGTGAAAGATTCTTTTGTGAGATTATGATCTTAAAATCTTGTGCGGTATTTCTAAAAATGCTTTATGAGTTCTCATAATTCAAATACATTGTGTTCAGCAATAATTTTAAATGAAAACAAAAAACAAAAAACAAGTGTGAGGTCAAAATATTTGGCTAATTTCTTAAAAAGCTTCATAACAACACATATTTTGATTAAACGGTTGGTGCTGACCACTCTAATTTGGTACATATTTTTATAAAACAAACTTATATTACTAACCTTTTATTTATATCAGGTTAGTGGGGAATATTTAATAATTTTTATTAGAACACTGCATTATAATGAAATAGTGGTTGATATTCACCAAAATAATACATTTTGCACATATAACCTCTCGTTTCATTTATTATGATTTTTGGATTGAAATTTGACAGCAACTGGGCAAGGTTGCTAATTTTTGGCGTAGATTTCTCTCAGTTTTAAACATTTTAAATGATGTAACTAAAGGACGGTGTCGTCACGGAAGCTATAAAGTTAGAAGGCTCAGTACTGATAGCCAAAATTCAAAAGCTCTTTAATCTATGCCTATGGAATCAAAATATCCCAACAAAGTGGAATAATTCAATAACTGTACTCTTACACAAGAAGGGAGATATAGCAGACCTGGAAAGATACAGACCAATCAGTCTCCTTAACCATCTTTATAAATTATACACCCGAATAATAACGAATAGATTAGAGACAAAGCTGGATTTTTACCAACCTCGGGAACAAGCTGGTTTTCCGCCCTAATTATGGCACAAACGATCACCTGCAGTGCCTAAAAACCCTAATAGAAAAAACTAACGAATATAACCGTCCCTTGGCATTGATATTTGTAGACTTTAAAAAGGCGTTTGATACAGTGGAACCACCGTCCATCTTAAGAGCACTACAAGATTGCAGGATCGACCACAGATATTGTAATATAATTAAAAATATATATGAAAATGCCACAAAAACCATAAGTCTATATTCTGCAACTAATAAAATAAAGATAAAAAGGGGAGTCAGGCAAGGTGATACCATGTCACCAAAGCTGTTCATTACCGTTCTTGAGTATGCATTTAAAAGACTAACATGGCAACAGAAAGGAATATCCATCGATGGAGAAAGATTAAACCATCTACGTTTTGCGGACGATATCGTGCTTCTGTCAGATAATCTGGGCCAGATCAAAGACATGCTCCAAGAACTGAATGACATACTACAAGAAACTGGGCTGGAGATAAATTTTGAGAAAACCAAAATGATGACCAATATGGTTCCCAGCGAACAGATACAGATCAATAACAACAAGGTAGAATTAATCGATAAATACACATACTTGGGTCATGAAATTAGAATAACCAGAGACAACCAAACCTGCGAGCTAAATAGACGAATCACGTTGGGATGGGCGGCATATGGACGGATGAGAGACATTTTTAAAACAAATATCCCAATTCACCTTAAAAGGAAGGCATTTAACCAATGCATCTTACCAGTCTTGACCTACGGAGCAGAGACCTTAACTTTAACGAAAGCTACTGCCGAAAAACTGAGGTAACACAAAGGCGAATGGAGAGATCAATGCTGGGCCTGACCTTGAAAGATCGCGTAAGAAATGAGGAGATACGCCGACGAACTGGCGTAGACGATATTATACTGCGAATCAATAAACAAAAGTGGAGGTGGGCTGGACATGTTGCTAGAATGGAAGACGGAAGATGGACGAAGAGATTATTGGAGTGGAGACCAAGAGCCGACAAGCGAAGTCGAGGCAGACCACCCACCCGATGGACCGACGACCTAAAGAGAATAGAAACAAACTGGATTGCAGCAGCTAGAGATAGAGAGAACTGGAGACGTTTGGAGGAGGCCTATATCCAACAATGGATGTGAAAATTCGGCTGGATGATGATGATGATGAACTAAAGACACCAAAACAGGAGAACACACAGTTCAAAAAGATGAAAGTGTTGTAACGAAAAGAAAGTATAATCGTGGTAGAATCGTAAAGGAACAATGGGTTTTGGGAATGTACGATATGGTCTTGAGGGGGTATATAACATATTTAAAACGTAGAAAAGGAGAGGTATTAGTGGCAATCATTAAAAAACACGTCCGGTAAGGTACTGAAATATGGACAGACCAGTGGAAGGGTTGTCAGCGTACTCACGAAGACTAGATGAACTACCAAGTGCAGGTCATGCGAGGAGTAAGGCATGGCTGTGTTCCCTCGGCAACTCTTTTCAATACATACTCTAAGGAAATGTTTACTGAAGCCCTCACAAAAATAATATGCTACGCCGATGACACTGTGTTACTAGCAACCAGCCTAAATGATCTACAAGCTTTACTAGACCAAGTGAGAAATGTGAGCGTAACATACGCACTAGAGTAGACTTTAATATTAAGAAAACTAAATTCATGGTTATCAGTCGTGCAAATTTAGATCCCGGGGCACTAATGGCAGGTAGCGAAGAGATCCAGAGAGCAGACATATTCACTTACCTCGGAACTACCCTTAGCTCACAATGGGACTACGCTCAAGAGATTAAATCCAGAATTCAAATGGCAAGGTCTACATTTATCAAATTGAGGTCCTTGCCGTGCTGCAGTGATCTCAGTTTGGGAACCAAGATGCGGATAGTGAGGTGCTACATCCTTCCAGTATTACTATATGGAGTTAACACTGATGCAAGCCACTGAAAAGTGGATTGAAGCCTTCGAGATGTGGATCTACAGGAGGATACTAAAAATATCTTGTGTGGACCATGTCATCAACGTTGAGGTCCTACAACGCACGAGAAAAGAAAAAGAAAAGCTTAATTTAGTGAAAAAACGTAAGTTTCTTCATAGAATTCGTAGAATTCTTCAACTCGTTATGCAGGGTAAAGTATTTAAGGATCTGGACACCGTCGTATCTCGTGGTTGAAAAACCTCCGACAATGGTTTGTGATGACCACCGCGTAGCTGTTTCGCAGATCAATCAACAAAACCATGATAGCCTTGATAATCGTCAACATCCGGGATAAGACACTGTAGAAAAAGTGAAATGGTTATTCCAACTTCAAATTTAGGCTATATTCACAAAATTGTGAATAATAGTAAATATTTTAAAGCTCCACTAACGGGTGTCTGCACAAATCAGGTAGAAGGGTATTGGTCTCGTCTTACAATTCCTGAGAAGACTTGGAGTGATGAGCTTTCCATTTCTACCTGAATATATCGATCAATTTATGTGGGATTCATTATATGGACGCAATGCTTATGATAGGTTTAAGAGAATAAGTATAACTCAACAGATATAGCTGTAACGTTCAAGGTCACTTCATCGATAAAGGGAGGAGTCAATAGTCAGTTATATGCAAGCGCTCGAATCGCAAACTTTTATAACCTTATTTCCACAACCGTTGGAAACAATTTATTTTAACTAAATATGGCAATTCTCGATATGAAGCAAATTTAGCTTTTTAATTTAATAGACTTTCATTCATTCAGTTTATTTTAATGATTATGACTAATAACTTCAGCAATTAACATATTTTATCAATTACCTCAAACATATTAACTTTCGACATTAATGCTGTGATAATAAATATAATTATAAACTCATTACAGTAATTATAGAGTATTAATATTAAAGTTCAAAACCTCTAAAATAATATTCGATTGGGCCTCATCACTAACACCTCATCAACCAACGTCTGTTATGTCTGGTCGTATCAAATCGTCACCGTTGCAGTTAAATCTGTTTAGGTGTAAAACGCATATTTTTTCTAAATAATCTATACCGATTAATATATTTTATCTTAATTAGTTTCGTTTAGATTAGGATAGGTTGAGTTCCCTTCATAGGGTGTCAGATGACCTACCGACGTCCATTTTATGTTATAGATTTTGAAGATTAGGCTTCTAGCAATGGAAATTCCACAACGACCGGGCAATGGAAGTGATAAATTTTATTGATCTCATGAAAATCGTACAAAATGACAAAAATCACGCAACATTTATTTATTTAACAGTTTTATAGAAACTGACTTCATTTGCAACAAAATGCAAAAATTGCATTCCAAAGCTGTACTCTTTACCTTTAAAACGCATTTTGATTTTTGTCGATAGAACACTCTGATCAAAAGATATCGAATTTTTACCGTTGAGCTGATACAAAAATTTTATTTAAAAAATTGATTTCGCTTTCGTAACTTGAGATTCAAAATCGCCGGTAGCTTCAAGCGTTGTTTCTGAGAGAACGGTTCTCTCAGGAACACCCAAGGCATACAGATTCTTGGTAAATCGATGTTTTTCGTTCCCCTCAATGTTTTTACGAGGAAATCCGGGGGTATGAAACCTTTTTGCATCTTTTTTGGGGACCCAACGACATTATCAACAAAATTCAGCTTGTTCGTATGATTTCCGACTGGACTAATATATTTTTATAGTACATCTCGGTTTTGTATATTTAGTAACATTCTTCGTTATTTGTAGTGGTCTGTTTCATATACTGTAGAGAATAAAACATGTTTTTACAACATGTCCATTATTGTTAAAATATTTTTATGATATCACCGCTATGAGCGTTCAGCATCCGACCAGACCAAAATAGACAAACTAGTATTTAACAACAATCTTTCTAGATATTTATTTCTTAATGTGGTACACACGTGCAAATAGCGACCATACTGATTCAACTAATCCAGCCAATTTAGGTTAAAAATAACAATAAAAGCATGGCCTCCTTTTCCATAACCAATTGACAAGATGAGTAGTGCATGTAAAATGCACAGCCATCTGCGTTCGTTGGAAGAATTACTCATTAATTAGAATTAAACGGCATTTGTTTTAATTGATTGTCAGAAAACAAAAGATGTACGTACGTGGAGTTTATTTATGCAGAATCCAAACAAAACAATTACAAATCTTGATGGTTCTGCTTTTAGTCATGAGCGTTTGTGAAGATGGTTGAATCAATTAGGAAGTTCAAGCAGTTGACGAATTTTTGCGCCTTCGCCTAATTTGTAAATTTTATTCGATAGATTATGAATCTTGAGGTTATTGCAGGGATTGCATTCTCTTTATAGGTTAAACAACCTCGTTGATATTACGCCTTATCTTATGCCTTTCCTAATTTTGCACCACAAGTTACTAGTATATCTATTTTGAATTTCATCTACACGTTTTTCTTGCGGTATAAAGTGCCGCCGCGTGCCCACACTTTTGATTTTTAAAAGAGTCTCTGCCAGAGAAAGTTAAATAAGGTTAGGTGCTAAAAATAATAATATGAAAAAAAAAAACACCAAAAAACGTAGAGTATGGTTAGATCTGAAAATGGCCAACATTATCCTGGTGTTAAAAAAAACATAAAACAGCTAAACAATCGTTCTTCATTCACATGAAGTTAACGTAATGTTGCTAAAAACATGCGAAAATATATAAAAAAAAACTGCGTATTTTGGGCATGTTCTAGTCTGAAAATGGCAAATATGTTAATCTGCAAATCAATATAGCAAAAATCGTTATTTATTCACATGCAGTTTTTATGTGCTAAAAACATGGGGAAAACACCAAAAAATGTGTTTTTTTTTCTAATTTTGAAGATGTTCCGGAGAGAAAATTACAAATATAATCGCACCATTCAAAAGAATATTTATCTTGAGCTCAATTTTGAATCAAAAAATCAATGTTTTTTTTGGTATAAAAATGTATGTTCACGATTTTTTTCAGAGTTTTAAAGCAAAGGATCACCCAGGATTTTTTTTTTTCGAAAAAACACATTTTTGCGATAGAACCCTGAGGCTACATAGGGAGCTAAAAATTTGGCTAATTTTATATAATAAAGGCCATCTTTGGCTGAAGAAGTTTCTAAATATGTACTTTCGAGTACCCAATCCAAAATCAAATTTAACCCGAGTGCAGATTTTACCATCTTATCCCACTATAGCCTTTGATTCAGTGATTACCACTTAACAATGGCACAATGGTAGGAGATTTTTATCTAATTTCCAAGTAATCGTTGTTGTTTATTTGATTCATAGAACTACATTGACTGGTAATTTGGCAACTTCGCATCATAGTATTGAAAAAAAGTATTTTATCGAAAAAACTAGCGTTTTCTTTGTTAGACCTAATATTTAGCAACCGGTCCCCGTATTCTCTCACGATTTCCCCATAGAAACGACTTTGAAATTCAGTTTTCACTATTTTATGAAAATTTATAGCCCAGAAGAATAGATACAACAGCGGCAGACAAATTAATAGTTCAAGTTTCGAGATATCTGGCGACTCATTTGAATTTTTAATTCAAACCAATAAGTTACTAACCTCCTAATCCTCGAAATTATA
Source organism: Diabrotica balteata (assembly GCA_918026665.1). Taxonomy (NCBI): domain Eukaryota; kingdom Metazoa; phylum Arthropoda; class Insecta; order Coleoptera; family Chrysomelidae; genus Diabrotica; species Diabrotica balteata. The sequence continues at coordinate 3,860,159 of OU898281.1, read as the reverse complement.
GAAAACGTTAGTTTCGATCGTCTTGCTCCTTGTTATCTTCACTGAAGAGTGTTTGATCGATTGTGGGAGATTGATTGTTGCGATAAAGCGTAAAAAAGGTGAGAACATCTCAATTTTGAGTAAACCGTTGTAAATTTCGTCATATCAGGCATTATTATGAAAAAAATTGTAAAAGCTTCATAGTTTGTACTTCAAACTTGAATTTAAGTTATACTCATAACAGGATAAAGTATTATATGGGTCATTCTCCACTAAATGGAAAATCCTTGTCTCAAGATAATTTTATGTAAGAAATGTTGATATTTTTAAGTTTTTTGTATCAATAACGATGTATTATTAGGTATTTTCGGCATGTCACAGCATATTTAGTAACCTTAAACACCTCAGTCCCCTGGTACGCCCCTTTTCCAGAAATACAAATTAAAAGTGTTTATCTTTTTGTCGTCAATAACAAAAAAAATTTCCAAATAGATAAAGCATTTTCAGATACCACCATTCTATTTTTACAAGAAAATTTTAATCAAAATATCTATGTGCAAATGCTGTCCTTAAGTGATTCAAATTATTTAGTCCCCTGTTAAAACTGTGGAATCTTCTCCGTAGATTAAATTTTGTGTGAAGTTTGTTCTGTTGTAGAACAAAGCAGACAACGACAACCGCCCCCCCCCAATTTCCATCTTTTTCTGTCATATGCAGTTGCCTCTTTTAAGTCTCTTGTCGCCATTGCTTCATTAATATCGTTGCGCCAACTTCTCCGTGGTCGTCCTCTCTTTTTTCTTTCAGGAGGCATCCATTCCAGTACTCTTCTAGGCCATCTGTACTCTGGCATTCTTTTAACATGTCCGAACCAGATTAATTGTTTTCTTTCTATGTCATCATTGATATTTCGCTCCATTTTCATTTCGTTTCTAACTCTCTCCGATTTCGATCTACCGTAGCTTCTCAGATAATCCATTTCTGTCGTCATAAGTTTGTTTCTATTAGCTTTGGTGACGTCCCATACTTCCGAACCGTAAAGTGTAATACTTTGGACTATACTACCGTAAATGTGCTTTTTGGTTTCTCGTCGAATTGTTTTTTGCCAGAGAAGAGAGTTTAAGGCACGGGTCGCTGCTCTGCCCTTGTTTATTCTTTCCCTGACTTCATCTGCAATATTTCCCTTCTTGTTGAAAATTACCCCCAAATATTTGCAGGATTGCACGCCTTTGATTTTGTAGTCTTTCAAGACTAGATCACATATTTCATCTGTTCCCATTTTGAGAGATATTCACATTTTGTCATATTCATGTTTAGACTTGTCACCTCATATTCTTGCAGTTTCTCTTACCATATAGCTAAGACCGTAGCTGTCTTCGGCAAGTACTACCTGGTCATCCGCATAGAAAAGTGTATATAGCGTGTTTCCTTCTACCGTTATTCCCATGTTTCTACATTTTTTTACCCATTTCACTAAGGATTTGTCCAAATAGATTTTAAATAAGGTGGGTGACAGACAGCAGCCTTGTCTTAGTCCCTTTGTTGTTTGAAAAGGAGAGGTGATTTCTTGTCCCATTTTAATTCTTGCAAAGTTTTGTTCGTAGTATTTTTGAGTGGCGTTAATAAGAATTGGGTTTATTTTCAAGTTACCCATTTCCATTCATAGCTGGGAGATCGGTACACTGTCATATGCTTTTTCCAAATCTATTTAAGCTATATGGGTTTCTCTATTTCTCTGTACTCGTTTTTCCATTACAATTTTTAGTGTGAAAATATTATCCTAAATCCCTCTTGTTCTTCGGATTATTTGTCTTTAATATCATTTTCTATCAGGTTTCGTACTACTTTTGAGTATAGTCGGCCTATAATAGCAATCACTGCGATCCCTCTGTAGTTTTTGGGAACGTCTTTGTGCCTTTCTTGTATATTGGAGAGATATACGATTGTCTCCATTCTTCTGGAACTTCTTCTCCGTTTAAGCATCTTTTGAATAATTTTCGGATCATTTCAAACAATTTTGATGATCCATACCTAATCAACTCTGGATGTATTCCGCCTGGGCCTGGAGATTTTCTTAATTTCATTCCCTTAACTACTTCTTTCACTTGTTCTATTGATATTTCTATTCTTCCATCTACTTCCACTTGTTCATTTGTCTGTTTAAACCTTTCTCTTCTCTCTGTTAATAAGTTGTCAAAATGCTCTACTCATATGTTCTCTGGTATTCTATTTATTATGACTTGGTTTTTTGTCGTTGTTCTTATCGTTTTTATAGTTCACCAGGCTTCAGAGCTCTTTGTTCCCTTATATGGTTGTCTAGGTATTGGCATTTTTGTTCCCATGCACTATTTTTCTTTTTAGTTTTTAAAATACCTAATATTTTTTGAAAACGATCTCTAGAGTGGAAATCAAAACGTTAAGCAGCAATTAAAAATGTAATTTTCATTACAATCAGTCGTGGCTTAATCTCATATAAACATAATATAAAACTTCTCATTAGTTAGTTTTTATAAAAACATCCATTATATATAAAAATTCTCATATACCAAATTCACAATAAACCGAAAATTTAGCTCCGAGTTTTAGGAGAATAAATTGATTCCTTAGAAGTAACTTGGAATATTAAATCAAGATAATGTTTTATTTTTAGCGATGTTCTTGCTCTTTTAACAAATAACCTGAACTGGCCATTTTATGAAACTCAACACCCTGTATACTGTTTCAAGAGTGGATGTGAAACCCGATATTTACTTTGACCGCACGGTTATTTCACGAAGTCGATATTATTGCACGATAAAAATTGCCCATTGATGCGTACTTTATAAAAATGCATAATATGAACACAAAGATGTTGCCTTCTAGAGTTTATTTTACATTCATATTTTAAAAATGGCGGTTAGAAGCAGATAAAAAATAAAAAAGTAAAATTGGCGGGAAACTACACATTTCTCAATATTCTCACGAAGGTTTTTATAAGATTTGCGCATCATAGATCAAATTATTTACTAAAATAGTGCGTTAAAAGTTTTTTTTTATAAACTCCCCCATAAACGAAATTATACCACAACACCAATTTGAATTTAGACGTGAACATTCAAGCATCCAACAATGCCACAGAATAGTAAATATACTCTCGAAGAGAAAAAGTTCTGCACTGGAGTGTTTCTAGATACACAACAGGCATTCGATAGAGTATGGCATAAAGGTACTCAAATTACCACATCATACAATCTGGCGTACATCAGGGCAACGTTTTGGGCCCGTTTTTGTATCTGATATTTACAGCAGAGGTTCCAACCAGTAATGACACCTTCTTAGCTACTTTTGCCAATGACACAGGAATCTTCTCAGTATTGACCTAATGTAGCATCACAAAAAGTACAAAATCATTTAGTCCAATTACAAAACTTTCTTAAGCGATGGAAGATCAGTGTTAATGCTAGCAAATCAGTACAAATACAAATTACTTTTACAATAAGAAAATGTCTGCCTTAATAATACTCCCATTCCTATAAAGAAGAAGCAGCGTAGGAAGACGTAAAATCTCGTGGTTAAGCAATCTCCGTGAATGGTTTGGATGCAGTTCAATTGAACTATTCAGGCGCGTAACCAACAAAATTATAATTGCCAGAATGATTTCCAATCTCCGATTGCATCGGAACTTGAGGAAGAAGAATTCCTATAAAACTAATTGTCAAATGCTTGGGATTGCATCTGGATGAAAAACTTACATGGACAAACGCACATTAAAACTAAACGTAAGCAACCAGATCTTAAACCAAAAAATATGAACTGGCTATTTACAAAGGGTCACAGTTATCTCTTAAAAATAAACTGCTTCTTTACAAAGCTATACTCATACCAAATTGGGCATATGGAATAGAACTGTTGGGCTGTAGTAAACTTTCAAATACGAAGATACTTTAAACATTCCAATCCAAAATACTCCGTATGATAAGTAAAGCTCCTTGGTATGTATCCAACCAAACACCTCACAATGATCTGGACATCCCACTACTTAAGAACATAATAAAGAATGATTCAATACAATATAAAAATCGCACCACTGATCACAACAACGAACTGATAAATAATTTATTCACCCAACCACTTGCCGAAAGAAGAGTAACAGACTATTTACTTATTACTTTGTTTAGAGGAGATTGTAAACATGCAATGTAAGAATAAAAAAATAATCTCTCCTCCCCCCTCCATATAAACAAAGCTAATAGTAGTAATTGACAATGAGCCACTAATATAAGTGAGTTATTACCTAGGAGTTAGGGTGTTATATAATGTTTAGATGAGCAGTAGACAAAATAAGATGGACTAATGTAGTTTCTAGTACTTTCTCTTTCTTCTAAATAATGCAAGGAAGAATACAGGGTAGAAGGAGTCGCGGAAAAAGACGCATATCCTGGTTAAACAATTTAAGAGCTTGGTTTAACTGCACTTCTACTGACCTCTGTAGAGCAGCGGTATCGAAAGTGCGAATTGCCATGATGGTTGCCAACCTTCTTAGAGGAGATGACACATGAAGAAGAATTATGTAGTTTCTAACGTTCTAGAATAACAATCTAGACTTGTTGTAGTCTAAAATTATTTCCTCCTGATGTTGCATTTGTTGCTGCGATAACAAGGTCAACGGTGAAGCCACAAAGAACAAAGTTGTCTTCGGAGTATCAGCGGTTATTCCCTATTCCAATTCCACTATATTTTCGAATAAAAACATTTGTTTTCACCTCGTATTCAACATCTGCATCGTTTTTACCAAGTCTCCTTCGTTTTGAACACAAACACAAGAATTAAATACACACTACATAATAATACATAAAACATTTGTGTACGTCGCCTTTTTTATTGACCTATTGACTCTACAACATCATAAATAGTTTTAATGTCTCAAAAACATTATTATTCATCTTTTATTGTTAAAATATACAAAGTGTGGGCTGCAAGGTCTTAGTTGGATGTTTAAATTTTGTTAAATACATTGATTTTGCATAAACATCACTAAAATTTCTATAATGGAATACTAAGAGAAATATATGCATTTTAAAAATGGAAGAGCCGGGTCAATAGGAAAAGGTTTGTGCGGAGGTGGGTCCAAAGTTCATGGTTCCATATACCAGAAGAAACTACAAACCAGAAAGTTCATTAAAAGTATTATATATCACTAAAACATCAATATATCTTTGAGCTAACAAATAAAACAACAAATTTTGGACAAAATTCGACCATATTCATCGACACACTCTCCTTATAAATGGTAATACACATATTGATTCAAAAGTTTCTCTAAAAATTTTGTTTTTGGTAGAAGGGAATCGTTTTGTTTAGAAAAATTGGTTTTTGTAAAATTCTTTTAAAATATTACAGAAATACACTTAAAATGTGGAATTTGTAGTGTAAAAATAATACCTACGAAGCTGGAAAAATAAATAAATCTAATTCAGATCTTTGAAATATTATACGATAGTGGTCCTTCGTCTTGTCACACAATTTGATCAACTTTTTTCTGAATTTTAGATCATCCAAAGAAGACAGCATTTTTTTCCGCAGATATCGTTAGGCACGGGCTTGGTGGACTAACTTATTGGATGGTCGGCTTGCGTTTGCCAAATGTGCAGTCGATCGTGCGGCATATACAAAACCCTAGTGCGCAGAGCCAGTGACTAATGTCAAAAATGTGACAAAGACACCAAGTGAAATGTGAAAAAGTGACCAAGGTCACTCCAGAAATTAACACTAAAACCGGATTCATTATTAGGTCTTAGACTTAGATCCTAACAACATTACACAAATGTTAATATCTTTTCACTTTTCACTTAAATAAGTGAAAATGCTTCTTCTTAAGTCGTATACCAGATATGTGTTGTCTAGCAGCTGGATGGCCTCAACATGGTCGTTGTGTTCTTTCTTTTCGTCTAATGTTTCCTCTATTAGGTCCGTTATTCTACAAACTTCTCTGATAGAGTGACATTCTTCAAACCTTGATCTTCTATGACAGTTTTTATCTTTCTAATAATAATTTTTCGGAGAGCTTCAAAATTACAGGGAGTAAAAATCGACCTTAAGGTATTTGGTTGTTTTCTGAATCTGAACGAGGCATTCCTTAATTTCATTTGTCATTTCTTCTAGAGTAACTAGTAACCAGAGTAAAAGGTACCAGAAGGATAGATAGACAACGAACAAAACAACACATAATAATGTGAAGAAGTGTGAATGGACTGAGAAGACCAATTACATGCTTATCCATCAGAGGAAAAATAATAATTGGAGGTGAGGAAGAGAGAATATGAAGCAGTAAATGGAAGACTAGGTTTTGAAACCAGAAATGACGCTGGAACGATATGATTGAAAATGGAATGTAGAATTTGTTCAAAAGAGGAGAATGAATATCTTATAACATATCAATATCAACGTGGACAAAATCAGTAGAATACTTTATGAGAAAAATTGATGATATGAAGTGAATGTAAGGACTACGAAGAAACTAAAGTTAGATGCGAAGCAAAATCCTAACATCGGTGAGGCCAGAAGGAATAAATTGTAGACATTGAAAGGTGAGAAAATGTAATTGTGGCAAAAAAGAGTTGACGGACAAAACAGACAAAAAATTATGGAAATAAAGAAACAAGCCTTCATGTAATATTAATATTTAATAAAATACTTGATAGAGAACAGGAATCATAATGTTGCGTATACAGTTGAAATAAATTCAAGTAAAAACAGTGTCCAATATATCGGATATACAATTAACTGTTGTATATCGAAAAATTAACAAGATTTTCGTTTCCAATCAAACAAAACCACGAAACACGGTATCGGTTAATTAAAAGCTGACGCATCATTGGGCATTGTCAAAACTTTAACAACATCGAATTTAATAAACAAAAAAATATTTTTCGCGTGTATCACCGCAGCCATTCAAAGCAACTAGCCAGAACGTCGTTTTCGATTTTAACTAAGTTTTTCGTTCGAGAAATTAAATAGAAGAATAAATGGTTAGATTATTATTGAAATTAGGCAAAAAGTGTGGAATAGATACATTTTTGACTAGTAGAAAAGGATTTATTTAAAACTTTCCTTCTGATATATTTTTAATATACGGCTAAGAAACTAGACAATGTGTTTAACTAAGTTTACACATTTTTGAAACTGTTACTCAGCATCTACGTTGGAAAATGCAATTGTGTATATTATAACACTAAAATTCGGGGGGGGGGGGCTAAAAATCTTCTCAGGTAACAGGAAAATTCTTTGTGAAATTGAATAAACGTATCAAAAGAATAAGTCCAATTCGTCGATAAACTTTCCTCAACCTCCAAATCAATCTGTTTTAAAATATATTACAGAAAATATTTTGCTTGAAAGTTTGTATTTGAGTAATTTTTCAAACAGTATAAATATAACCATTAATTCCAAGTGTTGCAGACTATTTTTGTCGTGTACCAGAGTTCTGAAAATGGTTCCAGTTTTGTAAAAATGTGCCGCTGATTTGTTTCTACATTTCTGTATTTTGCTTGCTTTATCTCCAACCCAATAGTTTCTGTCCCAATTTTCAACCCCCATAATAATACCCTATGTGGTAGGCAAAAATATAATTCGTTATACTGTTTTCTGTTCGAAAAGCTCTTCAAAACTTCTCTATAATTCTTTTTAATACACGTTATATACTCTACTCTATTTCATTCTAGCATCAGGAGGACTTTGTAATACGAAACATCAACAACACAAAGGCTATTGGACACAATTGACTTATACCAACAACCACTTTCCTTATCATGAACTTTCTTAAATTATCCTAATAACTTATATTTTGATTTATATTATTGTTTTATACGTTTTTGATATACATTTTTGATTTGATTGAAATATTTAATCCAATTTGGGAATTACATCTATTATTATATATTATATAAACAATATCTACTGGAAAAAACGTAAGTGTATATACAAAGTAACACTAATGACGTAGTTGGTGTATGTGCAGACTCTGCAAAATATCTACAAGCTATCTCTTAAACTGCATAGACAGATAACCATTTCAACTATTTATCACCAGTATTATTTGTTACAAGTTGTTTGTTAAAATTTCCAAGAAGAAAAATGCCGTTGATAATTAACTAAAATTCCCAGTAACTATCACTGTTGATAATTATTGATGAAACAAACACTATTTATCTAGAAGTATCAGCATCATTTATCCATATCTCTAAATATTGTTTATATATTTATCTTGAAATTAATTACTGGTACACACAAAAATCCTATGACAAATTGAGTAATATTATACTCTTAACGTATACAACTTATTCTTTAGATCAATACAATTACAAAAATTGAATATTCAGCAGCTTTTTAATAACAAAAACAACAAAGATGAAGTTGGTATCAAGAAATCGTGAAAGTCATGTAATAGGGACACAAGCCCAACTATAACTATAATCAATAATCCCTAACCTCCCAAGCTACCTCCAAACCCTTCCTCAAATCACAGACAAAACGTTGGAGAGAGTTTACTTGTTTTTAATCTTCTCTAGAAAAACCTCTTTTCCAAATGTGTAGCACTTAAGGTTAGATAAAAACTGTTTATTGATCATTGCTGATCAGATTTAAAATATAAGACTTCCAAGATACTGAACCGTATTTTAATATTAACAATTTTTTTTGAGAAATAAAATATTAATTATAATATTCCAATACAAAAACATCGTAACTAACATCTCGAAATCGACTTTTCTATGAATTCTATAGAAAATCAAGCGTTCAGTATGATCGAAAGACGTGGGAAATACCAGAAGAACGTCCAGAATTTTAATTTTTGATTAAATATAAATTATTCAAATAATTGAAATCACTAGTCAAAAACCAACACAACAATTAACTCATCTAATCGATTTTTCACGTAGTTCGATGTGGTCGTTTTTTAATCATTGTTTGAATTTATTAAAAAAGAGCCTACAACAACGGGTCATTGATTTATCTGGTTGGTTTGGAGTTAAAAATAAAATATGACTAAGAGGTTAACATTAATTAATTAATATATTTGCTATTACCCCAGTCTATTTATGAAAAAATGGTAGCTTACGACATATCACTGAATTTTGAAATTGTGACCGTCAACTGTTTATATTTAATTTAGAAAACTCGCAAAAGTAAAGAATATAAAATGTTTAAGAAACGTTTTATCGCCAAAAAATGATTTTTTTCACTTTTTATGATTGTTTACAAGAAAACAATCAAGATGCTTTGTATTGTTCACTTGAACATCGTAGAGTAAGGATGTATTCCGACAAGTGCGATAGCAAAAAGTGACCAACGATAAGAACGAGTAAAAATATAGTTATTAAAATAAACAGTAAAGTGGCAGTGTAGTAACTTGGAGTAGCCATCAAAGCCGCCAACACGAAACCTTCTAACATTCCATTAGAAACCTTACAGCAAATGACCAAACGTTATGCACGACGACTAAGAAGCTTAAGAAATCATACACAACTATCCCTCCCATCCGATAACCAAATGGCCAATGGGCCTGTTTCAACAAAGAAAAAGCATACGTCTTTGCTGAACATCTAATCTAACAAACATTTCAAACAGAGCAAGCAGACCCTCATGAAGAAGTGGAAGAACTAATTAGAGCAGCATGTTAAATGTCCCTCCCAATTAAAAGTTTTACTCCTATAGAAGTCAAGAAAGAAATCATTATAATCTTCAATGGAAAAGAGTCCAATGAAGTAACATCTTATCGACCCATCTGCCTGCTCCCCGTACGCAAAGTTTTTGAAAGATTGCTGCTACAAAGGATATACGAATTCCTAACATTAAATCACAACAAAAACACTACACTATCCAACAAGCCTATCGAATGATAAATGAAATATTAAAAAGTCTTGAAGAAAAGAAATACTACAACGCTGTATTTCTAGGCATCTTACAAGCGTTTGACAAAATCTGGCACAGAGGTCTGCTTTACAAAATAAAAATAGCACTATCCAGTAACTATTTTCTTCTACTTAAATCCTACATATCAAAAAGATATTTCTCTGTAAAATTTAAAAACCAACAATCCAACCTCTGTCCTACCAACTCCGGAGTCCTGCAGGGTAGTGTTCTAGGGCCGCTGCTTTTATCACTCTACACAGCCGATATACCAGAGACTAATATTACTACAATCGCTTCCTTTGCTGACGACGTAGCAATATTAGCAGTGAATGAAGATCTCATACAAGCCTTACAAAACCTGCAACATCATCTGAACATACTCAGTGGTTGGTATACGAAATGTAGAACAAAAGTAAATAAAACAAAATCAACTCAAATAACATTTACCAACCGTCACAGCATATGCCCACCTGTAAGAATGGAAAATAAAACAATACCAACAGTAACAGACGCTAGATATCTTGGCCTCCATCTTGACCAACGTCTCACTTGGAAGAAACATATCCAGACCAAAAGAAGACGGCTCAACTTAAAATTCTGGCAAATATATTGGCTCCTTGGACTTAAATCAAAACTTATCAAAAACAAAATTCTTCTATACAAAGCCATACTCAAACCTATCTGGTTCTACGGACTACATCTATGGGGCTGTGCAAAGCCAACGTAGATGAATATCAATCCAGTTTAAAGTGTTAAGATCGATATTGGATGCAACATGGTACGTAGGTAATCATAGGTACATAGGTAATCGTAGGTACTTTACTTCGACTTAAACGATTTCCTTTCATCAAAGAAGAAATCCATCAAGCCACGGAGTCACAAAATGAACGTACCATTCACCATAAAAATGTGCTAGTAAGGCAATTATTCATCAATGGCCCAGCCACAAGAAGACTAGATAGAACCTGGCCCCAAGACCTAGTTCAAAACTAAACCAAAATACAATAAGGTGAGACATCATTGGATGTCTCTCCTTCACGCCCAAAATCTGTAACACAATTACTTAATACTTTGAAATAATGTAGATTGTAAATAAACATAATTATATAAAAAAAGAAGCTCTGTAGCTTCTAGTGAATGTTGGTGCAATCGCTTCATTTATTTGTTTTTAAAAGATTTCACTTTCAGTCATTGACAAATCTAGTCTTTGTACTTTACTTTTTTCTTTTGTTGCATCAATTTTATTTTAACGTTGGCAAGAAGTATATTGTGCATCAGCACTAGGGAATGCTTTTACACTTTGAATTCCATTTTTAAATCTTTTGTAAGTCAAAAATCCGTGAAATAAAGGGTATATAACCCTTTCTTGGAAGAAATTTTAATTAAAAAATCCAAGGTTAGAAAAACTGTAGCACTATTTTCATTCGTATAAAGAATATACCTTCAAATACAATTTCCCATGTCGAAAAACCAACACTCTTCATTTTAACGAGCGCACTTGCCGAGGGAACGCCATCGGTTACTTATAAAACCACTCCAACACATGGGATTAAAACAACTTCATCGTTATTGATGACACATTTAGTCTCGTGAGACTCAACCCTTTGTATATTCCATCCAACGCAAGTGATTCTGGTTCTGGGAATGTTATCGCGATTAGGGAGAAACATTTTGTAGTTTAGGAAGTTGTGAGGTGTTGAAAGAATTAAATATTGAAGTGTACATAATATAGAACACTTGAAATTTTTTAAAATCATTAATTTTCCCACAGTTGAGATGAAATGTAACATGAAAACGGAACATTTTTTAAGATCCATTGAATTAGTTCAAATAAGGACATTTTATATCGTAAAATCTTTGTGTGACACATAAAGTACTACCATTTGTATAAAGAATAAAATAAATTCTAAATATAATCAGTTCAGGCATCAAATAGTACTTGTGTTTTTATTTTTAAGAGTACGGTCAAAAGTGGGCAGATGCTATGGTCAGATACGGCAGAATGTCTTTATTATGCGTAGTGCGTCTAGTGGCTTAAACCATAAACGCCATTAGGACCTTTAGATTTTATCTAGGACGAAAGACAACAAACGAGATGAGGACTGGTACTCAAAGAGACACAAATTTGCCGAAAAAATGTAAAATTATGTGGCGTCAATAATGTTGAAACAAAAATTATAGGCATTTTAAATATTGCTCAGAAATAGCTATAGCTTGTCTTAAAATATATCGTGTGTTTCACTGTCAGAGTCCTTTTTGATTTGAATTAATTAAAATGGGTTGCATATTACTACTTTGCATAGACAGATATTAACATGCCTGCTGCAAGTGGTATAAATGCAATGGTGCTATTTTCTCTCGCAAATCCCCATTGGAAAGAAAATGCATCTAATAATAGAAGATCATTTGTGAAGTCTTTGGGAATGCTTTAATTGAACGACTAATGCGAGAGAGACTCTAAATACCTTCTTTACAGAAATCACTCAGGCAAGCAATGTGTGGTACTCTTCAAGTTGAAGACCTTCCGAGACAACTTTAGTAAAGCAAACTAGGTGTTATTTCTGCAAAGGAAAAGATAGAAAAACGAAGCATGCATGCTAGGCTTGCCATAAAGCACACTGCATGGAGCATAGAGCTAAACTGTGTTGTGAATGTGGTCACCAAAATGAGTAAAATTGAAATACCTGGCTTAGAACGAATATGAATTCTATAATAAAAAGTTGTAAGCTTTTAGTTAGAAAGACCATTTTGTTGTTAAATTAAGGTAAAATATTTTGAATTATGTTTCTGGCTTTTTAGAAAATATTTGTTAATTATTTTTACATATTTTTAATATTTTTTTCTCTTGTATTACTACAATTTAAGAGAGAGAAAATAAAATGATTAATTTAATTATTTTTGTGTATTCAATACTGATTAGACAGTCTCTGGAAATCATAAAATATTAACTTTTTTGTTTCTTAACAAAAAATAATTTAGTATCTGATACCCATATGTGCGGTATATGTTAAAAAAAATCGGTGTGATCTTCCAGGGTTAAAACGGATCTTTTTGAAGACGCCCTCTGCAGTGGTGAAAAACAACAAAAGGTGTCAAAAATTTTTTTGTATACCTATCTCAAAACCTTAACAATGAGTAGAAAAAATATGACTATAAATATGTTTTTTTTTTACAATATTTAAAAATTATCTTTTTCCAATTTAGAAAGTAAAAGTCCTATATAAAAAAAACATAAATATTGAAAGTTAGTTTTTTAAAAAGTTTGCAAAAATAGTTTATGAAAATATTTTTTAAAAATTCTGAAAACATAACATTTCCTCACGTTGTTATCACAAATTAAGGCTCTTCGCAAACGGAGTGATTGTAAAAATAGGGTAAAAACCTTTGTATTCATCTTAGGCACTCATAAAAGACGTTTATCTAACTTTCAAGTGTTTGCCTCTATCACCCTTATTTATAGCTCTTTGTAACCAGTCCTATCTATTCTTCTTCTTCAAGTTCCGCTCCTATCGGAGATTGGAAATCATTCTGGCAATTATAATTTTGTTGGTTACCCGCCTAGTATAGTTCAATTGAATTGCATCCAAACCATTCACGGAGATTGCGTAACCACGAGATTTTACGTCTTCCTACGCTTCTTCTGTATTTGATTTTACCCTGAATTATATTCCTTAATAGTGCGTATTTTTTACATCTCATGATGTGCCCCAAGTATTCCAATTTTCTGATTTTTATGGAATTTAAAACTTCGCATTGTTTTCCTACTTGTTCGAGAACTTGTTCGTTTGTTTTGCAATCCATCTATGATATTTTCAAAATACGTCAGTAACACCACATTTCTAATGCTTCTAGGTTTTTAATGTTGGATTTTTTAAGTGTCCAAGCTTCAACCCCATACAAAACGGTAGAGGAAATATAACATCGAAGCATTCTTATCCGCAGCGATATATTGATATCGCGATTACAAAAAAGTTTTCTCATTCTATTAAAAGCCATGTGATCTTCTGCCTATCCATCTTCTGTGATCCATGCTCCAAGATATTTGTTGAATTTTATATTTGAATTATCCTATTATCCTATCTATTAAACAACTGGATTTATAGTATGTATGGTAAAGCGCACGAAATAGCACGTTTTGATTCAATTTGCAGTTTTAAAAATTCAACCGTAGTTATTCTATAATTTCTTACTCCGTGTTATAAAATTCCCAGTTATCTAATGTACATATCAGCGTGTGTTGGTTGCATTGATAAGATATTTCAACACACGTATTCCGACCCAATAAGTGTATTTGCTTATTGCCAACTGCACTTCAGGTGTTATTTGCTAGATATCTTAATTTTTTATACTTGAAACAGGTTAGTTCATGTCGAAAGCGGATATTGACATACGGCTTAACATATTATGGGAAACTTGTGATATATTTACTATGAAATGTATAAAATAATAAGTTAAAATGTTGTCTAAAAGACAGTGCTTGCCAAATTTAAATCCCGTAACGAAGTAATATCATAAATAATTTATAGCGCAAACAATTGCTCAACTATGATAAGAGTTATCGCAATGCTATACCGACAAAGTATTAGTTATTCGTAGTTTTCTATTTCTTGGTAAACTGCAGCTGATATTTCTATAATAAAAGGTACTTTTCTCACAAAGATATGACAAATAAACTTAAGCCAAATTAGTACTATTATGAACAACCAAAGAGCCAAAAAAAAGCACACAGAGGGGTATACAAACTTAAATGTGGTGACTACCTAGAAACTTACATCGGACAAACTGGTAGAAACTTTAAAAAACGATCAGCAGAACACAAAAGGGCTTTCAATAATAGAAAAACCGATTCTACGTACGCACTTCACCTTGTAGACCATAATCATTCTTTTAAGGACCAATTTCAAATTCTCAATATTCAAAATCAAGGCCTTAATCTATCTTTATTAGAATATATGAAACTTAATAAATTGAAAAATATAGATATAATTATTTATGACAAACTTAAAACAAACAGTTCTCCCTTCAATTTATTCAACTAAAGACCATAAATTGTACACATATACTAAAAATAGATCACTTAAAAAATGCACTCTGTCGAAACAGCTGTAGTGAAAATAAATTGTAATAAATTTTATGGAAGTTTAGAAAACAAAAGAAATATTTACCAGTAAATCACAAATAGCAAAGGCAACAAATCTAAATAAGAACACCAATATCGAGTTCTTCTCTGTACAAACCCTTTAAATAAATCTCGAATATGTAACATATGCAGTCGACGAGGCCTCTAACGTGTTACATATAAATTTTCCTATTGAATAGAGGTTCAGCTCTATTGTTACATCGTTTTTTAGGGCCCTATTCTTTTCCGATGCACACTCATCCTTTCTACGTCCACATGGCGCGTTCATTTCGTCGAGGGTTAGACTCCCAATTTCATCAACATGTGCATATTCTATTCTTTATACGTTTTTTTACCCATTCTTTAACTTTTGTTTATTTTTTCTCGTGGTTTGTTTAGATACAATCGCTGTAACATGTGCAAAGATTTACTTGATTCTCAGAAGTGCGTATTTAAGCTATGAGTGTGTGTTTAATGAAATCGGGTCGGTTATTTGAATAAATCGTAAAAAAACCTTATATTAACCTCAGAAATATTTAGTATGGCTTGTAAATTTTGCATTTTTTTGTACCATTTTTGGACTATTTGGTATCTAAAGATATTTGGGTAATATTTTCAGTATAATTAGATGAACAAATCGTCACTTTTGATGCGATATTCTGAGAAAATGTATGTATCGCATCGAGAAACGTTAATTGTACAATTACTGGGTCTTACAATGGGTACAATTGTAGCATTTGCAATTCATTGATTTTTTTGGTGTATATTGAAATCCCCTCGTATATGTAATATATTGAAATCCGCTCATATATGTTTGAGAAATCGCAGAATGTTTCTAAACAACGCTAAAATGAATTCTTTCAATTCATTTTAGCGTTGCCATGTAATAAAAACCATTTTAAAGTTGCTTATTATTTTAAAGACGTGTACTTCTCGGCATTTTCTTTTAATGTTTTATTCGAAGTCGCCTTATAATTTTTGTACGTCGTAAAAATGGAATCTTCTGCGTTTTAATTCCTGTCAAGTGTTTTTTATTTTAAGTTATGTGATCAATTTCTGAGGATAATTTCAGTTTGAGGACAGTAGCAGTTTGATACTTGGTATTGAGCAGTTTTACATTAGTTTTTGAAGATGGCCTCATGTTGCCATTGTGCTATGCCTGTTCCAGTTTTTGAAGGAAACGAGTTTTCAAGGTTGTGTTCCAGCCGGTGCTGGCTTCCGCCCTTATCTTTTTATCCCTGATCGTCATCCCAGATCTGCCCCCAGTATAGTTCCAGCATGATTCCAGTCCCCGACCCCAGACATGCAGAGTGAAATTTAGTGAGGTTCAGGTAACTTTTTCTGTGTCTAAAATTTAAAGTCAAGATAGACATTTAAAAAAATAATAATAATTGCTTTCATTGTTTAAAAAGATAATTTTTTTTATTTGTACTAATTTTTATATTTGCCACAGTTTATACGTCAGTAACATTTGTAAGTTTTTGTAGCATCTCCTGAATTTGTAAATCAGTAGAACACATGTAAGTTTGCTTTATTATTTTGGTAAGAATCTCTGTAACTAATATAGCATTTTTTGTGCTGTCTGTATTTGTGTAACTGTTTGTGATATGACACAAAAATAAATGTTTCCCAACATTTTGTCTATTTTTTTAAATTAATCCTTTTTTTCTTTTCGAATAGTATCCCAAGTTATCGTTACAAAAATGTCGCCCAGATATGTTTTGATTTGTTAATAATTATTTTCCTATAAAAACTAGTTGTTGTAATAGTTATAATTAGGCACCTCAAAGTGGCGCTCTATATTAAATTACTAGAGGTGTTTCCTGTTTATTTTTATTTTGTTTGTTCCAAGAGATTAATGACCCCTTTATTTAATTTTTTGTAGCTGCCCCAATCCAAACCCCTTTGCCATTTACTTATCCATGACCCAAGATATCCTAACACACCCTGAGTGCCGTTCGCACAAGTAGCGTTTATTTACTTGCCCTATCTTTACCCCATAATCTTACCCTGAGGTAGGCAAAATATTTCGTTACACAATGAACAAATAAACAACATTTTAATCCAAAAATTGAGAACAACAAGAGCCAAAAGAAAAGACACATGCACAGTGGTGTATACAAACTTAAATGTGGCGACTGCCCAAAAACTTACATTGATCAAACCGGTAGGACTTTTGATAAACGTATAGCAGAGCACAAAAGGGCTTTCCATAATAGAAACAGATTCATCGAGATTAAAATCATTCTTTTAATGACCAATGTCAACTGCATTGAGACAAACAGCTCTTTTTTTGTGTTTTGTGCAAAATTTTGTGTAAATATAGAAAAACAAAACTTTTCAGAGTTTTATTCTTAGAGTAATATTAAAAAATACAAATAATGAAATCTCGTAGAGTAATTCTCGTTATATTTTTAATATCATTCACAAAGTAAAGACAATTAAAAACACTATGAATAAATTTCTTGATTGCACCATTGCCGAGCGTGTAGTGCCTCTCCACGTAGTCGTTGTAGTACCTTGTTACCTGATTATTTCACAATGCAGATCACATTGTTCGGCCGAGAAGTAGAAGTACCCGAGTACCTTTCTTTTGTTGGACACACCCTATAGACATATAGAACCCGCGTGAATGCTCCGGTCAATACACCTCTCGCTCTTTCGCTACGTTTCCATCTTCGTCACTCTTATGTGCTGTCGGAATAGAAGAAATGTAAAGATGCGAGAGTTACTACGTATTTAACAACTTGTACAACAAAATATTGAAAAATATACAAAATTGATAGTCTTGTAATATATTTTAAATTTATTTCGTTCCCTGATGAGGTATTCTGTCTAACATAACATTTTAATTACACAATTTGTATAAGAACGACATTCAGGACAGGAGTGGTAACGTCCATCTCTGGCGGAAATACGGTAAGAAGAGAGGCAAGGTACTATCGTCGGTCGGGTACCTGTTCCCACGTCGAAAGAAGTGGCTGTCGTCGCGAGGTACCACAGGTTCATACCATAACGTACTACTATGAGATGCGATGTATCTATATGGTGCGATGGAGTGCTTGCAGAAGGTTGGGTACTACTTTTCGACTATGGCCACTTTATCCAATAAAAATGTAACAACGATATAGGTTTTTGTTCGATTCGAGTGGAAGGTAAAGAGTACTACACGTTAGTAATTGTAATGTCTAGCCTCTAGATACAACTTCAAAGAATGTTTGATCTTATACAAACCTTTCTGGTTTAAAATTTACTATTTGGTAAATATTCTTTTAAACTGGACATTCGTAAGTATGGCCGAAGAGACATATTTGTTTTGTGTGGTGCTTTTCTCGAATTGAAAATGCAGTTTGACAGAACATTACAACATTACAGTACAAATTACAACTGCTTGTCTCACGATAACCTCACACACTTTTAATTCAATACAAAATAAACTGCAAAAGAGTGAATAGCTTGTCTTAAAATATATCGTCTTGGCTTTCCCGTCGTTGAAGGGTTAGTGGTATTGCCATTATTATTAGATAGACATGTTTTAAATTTTTACCTGACCCCTGAGGGTTGGATCAGGTATGGCTAATATTGAGGGAATTAAAATTCATAGGTAGGATCAGTCATCAAAAATCTGTACTTACTACTGTATGTATAGTATATTAGTGAAATTTGTTCGTAACAAATAAAGTATTGTGCGAATTAATGGAATCATAGGCTGTTTTAATGAAAAAACAGTTTATTTAGTAAAAAAATTATATTTTGACAAAACTATAAAGGTAAACTTACATCATTCAGTAGGAAATATGTCCCCCTTTGGCAGCAATTACTGCTTTTACCCGTTTTGGTATAGATTCTATGAGTTTCTGGCAGTTGTCAGATATTCTTTCATCTCGATACCAAACCTGAATGGCCGCTTCTATCATTTTTGTTTTAGTGGTACAGTCGATTTTTCGCAGTCTAGTTTTGCAAATTGCCCATAAGTTTTCAATGGGGTTGAGGTCGGGCGAATTACCGGGCCAATCTAAAACATTAATCTTCTTATTTTTGAAAAATGCCTTCATTTCCTTTAATTTGTGACAGGGAGCAGAGTCCTGTTGAAGAATCGCTCCTCCTTGGGGTTGACATTTTTGGAGTTGTTTGTCCAAATACATTTCCAACATGGATTTGTATTTTTGGGTGTTCATCATGCCTTCAATTGGCACCAAAGATCCAACCCCCATGTATGAAAAACATCCCCAAAACATTTTCTTGACTGGATGTTTTACGGTTTGTTCAATATGAGATGGTGTAAGCTTTTCATTGTCAGACTTCCTGACGAATTTCGACCGCTGTCCCTGAACTATAAAGTGGGTTTCATCTGTAAATAAGATTTTTTTCCAGTCGCCTACAGTCCAATTAGAGTATTTTTGGCCCACAGTAGCCTTTGTTTCTTCATTCGTTCAGTTAGAAGCTGTTTTTTCTGTGGACGAATTGCCCTTCTACCATTCTACCTTATCCAAAAGTCTTCTACGCACAGTTGAGTCATGAATCACTATAGCTGATGCTGCTAGATCTTGTTGTAGGTCTTGGCTTGATTTTCTTGGGTCCAATTTGCTCTTTCGAAGTAAAAATCTATCATCTGATGGTGTTGTTTTTCTCTTTCTTCCACATTTTCCTAACCTTTTCACATCCACTGATCCCGTTTCTCGTTTACGCTTCAAAATTTTGCTTACTACCCCCTGACTCACTCCACACGTTCTAGCAATCTCTCTTTGTGACATACTAGTGTGTTCACTCAACGTGACAATCTTTTCACGCTTCCTAGGCGTAATATTCATGTTGGAATAAAACCAAAAACAACACAAAATAGTACAAAAACCCCCAAAACAACACAAGCTTGGTAAGAAATGACCTAAAACACACTCAAACACACCAACACACAGTAAGGTTACGTTTTCAATGCTTGGTCAGCTGTCAACTGTGTAGGTAGTGTTGCCAACTGTGAATATTGAAAAAAATGAAAAAAAATTCACAGTAATTCCATTAATTCGCACAATACTGTATGTTTCGTCCGTAGGAAAATAATCGAAAGCATTTTCATTAGATGCAAAAGAAATAGTATGTATGATACTTTAGTGGATGGACTCCTAATCTACTACTGTAGATACTGTAAAAGAAACATGATTACTTACAAAGAGATATTGTAAGCGTATTGGAATCACATTGACAGGACGAAAAAAAACGTAGTGATTTTCAGTCTCATCGTTTGGACTCATCTCATCGTGAACATTTGTGTGTGTGTGGAGTGGATTCTGCTCCATACCTCTAATAGTTAATATGACTGGGTTGCGGTTTCTTTCGGTCTTTCGGTCGGTTACTATTGTGTTGCCGTTACGTTTTAGGCAGCCACATAGTATTCTTGTTATTTTATCGTGCAGTTTGGTCATCTTGCGTTCAGGTCACCTATTAATATAGTTAGTTCTTATAACTCTCCTATTCTATTAAAAAAAAAACTGTAACTGCAGCTTCCATTATCGTAATGATTCATTAGTTTATATATTTAACCAAACTGTGTATAAACTTGAACAAATATTTATTAAAAGACATTATTAAAATAGCAAACACTGACTGATTTCTAAAACAGATTAAATAAAACCACTCCATGAAATTAAACTTACAAACATTCCGTCCAGTTACTTATCCTTATTACTTTGAGAATAAGTGCCGTTCACTTTTTATAGCCTTAATGTACATAATGAATGAGACAAAAAATTAGAAAGTTTTTATTCTTGAATCGTAACGATTTATTTATAGGTGTTTTTTCTGAATTTCACACGCCTGTTTATTCTTCTTACAGATCTTATTTATGTGACTTTGCTTGTAGATAAAATTAAACGATTCAATAGTTTCGTTAATTACAAGAAAGACGGTTTCCTAATAAGGTTAATAAAAAGTTTTTTAAAGGACGAGAATGGGTTCAAATGAGCATATTCGCTCGTAGTGCCATTTTTACTCGTACGACAATCTGATATTCTTTCTTAATTATATTTCTAGGTATTTTAATTAATCTTGCACTCTATTCCTAGGTAGTCCTGAGATAAATACGGCAAACTGAGCAAAATTGTTTAAATTTTTATGTTTTAAGTTCACTTGAGAAAGCCACTTTGCCGAAACAGCTGTGGTGATAAGATTTTATAATAAATTTTTGGTGAAGTTTTGAAAACAAAGTTTTTAGTGTTTTATTGTTTTTGTTTTACGTTTTATCTTATCATTTATCTTTAATATAACAGACGTCTTCAATACAACAGCCGAGAAATACAATATGATAATATCAGCAGGAAAAACCAAATGTATGACAACATCTAAATACCCACTACGATGTAAAACCGAAATTAATGGGAAAATAATAAAGCAGGAAGCAAGGTTTAGATATCTGGGAATAGATATAACTAGTTACGAAGATGTTGAAGTAAAAGTACGACAAGAAAGCTTAAAAATCAATAAAGCGGCAGGATCTCTTAATGACACAATTTGGAAGAACAAACACCTAAGACAAGACACAAAACAAGAATCTATAAAGCAGCAAATAGACCTATATTAATATACACGACGGGGACAAGACCTGACACATCTAAAACGGAACGACTATTAGAAACAACAGAGATGAAAATACTTGACGAATGTCAGGGAAAAGTATGTTAGATATCTACATACAGAAGAAGAATATCTCACAACTGTCTGTAGTTATTTTTGTCAACGGGTACTTTATAAGTTTACTGGAGTACAATGATAAGCATTATCATCATCATTGGCTTTTACAACTCTTCGTGAGTTTTTGCCGCGTTTACTATTGCCTTCCATTGTTTCCGATCCTGTGCTATTATTTCCCATGGCCTTACTTCCATCTTCTCCAGGTCTTCTAATCAGTCTGTCGTCATCACTCCGTACCACGTGGCCTGCCCATCTTAATCTATTGGCTTTTATGTATCTTACGATGTTTCCTTTCCCGAAGAGAGTCTCTATTTCATTGTTGTATCTGCTCCTCCATTCATTTGTCACGCTGTCCCTGCAAGGACCATATATAATTCGCAGGATTTTGCGTTCCCATACTAATAGCTTATCGATTTCTTTCTTTCTCAATGTCCATGTTTCACTTCCATATGTCACTGCTGGTCGTATTATGGTTTTGTACATTTGGATTTTGGCACGCCTTGAGAGAAGCTTTGACCTCATTAGATGTTGAATGGCAAATAATGATTTATTCCCCGCCAGTATTCGTATTTCAACCTCCCGTTCTCCTGTGTTTTCACTGGTAATTGTTGCTTCTAGGTATTTGAATTCTTTGACCACCTCAAAATTATGATCGTTTATGGTAATATTTTGTCTTATTCGCTGTCGTTCCTTTTTTGATACGACCATGTATTTAGTTTTTTTCTTCGTTTATTTGAAGGCCTACGCTTAGTGTTGCTTCTTCAAAGTTCGATACTATATTCTTAACTTCCAGTGTTGTCTGTGCTACTGCATCTACATTATCTGCAAATGCGAGAATAATCTTTGCTCCTCTGGCAGTTATTTCTGGTTTGACTCTGGTATAGATTTTTCGCATTGCGTATTCCAATGCTAGGTAAAATATTAATGGGGACAGCGGGTCTCCCTGTCTGAGCCCGGTGCTTATGCCGAAAGCCTTTGAAGTTTTGCCTCCTATTCTAATTTGTGCAAAGGAATTGTTGTCACACATTCGCGCAATCATGGTCAGCTTCTTTGGTACGCCTAACTCCATCATTGCACTCCACAGTTTTAAGCGATCTATGGAATCATATGCTTGTTTGAAATCTATGAAGATCTGGTGTACTTCTTTATTATATTTTCAATACTTTTCTAGCATTTGTCTGATAGTAAATATTTGGTCGATTGTTGATCTTTCAGGCCTAAAGCCGCATTGGTAATCGCCAATAATTTCCTCTGTATATGGCAGTAATCGTTTTAGTACAACTGAAGCTAATATCTTATATGTAGTACCGATTAGTGATTAGTGATCAGCGACTATATAAATCATCCCAAACCATAAATGCGATCCTCGGACTAACAAGATTTACTAAGAAATAGAAAGAAGCATAAGTAATAATGCTTCGGAAAACCGGAGAAAATGGAACATTTCCTTAAAACTACAGACCAACCAGTCTACTAGAATCGATGTGTCACGAAGGACACATCAACAAAATGAGCCAGTTTGGATACAGCAAGGCAATGACAGGGTTTCTGTCGTCGAACCAAACCAATAGAAACTTCAAGATTCACGTAGGAGACGACCTGTTTGAAGTCAAAATGAGTGTGGCTGGAGTACCACAGAAAGAGGAGCATTGTCACTCTTTCTGGGTACCGCACACACAAACCATCCTGCGAACCATGCTTAGTGGATATGTCGATGACACAGCAAGATCAGTAAGAGTTGCCGGTGCTGACATATGGAACTGAAACATGGGCTTTTATAGTCTACAAAACATAGTCCAAAAACTCTAAGTGACTCAGAGAGCTATGGAACGGAGAATGCTCAAAAGCACGAACAAAAGTTACATATGTAATAAAAAAATTGTCATGCTAAAATGGAACTGGGCAGGACACATAGGAAGAATGGAAAACAACCGTTAGACGAAGTGAATTGTGAATGGAATCAGGCAGAGAAATGCAGACTAACCATGATGAGACCAATCTTGATTCATTAGATGACCACCCGTCTCAGATGCTTAGCCGATCACATCAAGGCTATCATGGTTTTGTTGACTGCTCTGGAAACAGCTCCGGAGGTCATCCCAAACCATTGTCGGAGGTTTTTTAACCACGAGATACGACGGCGTCCCGGTCCTCTCCTGCC
Organism: Diabrotica balteata; assembly: GCA_918026665.1. Taxonomy (NCBI): domain Eukaryota; kingdom Metazoa; phylum Arthropoda; class Insecta; order Coleoptera; family Chrysomelidae; genus Diabrotica; species Diabrotica balteata. Next base: position 3,836,331 of record OU898281.1, on the reverse strand, counting down.
AAACACAGACACACCTAAGGAGGCTTACATCCAACGATGGATGGAATAGCTGTTGAGGATGATGAAACCCAGCGAAGTCACAGGCAGTCATGTTCCAAAAAAGATTCGAGAGTCCAAACTTCCAAGTAATGATGTTTAACTCACAAATTTTATGGTCTCCCAGGCAAAATACTGAAATGGTAATGGACAAAGGAATACAAAATCACATATCAAGAACATGATATTAAGAAGCAAGAATTGGAAGAAATAGCATGTTAAGCCTGAAAGCCATACCAGCCCTAACATATGGATCAAAAAGCTGTAAAACCAACAAGAATAACATCCAAATAGCCCAAAACCATATTATAAAGGAGGTTGTGAACATCCCCACATACATATGGGAAAGGTTCGTATACAGAGATAACAAAGAAGTAAGGATCCAAGATAAAATGAATTTAAAAGCGTATGAAATCTTGAAGGAACTAATGGAAGCCTAAGAAACTTGACCAAACTACGATGAAAACAGACCGATACGGCACAGGAAGATCCGGAGATTAATTAATAGCACATCAACCTGAAGAATGAAGAGAGAAACATGTGTAGGTCACTATATTTCCTATAAAGCCGTTTTTTGGAATATTCCTGATATTTTCCATCAATAATTCGGGGTGAATATCGTCGTAAGTGATTATTCAGAGGGATAAAACCATTCAATCTTGTATGTCACATAAACGGTTATGAAGCGCCAGCTACTTTAGTATTAGACATTACACACACTCATAAACATCATAAAAACTGTGCTTGCATCAACAATTCCCAATGTTTCCGCATTTGGTGCTGCTATTTTGGTTCTTACCGATCCGATCTCATGATCGTAAAACTGATTTAAATTAGTTAAGTTTAAATCAGTTGTTGTTTTTTTTTAGTCCCTTTGGTCAGTATGTTCCTGCAAACAGTCTTTTGATGGAACAGTCTATTAGGAACCTGATATTAAACTTAAATAAATGTAACATACTTTTTCGATTTGAATGCCTCGTTGTTTCATCGTAACAAATAACTCTTCTCTTAATTACCGTTTCATCTGTCAATACCGCACCTGTCACCTGTCAGCAATAACCATCCTAACAATCGCAGCGTTAACAACATAGAAACAAACATTCTTTCTAAACGCTTCCTGACCGATTGTAATTTGTTTTTCGATTACGTAACTCCGTAACGAGATTACCTCCGATTGTTTAATTGTCACGGCCGAGTAGATCGATCAGAATTTCGGCTCCGCATTGACAAACAATTGAATATCACGGTCGAAATTTTATCGGTAAAAATCTGAATGAGATCAATTAATTCGAGCACAGCCTGCTTGAAGTTTGTTACCGATATATCAACATCAGGAAGCGATGCTTAACAATAGAGAGTGCGGTTACTGTTTGCGGACACAATGGCGGTTCATTATAGACCGTAGGGTTAATTGGTCCATTGATTCTTCTCCCACAACACAGAACTATTACTCTCACTCGCTCTCTTTCTTGCTCGGTTAGGCGCAGATGGTGCACCGCGCGTTTGAACTCTCCTTCTCTGTATTTATATTAATGTTCGCGACAATTTTACACTTGTGTTGTGTGTTTATATTTTAGAGTGCGTCTCATACAGGTCCGTAGTAGGTGCAAATTCTACGGATACAATATAAAAATGGTTCTAATATATTATTTAATATAGAATTATTACATATTTGGGGTTGCTTGTTCATTTGTAGTAGTCGACTCATGATCATTTGTGTTCTAGTATGTGTTCTGAAAAAGTTGTCCCTGTTTGTCCAATGTAAACTTTTTAAGAAGTTAATTTTTAAATTTCTAATAGGTATTCGCTTCTTGCAATATTTCTTTTATTGTTTAATTAATCCTTATACTCGATTTGGAAATGCTTGATAGCACCCTGACACATTTCGAATACTACATAAAATTTAAATGCGCAAGTTTTAAGAACATCTCGAAGAGAAAAGCAAACGCAAATAATGCAATTTAAAAAATGGGCAAATTTACTGTATTTAATGAAGAAGTTGAAGCAGAATTGGCTAAGCATATTTTCATTTTCGAAGAGTGAATTTTCGGGATGGGCATAAGAGACGTTCGCAAACTAGCATTTGAATTGGCAACTAGAAACAATTTGAAACACAATTTCAACACAGATAAACGTATGGCAGGCAAGAAGTATTAAAGCTTCAAAAAATATCATAACGGCAGCTGGAGAAAACATCAATGGCGAAGGCTGCAGGATTCAGCAAAGCACGAGTTGACAAATTCTATGAAATTTTACTTTTAGAATTTGTGAAGAGGAAAAATTGACCGCCACACGTATATTCAACATCGATGAGACAGACTGCTCAACCGTACAACGACGAGAGAGAGGGGGTAAATACTACTGTGGTTTGTTGTGCTAGTGCAGCAGGGCAGTTTATACCACCCATGATAATTTTTAAAGAGGAAACGTTTTCAAAAGGGACTTTATTAGGTACTCTGCCTGGCGGCATTGTCACTATTAGCGATACTGGATATGCAGTAGCGATCTCTTTGTGACATGGCTTAATTATTTCATTGAAACAGTTAAGCCAAGCCCTGAGGCCCCTGTTTTGTTATTGCTGGACGGCCAGAGCACCAGGGATTGTCAGGGATAATGGAATTAGGTATATTGCAGTTACCAAGTTAGGTTAGACAAGGAGACCCAATGTCACCTAAACTTTTTAATACGGTGCTAGAACATGCTTTTAAGAATTTGGATTGGATGACAAAGGGAATAAAAATAGATGGAGAATATCTAAACAACTTACGTTTTCGCCGATGATATACTTATAATAGCTGAAGATCTAGGTATGGCAAGAGACATGGTACAGGAACTCGTTGTGGCTACAGAAAATGTAGGTTTAAATATAAATATCTCGAAAACAAAAATCATGACCAATTTGGTACCCAACCAGAACATCAGTATTGGTGAGAAAGAAATAGAACTCGTAGATAGATATAAATACCTGGGACATGAAATTATGATTGGCAGGGATAACCAGACGCATGAACTGAAGAGAAGAATCGGCCTTGGGTGGGCAGCATTTGGAAAACTGAGAGAAACTTTTAAAAGTGAGCTGCCCACATGCCTAAAGAGAAAGGTATTTGATCAGTGCGTCCTCCCAGTCTTGACGTACGGAGCAGAAACACTTACTTAACAAAAGCAGCAGCTACCAACTGAGAGTCACGCAGAGAAGAATGGAGCGGTCCATGTTAGGAATAACTCTGCGAGACAGAAATAACCAACGAAGACATCAGGAGAAGAACCGGAGTGACTGACATCATCGAGAAGATAGCCAGACTAAAATGGAGATGGGCAGGACACATAGCCAGAATGACAGATGGGCGATGGACAAAGAGGTTATTGGAATGGAGGCCAAGGGAAGACAAGAGAAGCGTCGGTCGACCACCTACAAGATAGACTGACGATTTAAGAAGACTCAATAAAAACTGGATAAGAGCTGGCGCAAGATAGACGGTGTTGGAAACATGAGGAAGACTAGTTCAGCAGTGACTCTTGAGGCTGGATGATGATGAAGTCACATACACACACATAGACTTCAACCGTTGGATGCTGGATTCTTCAGAGCCTTTCAAAATGTTTATGGACAATGCATTAAAAAATTGTTGCGGAATAACGTGATTCTAACTGTATCAATGTTTCAGGTTTCCAGGATAATTGGAGAGGCTTATGGGCTTGCTGCAACAGTGAGAAATGCACAGAACGCTTTTGTGCTAGTGGCACTTGGCCTATAGATGAAAATGTTTTAAAAAAACTGATTTTGCAACTTCAATAATATTTGACAGTGCATTAAACTCTAACCATGAATTCCCACCAGGAAGCATCCTCTTCTGAAGAAGATAATACCCCACTGGCAGAACGAACGAAGAGAGCAGCATCAACTTCTCTAAATACTATTTCAGTTACGTACTGACAGCTGGTATTGTGAATATGTGAGTCTGAATCAGTCGAAGAAATGATCCAAGTCTTTAATGTAAAATTTGGTTTCATGCAAAATGTGCCAATGTATCGCTAAGAACTAAGATATTTTATTGTTCAAATTGTCAAACTTAAGATTGAGATTCATAATATTACATGAGAATACAGATTTTTTACATTTAGGTTAAGTTTATCAGTCACAATGGTCCAAGTAAAGATGCCGGCATCCAAATTGGACTTTTGTTTTTTTTTTTATTATTTAAAAAATAAAATATAATAAACTACCATGTACCTATTATTATGCGATTTTTTGGAATATAAATAGTATTAGGTAAACGATTCTTATGATAAAATTTTGAAATATTTATTAAGATGTGTAATACAATAGATATTTGAAAAGTGGTCGAAATTAGTAAACTTTACCCTAATATATGAAATTTTTCGTCATTAGTTTACGTTATATTATTAGAAATATTTATAAACTGTCATTTTTTTCCTCTTGGTTTTTGAGCTACATAGATATCACTTCATCTTACCCTTGTATAAAAATTTAATTATCCAATAGCGAAGTCAAGAAGCTATCGTGCCTATCGTATAACGATTTAAAAATATTTTCGCGTAATCAAAGAACAATTTTTTAAACGGTAGATTACCTAAGTCTGGCTGATTTTTTACAAAATTATCATGTTGGCTACTTTCCGCCACTATTTTGCATAACTGCATTATTCATAGTGTGTTCTAAAAATTTTTCACGGTTAATTCTGCTACCAAACCGAAATATGCATGTATAAATAATCGAGTGGAGGCTTCAAAAGAACGAACGGGTTTCAACCACATAAATCTACTAAAAATTGCTGGTCTGCCAATTTACCTGCCAAATTTCTACCTGTTACGACCTTTGCAGTCTAGATAAAAGTTTATGTTACCAAAATAAAACTACTTCGGAAAGTATTTCTCGGAATTTTCTGTAAAGTGTACAATGCATTCATCAGAAAATTTGATCTATATTTGATTTGATGTGCAATCAATAAAAAATGCGTAGTAATGAATGCCAGTTATTTTTATACAATATTAAAGACATAAAACAATAAATAAGCTAAAAGTGAGATTGCAGAAGAACGCAACAAACAGAAAGAGCGGAAAGGCGTTCTGGAATTAATGGATGAAAGAAAACAGTACAAGAAATGATAAAAGTAAATTTAAAGAGGTACATTGAGTGATAAATAAAAATAATTAATACAAATTAAAGCAAAAGAAAATTGAATGACGGAGATGGGTGAAGAACTGTAGGTTTTGTAGAAAAGATATTATTACAGAAAGATCCATACGAAAATTAAAGAAATAGGTGAAATAAGAATCGATTGAACTAACAATATACTAATAAGTGTAGGTGACAACCAAATAACAAAAGAGTTGAAGTGCAGATACAAAATAACAAAAGAGATAAATGGAGAAAAACAGCAGTACATACAAGAGTTATTTGAAAATGACAGAAAATGTGCATTACTAAACATGAAACTATGAAAGCTCAGACACAGATAATAATTATACATATATTATAAAACTTATTGAAGACCAACATTTAGACTGTTCAAAAATCTTCAACAATATAATAAGACATGACAAATTCTTAGGGAATAGTAACACCAGCTAGTAAAAACTAAATAAACGGCGCGTGGCACTTGGGTAGTGCCGACAGAAGTGACAGAAGTAAACCCATATACCTCTTATGTTATGGTTAATAAAATTTTATATCTGTTTATTACTGAATTGTTCTTTTTCATTATAAGTTCTTTGTAAAAAATCTTAATTTTTCTCTTTAAAAATTTTGTTTTAGTAATTTTAGATGATTTACTTCACTGGAAGTGACTGGAAAGAAGAATTATTTTTTATCACCTACGCATGATGCAATGTTTTTTTAATTTAATTTTATTTTATTTTATTGATTTAACGTTAGCTAATTTTACTTAATTTGTATTTAATTTTTCTACATTCTACATACAAGTGTCTTCACTAAAACATGCATGGGACTGCGTTTACTACTCCACGTAGTGTGCAGTCTGATTTGATTCGATTTGATTCAATTTAATTCGATTTTATTTTCTTTAATATTATTTAATTTTACCTATTTTTAGTTAATTTTATACATTTTAAAGTAGATGACTTTAAAATCCTCTTTTTTGATTTTTCTCTTTTCTCTCTAACTAAATAAAAATGATCGCATTCACAAGGATATTTTATAAATACAATTCTTTATTCTTTTCTTGTTTATCGTTAGGATTAGTTTTTGATAAAATACATCTCAATGTGTTTGTTGTTTTGAATGTTGTTGACATGTTGAATTTATTTCATATCGTTTTAAGTTTTTACGATAATCCTTAATGGCATCATTAACGGGAGAGTTTTACTGTCATAATTGCATGTTTTTGTCTTTTTAAAGACGGATCACATGCTGATTTTTTTTCTGATGGGTATTCTCAAGTTTAAGTTGATTTCATGTAATCGAATGAACTATCTTACAATAAAGTCGTCCCAGAAACGCAACTCAACAATATTGGCAATATCATTTTTAAAGTCGTCTACTTGAAAATGTATAATATATGTCTGAATTGTCAATATGAATGAGTCAGAAAAAGTTTCTTTAATTTTGTTTAATATTACTTAAATTCGCATAATTTTATTTAATTTTTGATGATTTTTCATAATTTTATTGAATTTTTAATAATTTTATTTAATTTTTTATAGTTTTATTGAACTTTTTACAATTTTATTTAATTTTTTATAATTTTTTTAAAATTTTTTTATACTTTTATTTAATTTTTTATAACTTTTTATAATTTGGTATAATTTATATAAATTTTTTATAGTTTTCAAAACAATTTTAATAATTTTATTAAATTTCACTTTACTTATTTTCACAACCAAATATAAAAGGAATGCGAGAAAGACACGGAAAATCCCCGAAAAATATATTCATTAAATTTTTTATAAAAAAGTTTGAACATTGATACAATGCTGCAAAAATTAGTGTTTTTTGCAATTATCTTGGTCAATTTTCCCGATAATGCTTTTATGTTATCACTAACGGAGAATTTTACTGTCATAATTGCATGTTCTAGTCTTTTTAAAGACAGATCACATGCTATGATTTTTTTCTGACGGGTATTCTTAGGTTAAAGGTGATTTCATGTAATCGAATGAACTATCTTACAATAAAATCGTCCCAGGAACGCAACTGAACAATATATGAAATATCATTTTTAAGTCATCTACTTTAAAATATATATCTGAATTGTCAATATGAATAAGTCAGAAAAAAAATTATTGCTTAATTTACTGTTTTGCATAATTTATATATTTTATTTAACTTTTGATAATTTTTTATAATTGTTTATAATTTTGTTATAATTTTTATTTTAATTTTTTATAATTTTGTTTAATTTTTACATACTTTTTATTAAATTTTATTTTATTTATTTTATTAATTTGCACAATCAAATATAAAAGAAATGCTGCTTAAGACATGGAAAATACCGGAAAACATACATTATTGCATTGAGTATATTTTCGTATCAAAATTTTAATTTTAATATAATGATATTATTGTGTTTAAATAACGTCGACGATAAGCAAATTGAATACTTACAAATTACATATTTGTTCGATCTAGCTTCAATAACTCATTAATTGCCATAATTCAAGTACTTATATTACAAAATAAGGGATTTTTGCAATTATCTTGGTCAATTTTTTATATATTTTAATTTAGAAACTCGCAAATCAAAGAACTTTTTAATATCTACAACTTTTATTTGAACCATTTTTCTCTAAAATGTATAAGAGACGTTTTATAGACAAAAAATGTTTTTTTCACTTTTAATGATTGTATAAAAAAAAACAAAGCAAAATCAGCTTGGCTAGAAGCAATAATTTGACTTCAGAAACAATCTAGGAACCTGATCATGGAATAGTTAAATAAATCGTATTAATGCAGAAGAATCGAAAACAGGAATCTATTTATATTTTAATGACTATGAAAGTAAACTTTAATTTGCTCCATATTTATGATATTGATATATATTGCACAGAATATACATTTTCCTACTAATAATCTGCATCGTACAACTTATCATACAAAACCCATGACAAGTATTAAAACAGTCGAGAATACTCAATTTGTACGGATTTGTCTATAGGTGTAAATAACATTACATTAATTTTGATTAGTAGTAGTTGTTCCAATGACAATACTACCTATTTAATGGGTGTGATTATCAGTGCTGATAGACAAATCACAATTAAAAACACTGTGTATTTTGGGGTCGATACAATTAGCACGTAAGAAATTTTGTTGTGTTTCGATTTGTTAACGGGCTAGTCTCATTTCTGATTGGAAGATACTAATGATCGAATAAAACCAGTCAGTTTTTGCAGATATAGGGAAAAGAAACCTGTTCTTTGACTAGAATATGAAAAATGTATTTATGTAGAAAGGTTTTGATGAATTGTGGAATTAAATCCTTATATTTTTACGGTGTTTTTGTTGTTTTAAGCATTTTAAAGACTTTTTTGTACTGTTGCACTATAAATAAGGTATTATCTATCTTTACTATTATATTTTTTACCGAATATCGCTCAAATATATTGTAGATAACACTGTGAAGACGAGGAAGAAGGTGTGAATATTTCCGCAGTGATTATTAATCCGTTTATGGATATTTTAACAAGAACAAATTGAATAATAAGCAAGTTGTAAAGATCGCCTATCTCTTTCTGCTATTGCCTACCGGTTGACACTTACAAATCAGGCGATGCTTATCAAAAAAGCGAAACAAGGCGAGGTAGAAGAGCGCATTGTCCGTCGTTTTTTAAAATTTCCTTTCTTAGTCACCTCTTCGTTTTTTATGAAAGCTCGGTAGGTGGCCGTGCACAGCCTCATTAGTTCCATTGTTTTCGAGACGTGTGGGTCTTATTTATGTTGGTCTGGCAACAGACAACAGACCAAATATACGAGCGCAACATTGCCCATAATGGACATTGAATTTATTTTGTTATTCTTATTCTATGGAAGACGAGAGTTGTGGACGCGCTAGTTGCCCCTTGGAACGGTTATTCTTTGCGGTTAAGAATATAATAAATCTTTCTAATAACTGTCTTCTTCTTATCAAGGTATGTTAATCTGACTCTGGTTTCTGTTATACTCGATTTCTAAATGCATGATAGTACAGTTTTTATAGCAGAATATTTAGTACAGTCTACCAAGGTAAAAATGAGGTATGACCTCCGATTTCTTTGAAGACGCATCGATTTTTATAAAATTTTGGAAATAAGCTGTAATTACCCTCCCCACCAAAATCTCCCTGTGCCGATATGTGCTTATTGTTTTTAAGAGTGTAAACTACCCCTTTTGTTAAAAAAAAACCCATAAAGGTGGTTTTCCGTCTCATTACAATTTCGTTCGGCATTATCTAACTGCCCTACGTACTACCTGTGCCCATTAATCCCAAGTACCTGCTGCCTCAACGCCGAGAAAGTTGGGGATTAAGTCTTAATGACTGGAAATTCTAAATTTAGATTATAGTTGAAAGTAAGAATATAAATATTTTCAGTTATTCACTTCAGTTGCAAGTATTACGGTATAAATGAAATCGTAGGCTTCCACGGCCAGAGTCAGAATTATAGTTTATTCGTCTTCCGGTTTGGACCGTGTCATTGTGAGTGACCCAAAAGTGGGTTCATCTCGACGTTTCGCTACAATTGTATGTAGCTTCTTCAGGAGAACAAGGAAAAAGAAAACAACAGACAGGAAGATGGGTAGTTAGCAACGGTAACTCAGTTACTCAACGCAACCAGAGGCGAATACTAACTACCAAGATGGGCATTTGGTCACAGTAACTCAACTACTCATTGCAGCCAGAGGTGAAAACCAAATGTCAGGACAGGGATTCACGTCCAACAGCTCAGAACACTAACGCGTCGAGAGGCGGGGAGTGAATCCGACCATTACTCCGCTACTGCTCTATTTATAGTCGCGGTGACCTGTCGTGTTCGGAACGTATCGGCACACTCCGTGGCGCAAACGTCAAGAAGCGCGCGCTGGCCAATCATGTGGCTGCATCGTGGTAGCGGGACCGGACGGCGGCTCTAGACTGAGATTCCAGATGGGAGACAAGTAGTATCCTTCCTCTCGATTGATATTATGTGGATTTTTTCGATCTCTAGAGATTCGCGGATTTTCCTGGAATAAAAGAAGGGGCTCTTAGAAATAATATGGGTTTTTTCCATCAATATGGCAATGACCGGTTTCTTGGCAGTGTTTCTGCAACTGCAGAATGGGAGAAAAGACCTGATCGAATGCATCTTTGATGCTCCTTGAATCCGAGTTTTGACGGGAACGACCAGTTTCGCCAATATACACATGTCCACATGAACAAGGGATAGAATAGACACCACAGGAAGATAGGGGCGGTAATGGGTCCTTAGGAGAGGGTATGATATTGTGAGTATTTTCTTGGGCGGGTCGAAAAGTAGTCCTGATACCTTCTTTGCGAAGAATTTTGATAGGATAGGAAGAGATAATAAAGTATAGTTTTGTTGTAAACTTTCTATAAATCTTATTTTTTCTTTTCTCGTCCCCTTCGGGGTTAAACCAGGGGTGGAGTCCAATAATAAATTATAATTTCGTATTATCTAATTGTGCTTGGATTTAAGATATGATACAGTTTCTATATGTTTGAAAGAACCCCCCTAACTTTCTCCGACAATGAGCGATTCTAGCCTTGAATTTAATTTGTGCGCCAAATGTTTATTAAGCATGTACGCCACAGCAATACAGCCCAACTTTACGGTATCCACATGGTGCGCCACACCGTTTTTTGCCATTGCAAAATATCATTTCCAAAAATTCTTCGAGAGCAGGATTGTTTTGGAATCTGATAGGTTGCAAATATCAATCTACGGTAGTCCATCTCCAATCAGTTCGATGTAGTGTTTTTATTTCCAAACCAAACTTGAAGTTGATAGTAGCTCTTTTAATTTGCTCGTTGAGAGCACCCACTGTTGGGAGGAGAACTGATAATTTCACAGTAGTGTTTTTGGTAGTTGCCTTAAAGAAGGACTCATATCGCATTGTTTCGATAAAATCTCGTAAGTCTATTATTTTTTATTTAATGTTGAGTCTTTAGTGACCTGTCTGTTCTTATTACAAAATATCTTCGACTTTTCTTTTCCAATCTGATCTTTTTCATTCATAATTTCATTACAAACATAACGCTCATAATGGGACGTAGTTAAGCAGAAAACGTCCCAACCCACAAATTGTTAAAAATGAGTTCTTTACACCAGCGAGCATATAATTTCTTGCTTTATAATATGCAGAAACCGTCCAAGTGAAATACATTACATTACTCTTTTAATAATCGTCAAAGTTCTAACCCACAAAACTAGTTTAACTGAGATTTTCATTGATAATAAAAATCCAAGTGGGTTGAATTTTTTCTAAAAAATGTAGTCGAACTAAGTAATCGTGTTAAAAGAGTGTTAAAACAGGCTAAGTGGGTTGGAATCACTTTAACGCTCCAATGCGATAACAAAACTACTGTGCATTTTTTTGTGTTAAAAACATCCAAGTGAATGGATGTTTTCTACTATAAATTTCGGTATACTTGTTAAAAATAGAGTAGTAATTCAGAAATCTGTCCAAACCACTTGGTTCAATTTACGTTTACTATTTCATTAATATGTTAAAAGTAGTTTGAATCTTCAATTTCGGTCGATAATAAAATTTTATTACGGGAATGTGCCCTATTAATTTTAAAACGTGCCTTGTGCGTTATAAACCCTGGAACTTGGTCGATAAAAAATAATTTATTATAGGTACTCATCTTAAGCATAGTAATCACGTTTCCTTATAGTTTAAGTAAATGTGCCTATGTATTGATAAACATTTCTTTTTATTCAGTTGTGATGATTTTTCTGACTGTTCGGGTTTAAAAATACTTATTTAATATAATTATGTCGAAAAGAAGCAAATACATGTGTGAGCTAGCAAAACTTATGGAAAACCAAACAAATAGTGTAATGTCTAGCGTGGAATTTGATTCAAATATTACCAATGTTGAGGTAAGTCGGAAATTTTTATTAAAAAATAACTATTATGTTGGTTTACTGATTATTTTTTCGTGGTTTTCGGCCAGATTGAAGAAATAACACAAAACTCTCTTTTTTTTTTTTACGACGTTTCAATTTTATTTTGTTTACTAAATCTTAAAAAAAAAAATAAAGAAAATAGAAGAAAATAGAGTTTTGTGGGTATTTCTTTAATCTGGCCGAAAATCACGAAAAAAAATAATCAGTTTATAAGACACTTCTCTAAAAGTTTATGTTGTTATACTAAATTTTTAAAATAAATGCATTTTATACATCATTACATAATTTAATAATATTGTATAAATATGGATGATACCAATGTACAGAATTCTACCGTCACAGCGAACCATCGTCATCCAATAGGTCGTATTCCGTGAAATGGTTTTAAACGAGAAAACTGGATGTTTTGAATCAGCTTCTACCTTAGATTCTGTTGATGATTATGATGTAAGTATTAAATCTTTGTACCTATACTGTTTAGTAAAATGCTTTATAATGCTATTCGCTATATTATTTCTATTTAATGAAAACTAAACTTTGATGTACCGTATTGGTTACAATCTAAAAGAAAAAATACAACTTCCTTAGGTACACTCACAATTTTGTAAACCACATATGTATTAATCTTATTATACCAATGTTAAATTGATACCTATTATTATGATCATCAATTATTATTGATTAAAGTAATTATACAATAATGTAAAGCATATGAAAATTATTTTTCGATGAGTACCTATAGTAAACTTATGAAAAAGATTAATTTGAATGAATTGAATTTGTTTTATTTTTTGGTACCTGGTAAATTGATTAAAAGTTAACTTCTTTAATTAAAATAGGACGCTCTTTCTATAATTTTTTTGAAATTTTTATTTAAAATATTATTCTAATAATACCTACCTTTTTATTCTTACAGAATATGTCAATAAGTGATGTCTTTAGTAATGCGGTTCCTCTGATATGTTTATACCATCGTCACATGAAGAGAGTTCCGATAACAATGAAAGTTGTGATGATAATCCATTTTTAGCCAGTACATCAGGTCGTCCAAAGAAGGGTAGAAAAAAGAAATTTGCAATGCACGCGAGCAAACATCAAAGATTGAATAGGTAACAAAAATGAATCTTACATTGACTACAAAGGAAAATTGAAAGCTGCTAAAGAATTTCAATATGACTACAATTGTAACTGCCCGATGAAATGTTCTGAGTTTGATTTCTACAGAGTCACGAAAACAAGAATTTGATCGTTTTTGGAGTCTTGGGTCTTATAATGCCCAAACTATCTTTATTGCCAATAATATCCACGAAAATGCCGAAAAAAAGAATGTATGGAAGGAAACACTGAAAGACGTCTGTATTCCAGACAATATTCCTTACTTATAGGCAAATGTTTATCAATAGTCTTAGAATAACTCCGTCAAGAGTAACAACAGCTCTGAGAAAGGTAAACAATCGTGCTCCAATTCTTGATCAAAGAGGTAGAAAACAAGGTGGTTTAAACAAAGTCCCTGAAAATAAAATTCAGGAAATAATCAACCAGATCAATAAACTGCCTAAGTACATATCGCACTACTGTCGTGAAAACAACGTCTGCATTATTTTTACCGGCACATCTCTCATTATTAAAGATTTATGATCTATACAAATCTGAAGTTCAAAACCCTGTGAAATTTGGTATTTATAAGAGGATTTTTTTACGAAAAATTTAATTTGAGATTTAATGTTCCCAAGAAGGACACATGCCAGGTATGTGATTCATTTAAAATAAAACTACAAAATGAAACGGATGATCATAAAAAGCAACTTTTACAAATTGAACTCGACACTCATCAGGATTTGGCCCAAAAATCACGAGAAACATTAAAGGCAGATTTAAAAACGAGCTAAAGATGAGGATAATGTAGAGTGTTTAACATACGATCTTCAAAAAAACTCTACCTTTACCCAAAATTCCAACCAATGTAATATATTATAAGAGGCAAGTTTGCTTGTATAATCTCGGTGTATTTTCAGGCAAACGTAATAAGAGTTATTCCTATGTATGGCTTGAAGGAACTGCTGGAAGAGGAGCTCAGGAGGTTGGTTCCTGTATTGTAAAATATTTAGAAAACATAGAAAGTACTGTTGAACATCTTATATTGTGGTCTGATTCTTGTGGAGGCCAGAACCGTAATATTAAAATAACACTCCTCATGGCCAGTCTTCTTCAAACAGCCATAATATAAAAACTATAACATTTAAATTCCTGATTTCCGGCATATTTTTCTACCAAATGATAAAGATTTTGGGGATATAGAATGTCAACTCAAACGTCAAGAACGAATATATACACCTTTAGACTATATAAATATAATAAATTCATGTCGTAAAAAGTCTCCAATAACAGCTGCACAAATGAAAAAGGAATGGTTTTTGAGTACCCACCAGCTCGAGAAGGCCACAATAAACAGAAAAGTTGGCACCATAAAGAAAAAATAAATTGGTTGGAGACAAAACAAATTATATTAACAAAAGAAATTCCTTACCACATCTTTATGAAACCTAGTTATTTTGGCGATGAAAGTGTATTGTTTGGATATTGAGCGACGAGGACGATTAAATACAGAGAGCTTTTCGGCGCTGCTTATGCAACTCTGGCCCAATGGTAAACCCCTGTCAGAGGATAAAATTAACGATATTAAAAGCTATTTACATCTAATTCCTTCAGACGCTAAACCGTTTTATGAAAATTTTACAAGTGCTAATGTAGTCGAAGACGTTGATGGATTTAATGTTCCAGTTCTAGATTTTGAGGTAGATACCCACAATAATTAAAACTTTTTTTAAATTTACATTTACATAAGAAAATCATTGTAATTTTGTTTCTTTGGATCATTAAAATTTTTATAAAAATATGACATTATTTATTTATCTGAAAGATTCCAACCCACATAAGTATGTTTTAATCGAAATTTTTTTTCGGATTTTTTGTTTTTTGTTAAAAACGTCCAACCTAAAATTTTCAAAATAACTTCATTGAAACTTACATTTAAAAGAAATTACAAAACGAGGTGCCTACGAATGAATATCATTATCTTAAAATCATTGCCAGGCGAATAAATTATGCATAGTTTAGCTAGGGCACACTAAAATCTTTTAAAACTCAATTTCCCAACAATCACTTTTTTTGGGTTGGACGTTTTCTGCTTAACTACGTCCATATAAGTAAACAGATATGTAGAAGGTCCCCCTTTCACTAACGCAGATGAAATAAGCTGTACGATATTGCTTCTCACCATTTGAATTGGTATACATGCAATATATACACTCACCAATACCCCAAAAGCGTTTGTTCAGAAATTAAAAAAAGTGTTTCTGTGTGGGCTAAATCTCGATTAATTTTTAGGCAAAATGTCGTTAAGTAACTCATTTTGTAAGGAATTTTATGACCTACAAGCATATAAGAGTTTAAAGTTTCTATAGCCTTTCATTTTTCAAAGGGTGTCTTTAAAGACTCCAAAACAGTACCATTCACATGCTAATCCGAATTTTTTATAGGTACATGTCACAGTTAATTTAAGCTATAAAAATAAATAAACAAAATATTCAGTAAAAACTGCTAACTTTTTGTACTGTAGTAATTTTTATCTACTTTGATAGTTTTTAGTTATTTTAATAAAAAAAAATTTAATTTTTAAAAAACTTTTTCCCTATAACCATAATTTTTTTCAGTCTAAACAATTCTAAATCGTACAAACTGCAGGATGCATCTGCTGATACACAAATAAAGTAAATCGTACATGGATTACCCTTTGATTGCAAATGATTTCAACGGTCTGTTCAGGTAATTTTAAGTAGCGTTCATGTAAAAATAACTTTAAAACAAGTAACCTTCTCGTAAACTAAATCAAAATTCATTGTTCTACACTAGTTTGACGACTAGAGTAATTTTAAACTAAGTTTGTATCAAGAATCCTATTGCATAATATCGGCAACAGTTACCTTTTGCATGGCCAGCGTCCAGCTCTTTCGGGGGCGAAAAACGCGAACAAATGTGTGGAGGTTTAAACACACAACAAAAGAACGGCATACTTGTATATCTTGAATTCGAGTTATATATAAGGATATAGACTTTGAGTGGGCACGGGTATGATAATGGAACAAACAGTATTCGAGGTACATGGTACATGCTCTAACTACACGGTGGTTCCGAAGACATCGTTACGCCTCTTATGGCAATATAGTTTATTATACTGTTATTTAGTTTAACGTTTTCCATAAGAGTGATGTCACAAGTATAGAATAAATACAGTATTGGTCCCACAACACTGCCCTGTGGAATTTCTGTTTTTATTAACTGTATTTTTGAATATTTGCCTTCTTATTTGGTTCTAAATTTGGTTCAAAATAAGTCAAAAATTTCGGTTTTTTATAAAATGTTAATAACTTTTTTGAAAACAAACTTATAATATTTATATGTCATGGAATGATGTGTCTTGCAGTGCTTAAAATAGGGTTAAAATTTCAAAGTGATCGGTCCAATAGTTTAAAAGTTATTTTATTTGTTCTTATTTGGTTCTAAAGGTTCAGTATTTCAAACATAAGTTTAGGCTAGTCAAGGAAAAAAAAGTTAAAAAAGTCTTTTACACCTAGTGAGTTAGTAGGTATCTTTTGATTTTTAGTAACACGCCTTTGTGCTAGGCTTTTTTAAATGGTTTAACTATGTCACAACGTGTAGTATCAATAAACACAGTCCATCAAATGTTGTTTATAAAATAAACTGTAAGGACTCGAATCCAACATATATTGGACATATAAATCAATTTCTACACAGACGAATTTTTGTACACCACATAAGAAACAATAGACCAAATATTATAGCCTTAGCCAAGTATTATTTAGAAAATAATCAAGAGATTGAAAAATTTTACGATGACCTTCAAAAAACCCTACAAAATACAATACTAGAGATGTAATAGTAGTCTAATAGTATAGCCCAGGGAAATAAGAATGATAAAGAAGAAGACTTTTTCGATTTTGAAAATGTACAACTTTTGGAAAGAGAAAAAAATTTACATTGGAGATGGTTCAAAAGCAACAAAACTGACATCAATCGACAGCTCTTTATATCACTTGTGTTCAATATATACAAATAGACGTTGTTGGATTCGTAGTTTGTATCAGTAAATTCAATAGAAATGTTGTTTGTTGGGATCTGCACCAATTAAAGGTCTCTCAGTTCTATTTTCTTTACATATTAAAAAAAAAACGATCCACCACGATGGATTTAAGGAGCCTTGTTAGTGCCGTCGATGTTTTTCCACCCTGTAGCACCGTTGCTGAAGAAAAGAAAGGCGGGGCGTGCCCCCGGCACCACACCAGATAATAGATAATCCTTTTTTATTCTTCTGCCTACACACACTCTCCGAGAACATCGAAGCGGCTGAGGTTTTCTACCTGTAGTTCTCTTGTAATAATTTCGGTAGACGGCACGCTGCTCCACGACAATCTTTGATTTACAATAAAATAATCTTCAAATTACAAATGGATTATAAAAACAACGAAAACGAGCCTTGCTTACCATCGTAAAAAGGAAAAAAGAAATAAAGATGCGTGGAGGTATTATATAAAGATATAAAAAGCGGGTTTTATTGCGTTTAGCTCGTCCTCCAGGAGTTTTATTGCTCACATATTTTATGGTACAATGTTGTCGACGTAGTTTTAATAATCATTGGGTTTTAAATATACGCAACAAACGAAATAAAGGTTGCACAAGCTGTAATAAAAATTTAAACTATATTTTGATACTTTCTAAAAGCCTTTTCGCCTTCTTTCAGTGTCAGTGTCATACATATATTTAGGCGTTACCATGACACCATGTTATGTACAGTTTCTCGGTCATGTACGGTATATAACAATTTATCTGCAGCTTTTAATGTATCCTTCCGTTGAGTATTAGCCTCTGCACACTCTTTTCTCTTCAATTTTAACTAGAAGTACATTACATATTTAACCCTCCTTTGCATGTACACGCGCGTGTACATACACCATAAGCTGTGTTGAGTTCGAAATTATATCGTCTGTACCATGTATATGAAAAATAGAAATGGAGAGTAATACCATGAAATATTTTTAACTGTACTCGAGAATGAGACCATTTTAATTGGAAATTGTTGAAATAAAACAAGAAAAAATTTGTACTTACTTGCAAAAAGTATCTTCTTTCAGCGGTGATATGCATGCTCCACCATTTTTACATGGATTGGGCGAGCATGATTCGAATGCTGGAACAAAAAATTGCGTTAGTTTTGTTTATATGCGATAGGAATTTAAAAAATAGCCCCTAAATACATAAATATTGTTCAGTATGCGTTAGAACTAATTCGGTAGAAGTTAAGTCAATATTACTGTATACAATGTGCAGTTCAAAATTTGTAACGCTTTAAAAAGCACGTACATGTTACTACACCCAGTATATAAATCCTCCATCGAGTGATTTACCGTCCAAAGCAAATCAAGCCCTGAATAGTTCGCCTTCTTCTGCTTCTTTTTCTTCTCACAGTTTTTAGCTTTCTCCGATTAGCTAGCCAGCCGACGTGCAGTACCGAGAACAAACACGCACCACGGCCCACTGCGCATCAAGTGCAATCAATTTTTTACGTCCGAAGCGGCAAAATCACATGCACTTCAACTATTTGAAATTGTAATTGTTATTGGTAATTGTCTACGGGCTGAACAAAGCAAACAAGAAAAAGGAATCGTTAGCAGTACCGGGTGAGTCTCTTTTGGTAAAATTATGTGATAATCGATGTAACTAATCCTTAAAAATGGTTGCCTGAAAACAAAAATGAAAAAGGTACAACAGGTTTTCTACGGTATCATCTTCATAATTGAGAATCTTTGAAAAAGCTACTTTTAACATGTCAATTTTTTATTGCATCATGCTGTATAAAAACAGTTACAATGGTAAACGACCTGAGAAGAATTATGTACGAAACATGACATTGAATATAATTTGACATTAACACAACAGTGAAAAACATGACAAGTGACGTATGACATTAAGAACGTGATATTGAAATGAGGGAGGTGATATTAATATTATAAATAGACTTGCAAATGGAGAACTTATGGCTAATCTCTGTGCTTCAATAATACATTTTTTGACCATAAGCTCCAGTATAAATATACATTTGAAAACTTCAGCGGGCACAAATCTATGATTGATTTTATAGTCACTAATAGAAAAATCCACCATCCGAACTTTAAACTCAGCAGACGCAGGGAGTGAACACAAACTAGTACTAGCAAAAATAAGAATGAAACTAACACCAAAACATTTTCTACAGCAAATCACCGAAGAAAAATTCAATATAGAATCACTGTGGAACAACTCTACAAGAGAAATGTACCAAATGGGGCTAGCACATAAGATACAGCTGAAAGAAATAGACGACATTGAAGATATAAAAGCGAGCTGGGAGAAAATTAAAAGCAACATTGAAGAAGCAGCAACAGAATAAAAGAGAAATGTAAAGAGAAACGATAGGCTTACACGAAGTACAAAACATCAAATACTCCAGAATTCCGAAAGACATATAGAAGAATACGAAATGAAACACAGCAGTTGGTAAGAAGAACAAAAAATGAACAATTGGAACAGTTTACAAAAACGATGGAAAGGGTTCATAAGAAACCAACGGAAAGAAATGGCAGAATTGAAGTAATACATTATCCCTAAAAAGTGCGCTGTCAAAGTGTTAATATTTTTCCTTATCTCTTTAATGTTTCCCTCTATTTTCAATTTGTGTTAGAAGAATTTTTTTCATCCGATCTTTTAGTATCTGTTTGGAAGCAATTCTCTTCGCCTGATCATGTTATGCTGTCTCCTCTTATTGCCGAAGAATTATTATGTTCTGACAGGAGAGCCTGACCCTCTTCTGAAAAGACAAAGACTGTGTCCCTTCCCCAATCAACACGTCGACGTTTCGGCAGCTACTTTGCAGTTCAATTTTACAAATATTGCACTGCAAGATAACAGACGCATGAAGAAACAGCATAATGATACCAATGTTAAAAATACTGCACTGCAAGACACCAGACGCATGGAGAAACAGCATAATGATACCAATGTTCAAAAAAAGGAAATAAAAAGACCCCAAAAATTATAGAGGTATAAATCTACTGAACATTGCACTTAAGCTTACCTAAAGTCAAGATATATCGCTCATTTAATGATTGGTGTTATAAGCGATCAGATCTTACCAAAATCCTTTTAATTTCATGCAAGCGATAAGAAAAAACCAACTCTGCAACAATATCACTTTTTGTACAAGAGGAATTAATTTCCATAATATGTAATTTTTATTGTTTCCATAATTTTAAAGAATAGTATTTTACTTTTTTAATACATACTTTCATTATAATTACCTAAGTACTTGGTTTTTAAATTTATCTATATTGTTTTCTAATTATTAAATATATGTTTCCATTAACAGTATGCAATTTTCTAACAAAATGCATATTTAATACAGATTTTTGGGTAAATTAGTGCACATTTTTCACTTTTTTGCATATTTGCTTAAGTTTAGTTATAAGAATACAAAAGTTTCCCACGTTTAGTGTCCCTGTCTTCTGTAGTACCAGTGTCTTTCAAAGGGACAGATATCAGTAACTCTGACAGAAGTTAAAAAAGCAATCAAAACGCTGAAAAAGAATAAAAAATCAGAAGATTTCCGAAGAATATCAAACCAACTTTTATTTCAAAATTGTTGAATATAATTTAAAGCTTTAGAACATATTTTTAACTAAAAATACAAGTCCAGGACATAACTTTTTTAAACTAGAAACAATAATCAGTTTACTTAAGTGTCAGTAGCACTCGGCGCGTTGTCGAGCAGCGTGCCACACATTAAAAAATAAAAACACCCAACAACTGTTATCTAATGAAAGGCATCCGGGATATGACCATTTGCTATACTGTGCTTAAACTCGACATAATAAATTTTTGCAATAAAATGAAATTTATGGAAAGGCTATTTTAAGCCATGCAGGAATTGGAAATATGAAGAAACATACATTTACGAGCGTTAGAAACGAATTCGGTTTGTGCATGAATCTTTTATACGGAAAATACAGTGAAACTATATGAGGATTAGTTCGTATGATTTTATGCCGTGGTAACTAGCGGTTAAGATATGTCCATTATGACACAATTAACGTTAAGTTGCACTTTAATTGTATCACAGATGTCGCAAATGATCTGTTACGATAATTATGGCGTTTATAACTATCAATATATTATGACTAATTCTGTTTTCTGTTCCAGTAAATTCGAAGTTGTTTACAGAAACCTTTAGACCCTAATTTTATGAGTAATCCACGTCTCGAGGCTTTTCGAACAGTTGAAAAACGAGTCGAGCACCTTCACCAAAATACGAGATTATTCAAGAAGTTCGCCGAATTTTTTAGATGACAACAGTTGTGTATATAAATGAAACATTTTTTATTTGGCAGGCAGTCATAAGAAGATCGGGAAACGCGGTTTACTTGTAACGAAACGTGACATAAATACATTTGTACAGCTATTTAATAAATTAGTAATTAGTTTATCGTGAGTTTTAATAAATTAGAATATAGACAATAAATTAGAATAAAGACAAATAAATTAGAACAATATAAATATACAACAGATCACATTCAGCAACTAAAACAATTGATAACAATGTAGTTCTTTAAAATATAGACTTTCAAAAATGTAACCAGCAAAAAAATCGTTACAATATGTGTCAGAAGTGGGATTTGCAATCAAGACAAGATGGCAATTTGTGAAGTGTTGAATATAATACTACTGATCTTAGACTAGGAAAGAGAGAGGACAGGTAACGCTAATTTAATAAACTTTCGAAAAGTGAAGCCAGTTTCGATGTGACCGCCATGTTTTGGCGCCTGTACACTGCCCATTACTACTTCTCGCAGGTTACCACGTCTACTGATTTTTCAGTAGATCTACTGATTTTAACTTCAATTTACTTCAATGATAAAATCGTGTTCAAAAAATGATCATTATGTCAGTGTTCAATTATAAATAAAAAAAAACTTTTTATTAATATATATATCCACTATTCTTAACCTTCCCAATATTCTCAAAAATAAAAACACAATAACTTGTATTACACCAGTCCAGAATGTCCAAGAAAATAACAGACAAGTTCTCCACTTTACACGAGTTTTTTTTGTGAACTAACTCGATTTGTATTCACAGATAAAAATATACATTTCTGAATTCCTAGATCAACATTTCGTGTAACAGGTGCCTTGACAAAAACAATAAAGTCTATTTTGATGCAAAAAAACAAGAACTTGTTGATCTAAATATAATTACTATTTGTTGATAAACAAAATATCTAGTTCTACCTAATTCTAGTTAATTTTTAACTAAAAATAAAAAACAAAATAACTTGTATTACAGCTACAACAGTCTAGAACGTCGAAGAAAATAACAAATTCTTCAGTTTACACGAATTTTATTATTAACCAACTCATTCATCATTAATAGGAACATTTTCTCTGAATTCCTAGATCAACATTCAGTACAATAGGTGCCTACACAAAAACAAATCTATTTATTGATAATTATATATATATATATATATATATATATAATATATATATTATATAATATATATATATATACAGATTGAACGAAATAAATTCGGAACATAGGAATATAATGTATTTCGGCTCAATTCTGCTGTAGGTGGTTGGCCAACAAAAGATTGTCAAATAATTATGTTATAAAAATCCCATACTTCAGCGGGCTGCTGGATTCTGAACTCATAAAAATTGAAAGCTACACATAAATCTACGATTTATGCTGTCAAACCAGTTATAGTCCAGGAAATGAAGTATTTCACCTCGCAATTTTTTCGTGCCTCGTGGATTGACTTGAAATTTAACAGAAGGTAGGTAATAGCCTAAGGATCAAAATCTATATCGAACCAAAGTGCGCCAAAGCCTAGGGGGTGGTTGCCACCCCATCTCTGGGGTGAAATTTTTTTTTTACGTTTTAACTACAGGTTTCGATTAAAAAAGTGATTCTAAACAAAAAATGTGCTATACATTTTTTTTATAAAATGATATTTTTCAAGTTATTCGCGATTGAAAGTAACAACTTCTAGACGAAAAAATCCACGTTTTTAATCGATTTTTCGCGAATAACTCGAAAATGGTGCATTTTATCAAAAAAATTGTAGAGAACAAATTTGTAGCTTTTAAAAAGACAAATACAATTCATTTTTTAAAATGTTTTTGCGATATAATAGGAACCAAAATACGGCCTATCAATGTTCAGCGGTTTTCTTCAAATGCCAAATTTGAAAGATTCAAAGTCAAATAAGTATCGGGAAAATGATGCATTTTTGGAAGAAAACTCACAAAACCTTTTTTAAAGAGCATAAATAGACATATCATAAAAAAGACTCTAGCTCAAAAATTGAGTGAGTTATGATGAAAATAAGGTCAATACCTCATTTTTTACGAAAAAACCGATGAAAACAACCCCCTAACCACCCCCATAATTAAAATCGATCTTCACCCTTCTGCAATTCCCTTTGTACATGTATTGTTAATACGTCCAAGAAGTTTGACCCATTTAAAATGCTTTGTGTTAGAAAAAGTACAGCTTAAAGCGAGAAACGATTTACAATTTCATATTTTTTACCCTTCTTTTTTTAAATATGCCCGAAAATACTGAATATATGAAAAAAATAAAAATTACCAAATTGTAGCTTTTTTAATGACTAAAATTATCCTTTATTTAGATTTGTTGTACAATGAATATTTGGCGAGATATAGCCGTTTAAAGCATCGATTTACGATCAAGCACCATCTTTTTCGAGCCCTTTAAACTCACCCCATTTAAAAACCAAGGGTTCCAAAAAGATTTAATTCACAGATCCTTGTAGCTCTTAAAAACCTCAACAAATCGTTTTTGAAGAAACACTCTATCGTTAAAAATTAAAGGAAATACGTTAAAAAAAAAACAGTGAATTTTTTTCCGGAAAATTCCATTAGTATAGTACAGTACATTTCGGAGCATAATAATCTACAAAACCGGTATATTAGCTAGTGGGGCGTTATACATTCGAAATTTTAAGCGTTCTAATTTTGAAATCCCATACAACAGAATAAAACATCTGCTCATATGTCTATGGCTTGGCAATGAAAATATCAGAGCAACAGATTGGGGATGGTATTCCAAAGATGGTTTGTTATTACCCGTACGCATGAACAAACAACCTGCACTCGATGAACTTTTGAAAATTATTTTTTGCCAATGCAAAAAAGGATGCGGTGTTTTATGTGGGTGCAGAAAAGTTGGTTTATACTGTAACTCTACTTGTTCTGGGTGCTCAGGTGAAGGGTGCAATAATAGTCCACCAATAATTGAAGATGAGGATGACATAGATCACGATGAAGATGTAATTGATGACGAATAAGATTAATATTATAATTGTTTTACCTATAAATGTAAATATTTTCAACTATTTATGTAAATGTATAAGAATATATGGTGCCTTTTTATGTTGATAAAAATTTTTTTGTATTTAATTCTACTTTTTTCAATTTATATCTTATAAATTAGTTTATAAAAACTGCAATGTTGTAAAGGGTGATTTTCAAAAGTTGAAAAGTTGCAAAATTTTGGCAAAAAATTGTTTTCACCGATAGCACTCATAACAATTGATTTTTAAGGGTTGAAAATGTATGAATTTGTATTTTAAAGTATATAAAAATCACTATTTAACTAATCCTAACCAAATTTCACTCATCTTAAGATTTATAATATTATTTTACAATTTTTGAAAATTAGGGGTAGTTTTCACCCCTAAGAACAATCAGGGTTCATCGGCATGACATAAACTATAAAGCAGAGGGTGAGTTGAGCTTAATTCCAAATTTTTATGCAAATCGTTCCAAGGTGAAATCATTTTCTTCGCATTACTAATTTTTTTATATTAATCTCTAATAAGGGTCGCTTTTTAAGGGCTGAAATATGATGGAACTTTATTCAAAAGCACGAAACTATCATTATTTAATTAATTCAAACCAAATTTTACCCATATTCAGGTTTAATATGTTATTTTATAATTTTTGACAATTAGGGGTAGTTTTCACCCCTAAGAACAATCAGGGTTCGTCGACATGACATAAACTATAAAGCAGCGGGTGAATTGAGCTTAAATCCAAATTTTTATCCAAATCGATCCAAGGCGAAATCATTTTTTTAGAATTAGTAATTTTTTTACATTAATCTCTAACAAGGGTTGCTTTTTAAGGGTTGAAATATGATGGAACTATATTCAAAAGTATAAAATAATTATTATGTAACTAATTCAAACCAAATCTTACCCATATTCAGGTTTATATATTATTTTATAATTTTTGACAATTAGGGGTAGTTTTCACCCTAAAACCCTTCAGCGCACTTCGGTTCGATATAGATTTTGATCCTTGGGCTATCACCTACCTTCTGTTAAAATTTCAACTGGATACATGCAGGACGAAAAAATTGCGAGGTTTTAACTTTTTTCGAGCTTAATTTCCTGAACTATTATCGTTTCCTTAGACAAACCCGTCTTACGCAAACAACATTGTTGTGAGACAGATAGTTGAACGATATTTTATACAATGTCTATACCCAGGTATGGATTTATTTTTGTCCAAGTTTTATATTGGTCCACTATTTCAAATGCAGTTCAAACAGACATGTATTAAATTGTATGTTCCGTTTTAATTTGGTTCAATCTGTATATATATATATATATAAATATATATATATAATATATATATATATATATCCATCATTCTAAATCTACTGAAGAAATAAAATATGACCTGGCAACCTTTCTGGTGCCGACATCAGTCAATTCCATACAATTAGGCATCCCCTCTCTTTTACCTGTTTAAGCTACTGATGAAACCTAAAGAATTATCGGAACACTGGGATAATCAATCGAGAATGATAAAGAAAAAGGAAATAGAAAATTTTTGTGAACGATTTAAGTGATAATCGATATTGATAAGGACACTATTAGACTTTTCGCTACAAGCTAACCGTGTTTCACCATTTTATGTGATCGCTTAAATAGAAATAGAAACTGTTGCTTTGAGGTCGTAGTGGAAATGTTGGTTTTACAAAAAAAACCAGAAAAATCAGTAAAATGAACGTTTGCCAACCTTGGATGGATATAAATCTTAACAGTCACTTCTCTGAGAAGTAAAAGGCAATAAATTGCGAACGAAGAACTGGGTTAGGATTCTAGAGAATTTATATTTTATCAAGAGCGAGATACTTTCAAATATGTAAGTACTGTGCGGAATTTGAGGTACTACAAAATGGAATTTACATTTTCTTGGGATATTTTAACAATCAAAAATCGTAAGAATGCTTTAATAATCCCAAATTTCAATATGTTAGTTAAAACTGTTGTATCTATTAAGAATTGTATTTCATAATATATTAGTTGCCGCTTACAATAATACTACTAAGGATATATTCTTGAAAATAATATTGGAAGCAAACGTGGAGAAGGACATAGAAAAACAATGTAACTTAAAGAGTGTTTAAACAATGGATTGGCTTATTTCAGTGATAGAATAGTTGTCTATCTGCTTTAAAAAACCGTACAGCAGAAGATACTTTTAAATAATATCATTATAAATGTTTCGATAACTCCGGAAGCCAAGTGATAGATGGTGCAGGGAAATTGGATTTAGGGCGTAAGAAATTGTATTAAAAAAATTGTCAGACGAATCCATTTGTTATAAAATAAAACGCTTTTGAATGCAGGTTACACAACTACGAACTCTACGATAGCAAAGACCAAATTTTATAAATTGGTATTTAAATTGTTCCACTCTATTTCCCAGATTTGGCTTCCATCGATTAATAATTCATCTTGGCCCTTTTTTTTTCGAAAGTCTCTCAAAGGGTTAATTGGGGAATAATATCGTAAGCTTTCTTGTCAAACGTTCTTGATTGTCAACAACAAAAAAAAAAATTTTTTTTTCAAAAATGCCACTCCCAAATTTTTTTCAGTTTAATAGGTTTTATAGACAATTGAAATTTTGTCAGACCTTAAATTAATTTTGGTATGCAAAAGCGCATGGTACACACAGTTGGCAGTTCAGTTTTTAACAGGCAATCAAACATGTATTCCTTTTGTGAGTACCTACAATGACAGCAACTGAGTAAGAAGTCATCCTGTGGATTTTGATAAAAATTGGATATCCATAGAGGAAGCATTACAATAAATTAGTCAACTATGAAGGTTGGTGTTAGCCCTAAGAAACCAAAAAAATCAGAGAAATTACTAAAGTTGTGAATGAGCACACAAAATCAAAACAGATTAACTCTTTAAACTAAAAATTCGATCCTTAGAAGAAAATGAACCAAAAAAAGCTGGTGCAACTTGCCAGGAACTTTTACCAAACATCAATTTAACTGTTAAGACGTGTACATCATACAATGATTAGGTGTACATTGTAACAATTACCCGAGTATCCCTACCAAAGCAAAAAATTGCACCACATTCCATCTGCATCAAAATACATGGTGGGCAAAAGAAGATCTGTTTACAAAGGGAGTATCTAGAAAACCAGATCCTTATTATGGTCATTCTGTTAATGAAACACATATTTAAATTGCTCAGTCATTTTATTTTGAAGATAAATAGAGCTGTTCTCACCAGAGCACCAACAAAAAAGACACTACCACTGTAATTATTGTGGAAGCAAAGGCAGTGAAAGTGGAGAGATATATGACCCACAGTATTAAAGAAACTTTCACCATATATACCTAAGAAGGACATTCATGAATTGTTCCATATCCATCCAGAGATGTGTTTTCGTGTGCTAAGTAGAAAATTACACATTCAGTAAAAATTTCCCATCTACTATATTGAAAAAGTTGTATTTTATTAATTTAATTTTTTTTATAATAAATGTTGTAATTTTTAAATATGTGGTTCGTTGTTTAATTTAATATATACCTCAGCTAGCTCAATTATGTGTTCTAAGCAATCTGTCACTGTGTGACGTCGACTCTGTAGTCTCCTGGTAGAGTTCAAAAAGAAATTAAACCAAAATTTACTTTAGACTTTTGATAAATTAACCCAAATGAAGCACGTTATTTATTAATATTGAACAAATTTAATATAAACAATAAAATTCGTCTGCAACTTGGGTTGCCTTTAAAAATTTACAAAAATAGGAATCGTGTAAATCTTAATGTGGTTTAGTGTCGTGACAATAAAAATTTATTACAAAATGTGGAGACTCTCTACAAGTACCTAAAAACTAAATAAATATTGCAACTTTATAAAGTGTTTAAATGAACTATAAAGAAAAAGAAACTGAACACTTTATTCCGCTGACTTTCAACTTGCATTCAAATATAATCAAAATTTCAAATGATCCCCAAAATTATTATCCAACCTCACTTTAAAACAGTTCTGATTTCTTTAAAGAAAACTAACTACTCGCAAAATAATCGGTGAAACTGGAATATCAATCCTCTCTTCGGAAGTTAAGGTACGTACTATTCTATTTTTAATTTAATGATCATTAATATTTTCAATTTTTAAGGCCTATCGCAATTATGTTAATTCATGAATTTTAATTTTCTCAATTTAAATGACATTTCTGTACTCCAATAATAATTTATAAGTCAAATTGTTTTCTCTTACTCTCTGGAACAAATTCTGGATATCTCTGCTGTGGAAACTGTGGAAAAACTAAAATTCTAATTAGACGAGTTAAAAAACACTCCCGACCTATTCCACAGTTTCAGGGCTCCCCTTCGTCGAAAAATCCTCGTCGGCTTCTCCAAAAAACCAATTATCCGTTGCTAACAGCAACCAACGTTCTTTTTCTTTTCGTCTTCTATTTTTTTAAAACCATAAAACTGTCCTGTTCTGACACATTTGTCAATCCACATTAATTTCTCATAATCACTTTAATCACATCTAATTTGGGAATTTATAAAAAAAAATGTTCAGATATAAAAACTTATTCTATTACAATGCTAATACAATTTATTCTTTTCATCTCCACATCATTGTAATTTCTTATTTAACAAAACCCCTATTAATTTAGCTCCCACAGACTTGCTTGACAGTTTATTTTCTGACGTTTTTTAAAATTTCTATGTTTAAATATTTTTTAAGAATTCTTCTTTTTTGTTCTTTTTAAGGTTTAGACGATTCACCTATACACTAGGCAACTATACTATTCAGAAATTATTAACACTATACCAGGTAAGTCAAAATTAATTTATTTAACAATTTACTAATCTTTTTCTCTCTTTTATTTCAGAGTCGAACCCACATTGTGATGGCTTCATGAAATTCATGAACAACAAACTCATATAAAAATCCATTTAAGTTGTATCCTTTTTAATATATTGAAATTATTTCAATATATTATATAAAAAATATAAACTAAACTTAAATAGATTTAAAGTTTATTGATTTAAAACTCATGAAAATATCTATGCTTAGCTGCCGACAGACAGTTCCTAGTTCGGCGAATTCCTGACCTGTACAGGACTGTTTTGGGCTACAATATGCTACGACCTTAAAACTTAATAAATAGGCTGCACGAGCCAATTGTCACTATTTTTGTCACCCCGCAATCACCTCAGCAGTCAGAAAAGCACCAGGAGAGGACAGAATAACGAAAATACTCCTAAAGTACGGAGGAACAGATCTGACCAAACAACTCTCATCAAAAAGGGAGACAAATCGTACCCGGAAAATTACAGAGGAATCAATTTATTAAACACAACATTGACATTAACAACCAAAGTGATAACAAATAAATTGAATGAAATTATAACACTATTATAGCAGAAGAACAAGAAGGTTTTCATGATTCCATCTTCAATGGCCTGTATCCCCTGACAATTTTTTTTGACAATACAAAAAAGTTGTGTTCCTTCTTCGTCCTCAATTTGAACAAAATGTTAAATTCAATAACCTATGAGACTTTGAAGGTAAGATTTGTTCTCCTGCCTGAATTGATATTGATTACACCATTATATAAACCTCATTAGCTCTTCATTTTCTACTTTAATTGGAGATTGTGTAGTGATTATATTGTTTATGTTATGTGTCTTGGTGAAGTCTTCTCCGTATCTTCAGTGAATTTATAACACAATGAAAGATTTTTTTCAAAAATCAAATAAAATGTACATTCACGAAGGATTTAATATTATGTAAAAACATGTAAATATACACAAAAAAATAAACCGTATCTAGCGTAGGTGACTGTGGCATACCAAAAGCGATATTTCCCATAAACCTCCAACTAAAACTTTAAATAAATGCCAAATTATGCACAAAATGTAAATCCAAATCCGTAAAAAACGTCAATTTGGTAAATAATTGTCGACGAAGGTCCCGCGTAGGCACCTAGAGATTCTAATTTACGACGATCTCAAGATGTAGTATATTATACCTAGCATCTAGGAATAATTTTAATGATCAAGGATATAACCATACCGTCGATGAATGAGTACCGCTATTCTGGACAACTTATTAGGTAGTTGTCTCTTTATTTATTTTCCTTTTTTGATCTCAAACGCGCTGATATCTTAAAAGAATGTTTGATCGTAAAGCTGGGAAATTTCCCTCAGTTAATAATCCATTAACTCGGAAATATGCGAAACAACTCTATTACTTTCCGACCCGATAATCCAACAAAACAACTAAAATAATTAGATCTTGTAAAATAAATTACTTATTATTTGTAAAAATGATTATGAAATCAAATTAACTGGTGTTTTTCTATTAAGGATTTATAAGAACAGTAACAGTAACAGAGATGGACACAATATTATAGCACAACTTTTTGAAGACAAAGAGAGAACGAGAAGCACCAAAAGAAATTTAAGGATGATACTGGGCCTGACCTTATACGAGAAGAGAAATTGATATATGCAATGAAACAAGCTAAAGATGGTAAATCTCCCGGGCCTGGTGAAGTTCCTATCGAATTACTTAAAATTGTAAATACTGAATCTATTGATCTTCTTTTGGATCTATTGAATACACATATATAGAATAGGTATAATACCTAAAGAAATGGCTCCAATCAACATTCATACTGCTTCCCAAAAAAGCCAATGCAAAGGAGTGCAATGAACATCGCACCTTAGCCTTAATGAGTCATGTCTTGAAATTGTTTTTAAAAGTAATTCACAATAGAATACATAAGAAATTAGATGAAGGCATAATACACAAATGGGATTTAGGAAGGGACTGGGAACACGAGATGCACTGTTTGCAGTAAGTGTTCTTTCGCAGAGATGCTTAGATATTAATCAGGAAGTATATGCCTGTTTCATTGATTTTGAGAAGGCATTTGACAGAGTGCAGCATAATCGACTTAAAGGAAATTTTATTAAATAAAAACATAGACATGAGAACACTTTTTTGTAATCGCGATATCAATATATCGTTCCGGATATATTGATATCGCGATATGTTATATTTTCTCTAGCCTTTGTAAGGGTGTTGAAGCTTGGACACTTAAAAAATCCAACATTAAAAAACTAGAAGCATCGAAATGTTGGTGTTACGAGTATTTTAAAAATATTATGGATGGATCGCAAAACAAACGAACAAGTTCTCGAACAACTAGGAAAAACAATGTGAAGTTTTCAATTCCATAAAAATCAGGAAATTGGAATACTTATGGCACATCATGAGAGGTGAAAAGTACGAACTACTAAGGAATATATTGCAGGGTAAAATCAAAGGTAGAAGAAGCGTAGGAAACGTAAAATCTCGTGGCTACGCAATCTCCGTGAATGGTTTGGATGCAGTTCAATTGAACTATTCAGGCGAGTAACCAATAAAATTATAATTGCCAGAATTGATTTCCAATCTCCGATAGGAGTGGAACTTGAAGAAGAAGAAGAAGACCAAAACAAACAATAAAATAACCACGAGATTCTAGATCTCTAAATAAATACAAGAAGTTCTTTAGGAAATTTTGTCTTCTTCAAATGTTCAAAATCTTTTATTTCGCTGTCATAAAAATTATTCTTAATATCCCCAGCAAAATTATTCTATCATCTCTCATCTAATCCAAAATAAGAAACTTTTCTTTGTTTTATAGTTTGTAATAGTCCACGTGCGGTTCCAGCTCTTTCTAACATTTCCTCGTTTATCAAATGATCAAGCCATGATATACGCGATAGTTTAAGCAATATCAAAGATGCTTCTTACACACAGTTACCAGTGACTTCAATTAATATTGAATTAATAACTATCGCAATAAATATACCTCAAAAGATTTATATATGTAATATGTATATCTCACCAAATCAAACTATATCCCAAGAAGATTTAACAGCTATTTTGGAACAAATTCCTTCACTTAGAATTATCGTTGGAGATCTTAACTGCCACAATCCGATGTGTGGTTCCATAAAACTCAACCCGAAAGGACGAATTATAGAAGATATTATAACATCCCAAAATCTGAATCTACTTAACGACGGAAGACCAACCAGATTCAACATACAAAATGGCACATCATCGGCAATTGATATTTCTCTGTGTGACCCAGTTCTGTCCACTACGTTAACATGGGACATTCTACCCTACTTATATGGTAGTGACCACCACCCCATTATAATTTCTTTAACGCATCAGAAAACCACAAATATCGAATCGCCTATCTCAAAGTGGAATATTAAAATGCTGATTGGACTAACTTTACCAAACAGATCGAACAGAACATTAACCGAACTTCTTGACATCATCAAACGACATTGACAAGTTTTTAAGTAGGTGCATTTTTACAAACCATCACAGCAGCCGCATAGACGTATGTAAGAAAAACAAAAATTTTAAAGAAATCAAACCTCTTCCGTGGTGGACACCTGAATGCAGCCAAGCTACAAAAGTGTATAAGAAAGCTTTCAATAGACTAACAGCATAAAACAGACGAAAATATAACGGACTACAAAAAATGAAGAGCTCTAAAAAAGAATCTTACTGAAGCCTTAAATTCTTCCAAAGATTCAAGCCCGGGACCAGACGGTATCCCCTTAGCATTTCTACTATACCTACCAGACAATGGAAAAAATTTATTACTAGACCTTTATAATTTTATCTGGAGTAACCAGGTTTTCCAATCCAATTTGGTCCGAAGCAATAATACCACCCACTTCTTAAACCTGAGAAATCACACCTGAGTCATATCGACCAATATCTTTAAACCAATATTATATGTAAAAATGTATGAGAAAATGGTAAATAAAAGGCTGAGATGGTATTTAGAACAACAAAAACTCCTTATTCCACAACAAAGAGGATTTAGACAAAATCGATCCGTTATAGATAACTAATAGACTTATAGTGTATTTTTTATGTATGAGAGAGTAATAAAACAATAAATTATGTATACAAATCCCTAAACTGTTGATACGGGTGACTCAATGAAAAACAGATATTTGTCAACAAGTTTACAGAAGTATATTAGGAAAACAATTTTAAATTGAGTATGACCACCAGGTATAAAGGTTGGAACAGAATAGAATACAATAGTTGTGAGGGTTACTAATCCCTAAATAAGGTTGCCAGTGTCGGAGTGATGGAGGTTAACAGGTACTAATGAATTTGCAAGAAATGTAAGATGTTTATTTTATTGGTTATATATAACCAATAAAGTTTAATAAGTACCTACCTATTTGCAAAATAAAGTTTAATTCTTTAGATAAAATAAAACGTTTTATTTTATCTGAAATGAGTGCATTCCACGAAGTAAGGGTTTCAACAATCAAACATTTAATTCTTTAATTCCAGGAATCTACGACAGTAATTGACTAGATAATTACCTTCTAAACTTATTCCACAGAAAATGTGATAGTGGGTTTTTCATTTTTGTAGGAAGGTCCAAGTGGCGTATTCAAAATTCTTAACAGTTCACTAAAAGTAGGTACTTCAGTTGCAAGGTGCAGTTTATTGTGGTATACTAGTGTTATGGAAAATTTGGAAGTAGCCGTGTAAACGCCGAAAAATTGGTCCTTTAACAGTTAATGAAAAAACATTAATATTTAATTGTTTTAAATCATTTACACAAACGTTTATGTGAAAGTGTTGATGAGACCGTTGAGTTAGTTAGCAGTACACTTGGTGTTGGGAAATCTACGATTTACAGAGTTATTAAAGAAGAGAAATGTTGGTAGTTTTCAAATGCCACGTAATGCTCCAGGGAAACCAAAATTTCAAATAGAATATCATTTTAAAGAAGGACTTCGACGGAAAGTGCATGAATTCTTCTTTAGACAAGAATTTCCAACATTGGATAAAGTTCTTGTCTCAGTTCGAGATGATAAGGATTACCCAGAAATGAGTCGAAGTACGTTATGGAAACTTTTAAAAGAAATAGGCTTCCGCTGGAAAAAGAATCCAGAAAGTCTATTTTATTAGAAAGAAGCGATATTGTCATATGGAGAAGACATTTTCTAAGAACCATAAAGGAAATGAGAAACCAAAAAAGAAAAATATTTTATCTTGATGAAACATGGATCAACGAGGGTCATACACCAAATAAATTTTGGCAGGATGAAACTGTTACAAGTCAAAGGCACGCTTTTGTAAATAACTTATCTACTGGTTTAAACCCACCATCAGGAAAGGGACGCAGGCTGATAATAGTACACATTGGCAGTTCAGACGGTTTTGTTGAAGGTGGTTTATTAACTTTTGAATCAACTCGTACCGGTGACTACCATGAAGACATGAACGCTGATGTCTTTCAAGAATGGTTCGAACAAATGATAGATCTTCTTCCTAAGAACTGTGTAATAGTAATGGATAATGCAAGTTATCACTCCAGACTTATAGAAGGACTGCCCACAACCAAGTGGTTTAAAAAAGACTTGCAGAATTGGCTGAGTTCAAAAAATATTACGTACCATTCCCGGATCTAAAAGAAGGAACTTTATTCGTTGTGTGCCTTCATAAAGAAAAATTTAAAAAAATACGAAATTTGATGAAATTGCCAAAAAAGCAATTTGCAAAAAATACTAAAGATTAGACGTTCGAAACTGCAGGAAGAGCTCAGTTTTGGAATGCCCCTGGCTCATTATAGCAGATATGGGGAGTACAGGAGCAACCCGAAACCCAGTCGAGACTAGTACCTTTATGGGCCTAGTCCGTACGATAGGGTGGCATAATCGACCATCTTAGGTGGTTTAAGTGTCTGAAAGGGCTCACAAATGAGCTCTGTTCCGATCTACCATAACCATAACATACCTATATACATATAATCAAATAGTTTAACAAATTCAGATAGTAGTTTGTAAAGAGAGGTTAGTACCTGGAACCTGATAAATTCGACCGGAAATTTACAATGGACGAACTGGAAATCTCCATTACAGAACATAAGATAGGTAAAGCAGCTGGCCTAAATGACATCAGAAATGAAATCTTTAAAGGAAGTTTTTCTAAAACATGGCTACTTAAGTTCCTAAATCAATGTTAGGCACAAACTAAGTAAGATCCCAAAAGTATGGCGACAATCTGAAGTGGTAGCTGTATTAAAACTAGGAAAGGTTCAAGAGGACCAAAAATACTACCGCACTCCTTCGTGAGTTCAACATTCAAGCTGTACGAAAAATGATACTGAATAGAATCAGTCATTAGAGGAGGAAGGTAATGTACTAACCAAAATACTCATCCAATAAATTCACCGACAATCAATTCTCCCTCAGAAAAATATATTACAACCGACATTTCTTCAGTTCCTTTACTGTCTTCTCAATATTACAAAACTCAAGATAAAACAATGCTGATTTTGTAGCATGTATTTGTTTTATTAGCGATTTCTAAATCTAAGTTCCCACATGTATAATTAAAATAATATTTATGATGGTTCAAACAGTTTATTAGATTAGAAAACTTTCTAATTAAAAATTATGTCACAACTTGTCTTGCGAGAATAATACCGAATCTTCTCATAGGATTTTTAAATTCGGTGTGATTGATTCATACATATAATAGGGACCGTGGATCTGCACTAGTGCATTATTAACGCCTGGTGAGATATAAAATATAACATGTTTGTTTTTGTGAACATAAAGACAAAAGAATTACCGTATGGTTTTAGTTAACAACATATCTTGTTTTGATTCACGTTTGCAAACTATCTACATCAAAGAGACAGCAGACGCTATTTAAAAGATAACCCTAACCGATTACGGTTAGTTATTTCACTCTTGTTTAAGTTGTGAGTGCCAATTTGTTATACTATTATTGAATCGTTTTTGCCTTAAGTCGTTGATCATCTTAAAAAAAAAAAGAATAAAGAGAAGTTAAATTAAACAGAGCAGGAGCTTTAAGAACAAAACTATCAGATGTTCCCTTACACTGTGAGGTAAAGATTTTAGTTAGATCTGCAAAAGTGCTAAGTTACGTGTGAAGTTCAAAACTAAAGCAAAATTAACCTTGTTATCAATCAACTTAGAGCAATACAAGCCCGATTAAGCGAATAAAAAGACAGTGTTAAATTAAAACCAATTATCCTAAAAGCAACGTGAACTGTACTAATGCAGAAACTACAAGAAAAAAAAACAAATACATTAAATGGGAAAGGAAAACTTTGAGGTTATAGGAGAGTAAATGCCGAGAAACGAGAATATAATATAACAAAGCTACGATTGACAGTAGTAAGATTTCTAAGCTTAAGATTTAAGATGCTTAAAACATTAAGAAAGAATGAATGGGCAAAAAAATATGAACAAATGTCGACGACAAATTCGTCACAAATAATAATAAAATTCATGATTCTTTCTCCCACATCTTCTGTTTAAACTTCCAGACAATATCCTCACTTTCCCTCTCTTTTTCTATATTAACTTAAAACGAAAAAAGCATCTGACCTTTTTATATAATACAACCATAACAGCCAAGGCCTGTACTTACGCGTATGTCTCTGAAAACCTAAAAACACCACCTGTCCGAACCGTTACCGTCTTTTCTCTCTTACGATGATGACGAACGACCACAACCCCGGCCACCCGATCTCTTCTTTAATTGTAAGTGTCATAGGGGTCTGTTTTGGACGGTTCGTACTCGCTCCCTGGACTGTTCTATCCGTCGGGGCTAGAAAACGTTCAGTTCGAGAAGTGCATTAGGGAGAGAGGTACGCGCAGTGGCGTAGAAAACGGAAAGATTGAATGCGTGTATAACAGCCATAATAATTAGCTGATCAAAACGGTTTTTTGTGTTTAAAATATGCCAAAAATGATATACAACGTACGTTTTAAGCATTTATTAATAAATCTGTGTTCAATTTAAAATCACAAACAATATATTTATAGAATTGGTGGAAGTTCATGTTCAGTAATAAAACAAAATACTATTTTAATTTCCACAGGGTATAGTTAAGGAGCAATATGGTTTGTTTTTTCAACTCGAATATGAATACTATGCCAACTTACTAACATAAAATTTTTTCTATTGTACAACCGAGTTTTTGTAGCAAATTAAACTATTATTACTGCGTTCAGTAACTCCGTGATCAAAATTTCAATTATCTTGAAACAAAGTCAATCCAGATGTTAAAAATTTGCACATAGGTGCTTTAGGCATCTTAAAAACAGTCGTTTATATTGAATAAGTACATTTTTTTGGTAACTGTATATACTGTTTGATTAAAAAGGTGTTTCTCCGCTGACTTACAACATTATTATAAAGTAACAAAAAACACTGAACTGTTTCTATCAAGTTGGTCATTCAGAATTATGTCTATACTTTTTATTTCGTTGATTTCTATAGATTCTAATAAAGATAGCTTCAGGCCTTTATTTTGGATGTGGAGAATTTGAAATTCGTCATTAAACGAATGAAGTTCGTCAGTAAATGATTATGATCTAGTAGGTGAAGTGCATATTGTAGAATCTGTTTTTCTATTATTGAAAGCCCTTTTATGTTCTGCAATAAGTTTGTTAAAAGTTCTACCAGTTTGTCCAATGTAAGTTTTTAGGCAGTCGCCACATGTAAGTTTGTATACACCTCTGTGTAAGTGCTTTTTCTTTTGACTCTTGCTGATTTTAATACATTTGCCCAAGTTGTTGTTTGCTCTAAAAGCTGGTGTAATTCCTTTCTTTTTTATGTAGTTTATGATTTAAAATTTTATTTGTTTGTTCGTTGTACCATTGCTATTTGCTTCATAATGTTAATTTCTATCTCAAAGTTGTTTTTTGGCATAGAAAATTCTATTAATCTATGTAACAAGCTAGCATAGGCTGCCAGTTTATGTTGTGTAGGATGGGATGATGAATTGTGTATAGTCGTCAGTATGGGTTTATGAAATATCGCGAACTCATATTAGATTTTCAGTCTGATAATTTTTAAATGTAGAATATTGATGGATTGATTTTGTTCTGTTTCTATTGTAAATTCAATATGGCTATGGAGTGAATTAATATACGATAAAAATTGGTCAAGTTGCCTGTTAGTTTCTGTAAAACATACTAGTACATTATCTATGTATCCCCACCAATATAAAAACTGTTTGAATACTGGATGTTTTGAAATCTTTGTTTCTAGATGATCCATAAAAATATCTGATAGCAATGGGCTTAGAGGATTACCCATTATATGTAATGTACTGTTATTCGTATATATTTGATAATTAAATTCAAAGTAGTCTTGGTTTATGCAAATTTCTAGAAGATGTAAAATTTCAGATGTAATGATTGGATTTGTACTATTTTGGTCTAAAAGGTTTTTTACTAGAACAAAAGTTTCTGTACGAGGAATACTAGGAAAAAGATTTTTACGTGAAATGAAATTAATCTTTAGTTATTAAGTAATTGAAAATGTTGTATTTTATTAACTAGTTCTATGTATTTTTACGGTAAATTTAGGTTAAAATTTAGTGTGTTCTTAAATAATATCTAGCAGTTTTTTTGTCGGAGGTATGGACATTGACGAAGCTGTATAAAAAGAAAGTACAGGTCTTATTGGGTGATCAGGTTTGTGTAGTTTAATAAAAGAGTATACTTTAGGAGGCTGTTTATTCATGATATTGAGATATTTCCGGTTCTATTGAGTTTAATATTGATTTTGAATTTTACCAGAATGAACGTTTAGGTGGACGTTTTGAAAACAAGTTTTCATCAGTGTTTTATTGTTATATAAAATTCATCAAGTAACGATGGAATCCATCACTTTGTAGTAGGGCCTGATGATGGGGCATATATTGTAAACCTTGAAACCGGTAGTCCAAAACTTACCATCATTAATTAAAAAAAAAAGTCTATTTTCCATTAATAGACCGTGAAGTGGAAGCCTGTGACAGATACGGCATGAAATTAAACTGTAACAAGACCAAAATTCTGTAGTAAGTAAAAACGACGTAATGCAATAGCACCAATTCAAGCTATAATGAACTCTTGAAAATAGTCGACAAAAATTACATATCTTGGATGCAGCCTAAAGAAGGAATGGGACCCCTCGTAGGGAAATTAACATGTCGTATAGAAAAGGCGAGAGCTGTCTTCAATCGCCTCAAGAAGATTTTATGTAACTATGCACCTGAACATTGATATAAGAACACGAATCTTGAGATGCTATGTATTTTCTACCCTGTTATGTGGAGTCGAAGCCTTGATGAAGGCAACATCCAAACGATTAGAAGCCTTCGAAATGTGGTGCTACCGCGCAGGCTCAGAATTTCCTATATCCATTGTTACAGACAACACCATGACCCCAAATGAATAAAGATCTGGAAATTATGCGTATAGGACAGGAATGACTACCATACATCTATTTAGAGCAGCTGTCAACAAAGTTGTATGGACCAACGGATTGTCAACATCATAGAGGATAGTTAGAAGTAGATATAGTCAAATGAATTTACTTAAATATAAATATTTTTGTTCACTTTCTACATTTTTTGTTTGAACGTTTTCTCTCTCCTTTAATTTCCTCTTTTGTACGATAGGACGTTACTTACCTTTTAAAAGACTAAAATAACAAAGGAATTTAAATACACAAAAAAAATACACAAAAAAATTAACAAAAATATTTAAATAAGAACAATCTTGTGCTTTACATTTGAAATTTTTACTGATAATTCCTTAACTGTTTAAAAAAACCAAATAATCAATCCCCTTTGTCCGCCCTTCTTCCCGCTTGTGAACGAACGACGAACTGTGACGTCAGAGACAGCTGCAAGCAATTTTCCTATGCCTACTATCCACCAACACACACGTGAACACATGTGAGAGTCTGAAAAGTCTTTCACCGATAAAAAGAATTTCATATAATATAAAACATCATTTTTTATGGTTAAGATTCAAGACAGATAAATATTTGAAACTTATATCGGGTGGCTTTGAAAATGTAGATGATGTAAACACAGTTTACATAACTATTTCATTCTAAAAGAATGATGGGAAAATAACGGAAATAATACGAAAAGAAGAAGACTAGACGATACAAGAACGCTGTGGTATCTTCTGAGATTTCCATTATTTATTCTTCCTCATTTGTTTTTTAAGATACAATTTGATCCTTAAAATACAGTCCCAATTTAATAAAAAATTATTTCTCCACGACTACTAGTGAATGTAACAATTCCCTACATCATTTTTTAATACGGAGAGTAAACACTTCTCACTGCTTAGGTAGAAAATAGTGCATTCATAATTATTTTACAAAGAAAATTAGTAAAGGAAGTCATTTCATATTAAAGACAAAAAATATAACATAATTACAATAAATGCTCGAATTGAGCTCCTTGGTTTAATTGACAGTATCCAAGACGTCCAATGAATTCTTGGGTTATGTTTGACAACATCACTGGTGTAATTTGTTGCATTTCAGAATGAATTCTCTGTTTAAGGTCTATCAAATTGATAGGTCGGTTTACATATACTTTTATTACTTTCAAATAACCCCAAATAGAAAAGTCAATGGGATTCAAATCTGGCGACCTAGCAGGCCATTCAATGTGGCGCCATCGTCTAATCCAGCGATTGGGGAAAGTTGCATTTAGAAAATTTCTAACCACTACAGCATAATGTGGACTTGCTACATCCTGATGAAACCAAATAGTCGGATCTAATTGACCAGGATTATTATATTTGGAAATGTTGCGGTTAAAAATGGAACTACGTAGGTTTGTAACATCTCCGAATACCTTTCACCCGTCACAGTACCGTCAAAAAAATACGGCCTAACAATCCCAGCATACTTGATTTTTGGCAATATACTGAGTACAGTCGTTACTACTTTATTTTAGTATTGTTGATCTTCAGCCCATTACAAAGCATTATCATTTGAATGGAATTCGTTTTTCTTTAATAGGTACCTTCTGTATCGTACAGCAATAGGCCATTCTCATTCAAGCATTTGTTGTAATTAAGTTATTTTTTTGTCCTTAATGGAAATGACTTCTTTAATAATTTCTTATTAAAGAAGTCATTAAATTTTAAGAAATAAGAGCACTGGTTTCCTTTACACTCTGTATACTGAAGTTTGAATGTGATGAGTTTGGTACGGTAGTACACAGAAAAATATGGGCTTTTAATTTAAAAAATATATATGCCCTCTCTATTTAAAAAAATTATCGATGACGTCACACCTGCTAAGATAGTGGGGGTAAAAGTTATTTTTTTGTCCAAAAAGTTTAAAAAACAAAAATAAAAATCGATCTGTCACAGCTTTAACTCTAATAGACCGTTTGCACACTTTATGAAGACACTATATTCTGAAACACTTGTTTCTGATGTGTTTTGTATGTATTTTCTTTCTATAACGACCGACAGAGCGAATATTCCATAATTATGCTCAACGAAAAACATAGTTTGTCATGATTACGTTTATGTCAAAGAAGCACCATATTTGAGAATATACATTGAAAAAATCTACAACCAGCATATATCAATTGCCAAATATGATCTTGGTTCATCACTATTCTTACGACTGACATCTGACGATGAAAATGAATCGCTTGTTTGAAATCACCTTTAAACCATAAATATCATGATACCACACTCTTAAAATTTTCCTAAGAATACTTCACAACAGAATTAGAAAGAAAGATGTATTGCGCGTTTCGTGGACTTCGATAAAGTACAGCGTGTAAAATGAATGCAAATATGTACTGAAAATATTCAGAATAGATAAGAAGGATGTTCGTGTCACTAAAAATTTGTACTGAAATCAAACTGCTATCCTAAAAATTGGTAGATAACTACACTGATGAAATCTCCATACAACGAGGAGTCAGACAAGGTTGCATTTTGTCGCCAATTTTGTTCAATGTTTACTCGGACTAGTTATTTAGAAAACATTGAGGGGAACACTACGTGATTAGATATGCAGACGATCAGTAATCCTGTCAGATATATGAAGGTCTCAAATTCTGCTGATCGTATTCAAGAGGTAGGAGAAGAAATGGGCATTAAAATAAACTCAAACAAACAATTTTTAGTATTAATTACTATTTAACTGGGAATAAGCCACAATTAAAGATAAAAATACGTTTATTGACGTTTCAATTTCCACTTCGGAAATCGTTCTCAAAATTTGTATTTTGAAGATTTCGATTATATCTAAGAACTCGATTCGCAAAATGTAATAATCGAAAAGATTATAACATTCGACCAAATTGACTAGAGTAAGCATTTTGTCTGTGATGTTTAAAATATTTTAATATTGTTTGTTTGAGTAAAGTTATTTTGCTCTTATATACTGCTCTATGATCGTTAATGATATAGTAGAGTAGGGATAAAATATAATTAAATTCACCTTATTTTACTAGCAGAAAGTTACAGAAAAGTGATAAAATTTGGAGAATTGGCATGGTTTTATCTTTATGGAAAGTAAAAGATTGTTAGAGATTTGTGTTCTACAAAGTTTTTTCAAAAGTAAGAAAATGGTAGAAAGAACATTATACAAATAGTAAAAACTGTGTAAGGTAACTTATTTTTGTCAATACTGACTGTATACTCAACATATATTTGTGACTCATTCCCATTAAATTAATTACGGCATGAACTCTATAAAAGAATGACTTTTCAAGTTCAAGAAAGCTCTACATTAAAGCCGATAATGTCTGTTCAAACAGTTAATTGAACCATCTCCGTAAAAAAGAACACATGTACAAAATCAATCTCTCTCTTGCTTTAAAAAGATCATTTATGTTCGAGCAAACGAGTTATTTAAA
Source organism: Diabrotica balteata (assembly GCA_918026665.1). Lineage (NCBI taxonomy): Eukaryota > Metazoa > Arthropoda > Insecta > Coleoptera > Chrysomelidae > Diabrotica > Diabrotica balteata. The sequence goes on along the minus strand of OU898281.1, from coordinate 3,792,964 downwards.
CACGAGCGCTCACTGCAATAAGTCAACTCACTAAATAGGAATTTAAAAGAATTGAAAGAAATTAATATTAATTGCAGTTGTCTATTTAGATCACTGGGAATTTTGGTTGAAAAATAGCTATTTCTGATGGTTATTTACTGTTCACGAGCACAATAGGAGCTGTAAGCATTCTTTTCGCGTTCAGACAAATTTACAAAATAATTTTATGAAATCTAAACATCACAGAACTTTCGTTTCGACAGAACCTTACTTTCGTCCTAAAAATATGTTTTTCGTTAAAAACTACATGATTCGGACCCAGATGGTTCTCAGAGTTATGAATGGTCTAGAAGAAAATCATTGATCCAACTACTATATGCAAGAATGGTGCGATACCAGACTTTTTGGGTTGAACATACTTATGTTGCCATTCTCAATAAGCTCTGCTAAAAGCACCAGCGAGAGCTGATGGAGACTTGATAAGGCGAGCCAATTTCGTCATATTTTACGTGTACAAAAAGAGTATCAGGCTTTCCATAAAAACGAGCAGGATCATAGGGTCCGTGAACTTTAGGATTATAGTCGGCAGAATAATCACACCGAAAGCTATTTTGGAAAATATTTAGTAAAATGAAAAATTTAAAGATTTTCGTAACCTCTAGCACTGAACGAGGAACAGAAAGCCCCTTCCCTTGTGGATATCAAAAAAATATTGTCAATGATACGAAAAAATTGTTCTGAAGCTATTTTCTTGTGGCATTGTAAATTAGTTACTGTTAAACTGGGAATTAAGCCACAATTAAAGATAAAAATTACGTTTATTGACGTTTCAATTTCCACTTCGGAAATCGTTCTCAAATACAAACAGTAAATTAAACAAATTTTGTTTTTTGTTACATAGTGAAAAATTCTTCTAATAATTTAATTTTATCTGACTCATTTATATTGACAATTCAGACATACATTATGCATTTTAAAGTAGATGACTTTAAAATGATATTGCCAATATTGTTGAGTTGCGCTCCTGGGACGACTTTACTTATAAGATAGTTCATTCGATTACATGAAATCAACTTTAACTTGAGAATATCCGTCAGAAAAAATCATAGCATGTAATTCGTCTTTAAAAAGACAAACACATGACATGATGACAGTAAAATTCTCCTGTTAGTGATTCCATAGTAAATTATGAGGGAAAAACCAGGAAAAAAACCTCATAATACTATCCCGACATTGTAAGTATTTGTTCGTGAATTTAGTTTACCTTCAACAAACATCAAAATTCTGATTTTATATGTTACGTTATTTAAAAAACATAATGGCCTCATGGATCAGAGTTGTTGGACACATTCCTAAATGACATAAACGATAAAGAAGAGACAATAACATTTACCATGCAAAAGGAATATAATAACACGCTACCTTTCCTGGATGTTTTAATCTCTAAGAACGATACTGGATATGAGACTCAGGTGTATAGAAAACCAACACACACCAATAGATATTTAAATTTTAAATCAAATCACAATATTAATGTAAAAAAGGGAATAATTAAATCCTTATACGATAGAGCCAAAATTACTTGTTCTAACGAAAATTCGTTCTTGGAGGAGAAACATTTGTTAACATCTGTTTTATTAAAAAATGATTATCCTTTTATCGTTTATAAATAAGGAATTTTCAACAATCGATCGAATAGAACAGAACAACTTAGAACGAGATCCTACAGCATACACAAGGAATAATATGAGGAAAATAACAATACCGTACATAAAAGGATTATCAGAAAAATTAAAAGGATAGGAAATAAATTCAACATTTCAACAACATTCAAAACAACAAACACGTTGAGATCTATTTTGTCCAAAACCAAACCTAACAATGAACAAGAAAGGACAAAGAATTGCATTTATAAAATCCTTGTGAATGCGATCAGTTTTATTTAGGTGAATCATCAAGGCCATTAAATGTTAGAATAAGTGAACATCAATCTTATATTAAAAATAGAGAATTTGATAGATCTCAAATCTGTAAAGACGCATGGGATAATGAACATAGGGTTCAATGGAATAATTCAAATGTAGTCCTAAAAGAAACGGATGGTAAAAAAAGAAAAATCAAAGAAGCGGCTCTAATTATGCTAAATGAGGCCAATTTGTGTCGCAAATTCCTCGGCAGAATGTAGTAGGATCTGGTTACCATATTGAAAGAGGAAGTTATTAATAAGAAAATACCAATCATTAGTAAGTCCGTAACCATATTATAGAGGATTCATCCTTTTATGTTTTTTATAATAACGTTATAAACAGTTTTAACAAGTATACGATAAATATTATCCAAAGATTTATTGAAATCTGAATGGACAGATATAATTCAGTTGGCTACTTTTTCACTTTCTACTTATCATCCAATCCTCGTAAATGATTTACTTTACATTTACAACATCGAATTGATGCTTCCATGCTTCTTGGTAACATCTATCTGGTTCTGGTGTTGCACTTGGCGGTGCACATCATCTTTATTATGTTTACTATTGTTAGTTTGCAGTCGATGTGTTAATTGTTGTTAATTGTGGTTTTTTCGACCATAACACGATTGGAAGGTTGAGTAACTTAGTGTTTATACATTAGTTGCATTTGTTGCAAAATATGTTTTATTTATAATAGAATAGAGTGCTACATATGCAAAAATATAGATTTTATTTAACAAAAAAATATAATAGGTTCTTCCAAATGTATAAATAATTGTCTTAACATTCTACATACAAGCTGAAAAGAATGTTCATAAGATTTTTATTTTTTTGTAATCAAAAAGAAATGCGAACGAAGAATGAGAATGAAGGAAAATATATTTAAAATTACTTTGATTTAGATCATAACTTTGATTTTGCTTATGTTTTGATCTCAAATACGTATATAATAGAGAGTTCTTCAAATATTAAAGTTTTCATCTCTAATAGAAAATAGTCGCAAATTTGTGAAACATAAGAACAAAGATTTTCTTAGCTACCTGCAAAGAACAACAATTTTTCAACAATACATTGGTTGGTAATGTCAATTCATGTAATGTTTTATCCGGAGGATAATCCGTAAGTGTCTGATAAAAACCAACAACTTCCTGCTATGCCTAGCTCAACAATATTAACTACCAGGTTATCTCCTAAATGGCCATTATTCCAACTCAAGACAAACATCGAAAATAATAAAGCTCCGCTCCTGACCACAATTTTAAATCCTAGATAAGTTAACACTTTCATTTGCTTTTTGTTTAACAATTTTCTCACGTTGTCCGACCGCAAGCCTACAGGAAACACGATAAGTGCAGTATTGGATGGGTAACATCAGTGCACGAACCGCAAAATCGACGTTTTTCATTTGATTTAGAAGATATCTATAACGCAAACAAGTTTTATTTCATTGATTTTAATTTATCGAGAATGGTAGACCATAGCACACCAAATAGTATACAAAAACATTAATAAAATGGTACTTATATACAGAGTGAGCTTTTAATGCGACATTGATCGATAATTCCATTATGGTAGAGAATATTTCCAATAAAGTTAAGTATTTGGAAAAAAGATGTAGACAATATTTTCCACCTAAGATTTGCTGAATTTATAGGGTGATATCAGAGGCATGTGTAAAGTACATCGATATCGTCAGTTGGGGACGCCAAAGAAGATGAGAATGGAACAAACACTTACAGAAGGGAAAAGGAGATAATACGTTTAGCACCAACAACAGACCATGATGAAGAAGTGGATCTATTTTATGATGATATCGAAGCTCTTTTAAAGACCATCAAGGACATTTACTTTTATATGTGGTGATTTTAACACCAAAACAGGAATGAAATCCAACCCTACAGACACACCATCGGGAAACTTTGGCTTGGATAGGCAGAAATGAAACGGGGCGAAATATCGGGTATAACACATATAAATGTAAAATGTCCTTGATGGTCTCTTAAAATATAAAGTTATAATTAAATAGAAGAGGACTATCGGACCTACAATTTAACACTTGTTCTAGCTTTTGTAGGATTTCCCAGAAAGCCTTTGACACTGTGAATTTGACACTCCGACACAATCGGCAGAGAGGAAGGTCCTCACAGCAGGTGATATATGTATCGCCTAAACTGTTTACCCGCAATACTAGGAATATGCCTGTAAAAAACTTAAACTGGGAAGGGGGAAGAAATGCCGCTGAACATTGACTATAAATAAATAAATTAAATAGTTGTATTTACGGTTATACCCATTTACATATAATTACAATCATTAAATAAATCATATCATATTAACAGTTTTAGAATTCATTAATAATTACATTACAATTTTACACAAGGACAAATAAATAGAATAAATACCTAAATGACAGTTTACTGTGACAGCCTACTTTGTATTTTAAAAAGATTTTTTCAGCATTTTTTCGAAAAACTTTTCAGAGAGCTAGATAAAAAAGTCTTACATCTAAACCATTTAAAGATTAACACATTCGTCTTATAGGTCTATTTAGACAATAGTTTGTTTGTTGGGAATTCTAAGTGAAAATACGTCTTGGATCTTGGCACTTTGAGGAACCCTAAGGCCCTATTCTCTGCAAAATTTGATGCGAATCTATCATTCCGTTTACAATCTTGAAAAGAAAAACCAAATCTAGCATTATAACGTCGATTTTTTCTAATGTTGGTATATTAAGTAATTTGAAAATGTCACAATACACTATATCTTCTGAAGAAATTCCCAATTTATTGCCTACAAAGCGCAAAAATTTTTCTGATACTTTCTCAATGCTTTCAATATGACATTTATATAAAGGAGACCAAATAGTGCTGGAATATTCCAGAACTGATCTAACCATAGAACAATACACACTTTTAAAACAATCTAGGTTATTGAATTCTGACAAGGTTCTTTTCCAAAAAATCCAAGTAATTTAAAAGCTTATTTACAAATAAAATTATATAGTGTATTTTGTAAACATAACATAAAAAATGGGATCAAAAAATTACACCTAAATCTTTGAAAGTGTTTGTTGGTTCCAGAAATATTATTATTATAGAGTAATTAAAAAGATAGGTTGCGAGTTTCTAAAAAAGCGCATTATTTTACATTTATCGATCATTAAGTGAATAGGTCATTCTTTTGTACACATTTTGTAGAGATTTGTTTACATTTTTTGCATTTTTACACAGGTCTCTAACAACCTTAATAAATTCTTAAAAATTTTAAATCATCAGCATACAAAATATAACACAATTTTCAAAGATTTCTAAAATGTCATTTATGAAACAATACTAAAATGAATAGTCGACTAAATGACCACCTTGTGGGACGCCAGACCTAAACCAAAATCTCTTCAGAAAGAACAGTTCTTGGACTTTGACAACCTGAAGCCTGTCTGTCAAGGTAGCTCTCAACCACTCAAGCAGGGATCCATGAATTCCTAGTACCTCTAGTTTTTTTTTTAAGAATCTTGATCTACGATCGAATGCCTTTTAGAAGTCGGTATAGATACACATCGACCTGAGCCCCCTTCCAAAGGCATCCAAAATGAATTCTTCTAGGATCACTAGATTGGTGGTCGTAGACCTACCGGCATAAAGCTGTGTTGTTCAGGATAATAATTAAACTTTTTATTGGAAAAAATATTTTTGAAGCATATTGACTCAAAAATTTTGCAAAAATAGAAATTTTGAAATGGGTCTGTAATTTTATATACATTGTTTACTACCATTTCTTAAAATATGAGAAATATAACTTTTTTCCACTCTTCTGGGAAATGTGCCGAGTTACTTAATGAAAACGAAAAATTTTTAGTACTACAGGAGACAGAACTAACAACGACATTTGAATCACGTATTTCAGAAACCCCAAAAATCACAAATTTATGAAATTACAGTTTTCTGTAATTTTTGGTAGTATATAGGTATACGCACTTACAGTAAACAGAAACCCAAACTCACTAAATTTACATACATTTGTTGCCAGATGAAAATTTCATGTATTGCAGAGAAACACCAAAACTCCAGGAATTTTGGTGTTTCTAAAATATAATATTTGAACACACTGATTTTTGACATGACAGGTTTTTGTTTTTGAGGTTATGCACATTATTTATTTGTGATCTCTACATATGGTTAGTTGTTATTACAGTAAAAATTAATAATAATTTAAGTAATGGAAATGAAAATCAGTCTTCAACGCGCAAAAAAAAGCGTGGAATACGTAATATCAGTGAATATAAAAGAGAAGTTATTAAAAACTCTAGAGTTAAAGGGTCTGCCTATAAACGCTGGAGTGGTGTCTTGGCGCCTGAAGTGAACCAAGGACCAGACTGCAAGTAAGCCTTAAAACTTTAAAATATTACTAACTAGCTAGACAATATCTAATATTTTATTATCGTAATTTGAATGATACTTATTTTTAGATGTCGCCAAAAATGCTTTTACAAATTTCTGAAGAAGCACGCATTCAATTATTCCGAAACTTCAGGAGCCTTAACACCAAGAACGAACAAGATTGTTTGCTACAATCGCTTATTTCAGTCCATGAAGTTGCACGTCGAAGGCGCAAAAAACCAGCTGATATTTCTTGCAAGCCTGATAGACTAGCTTCTTTTAAATATACAATTCAGGGACCAACAGGTACAAATAAAATCTGTAGAAAAGCTTTTATTGCCATTTTTGGCATTACTAATGATCGGTTGCGTCGCTTAACCACGTTAAGACGAGAGGGGCAAGTTCCTATAGATAAACGAGGTAAAAATAAATCTGGCAATGCGAAGTCAGGACTTGTTATAGATTCAATCATACAACATATTGCTTCGTTTCGGTCAAAACGGCCCATTATACTAGTAGAGAATATAGGTATCTAAATGAAAAATTAAATATTTTTATAATGTATAAGTTGTTTAAAGAGGTTCACCCAGAACAAAACGTTAAATATTCATATTATCAAAGATTTTTATAGAACAATTTTCATTATCTTTCGGTCGCCCACAAGTCGACACCTGCTCTACATGTGAAGAGTTAGAAACTAAAATAAAAAGTAAATTCTTAAATGAAACAGCAAAAAGAGTGGCACTGGCAGAAAAAATGGTTCATAAGAAACGGGCAAACAAATTTTATAACAAACTTAAAACCATTTCAGAACTTTGTAAAGTAGATGAGAATGTAGGTGGTATTTGCATTGATTATATGCAAAACCTGCAACTACCAGTTATTCCTGTCCAGGAAACATTCTATTTAAGACAACTTACTGTTAATGTTTTATGTATTCATAATCTGAAAGATGATAAGGTAACATTCTATGTGTATCATGAGGGAACAGGAACTAAAGGGCCTAATGAAGTTGTATCATTTTTATTACATTTTCTTGACAACAATCCAGAATTTAAAATATTAACCATTTTCACTTCTTTTCTGATGCATGTGCCGCCCAGAACAAGAACCATACAATAGTTAGACTTTTTTCTGCATTAGTTTCAACCAATAGATTCAAAAAGATTGAACAATATTATCCCACACGGGGACATTCATTTCTACCGTGTGATCGGGATTTTTCCGTTCTTAAAAGGAAAATTAAAAAATCAGACAGGATTTATACCTTAAAAGAGTATGTAGAGCTTATCATAACATCTAACAAGAGTTTAAACCGATTTACTGTAGTTTTGCCGAATTCTGATGACATATTGAACTTTAAAGGATGGTGGCCCACGTATTTTAAAAAGACAATGCTCTCCAATGAATCTTTGGGCAGAAATATCCCAAGAGATCAAAAAATTGCTTTTAAAATATCCAACTTTCGACACTTTATTCATTCGAGTGATCACGATGGAATTGTTATTGCAAAAGAGTACATAGATGGCTTGATACATCATTCTTTTCGGCTACGAAATAGCAACAAGGATGTTATTAGTTTCCCTACCAGAAAAGCGTACACCGAAGGACATATTCCTATTAATATCAAGAAGATGCAAGACTTGAGAAAACTGGAAAAGTATCTACCAGATAATGAAGAAGTCAAGGACTTTTACGGAGAAATTTTTAATTTGCCAACATGCGAGGGAGATTCAAATGAAATAATACAACCAGATGAGTGATTACTACTGATATATTATTCTGTATGCCATATTTTTGAATAAATGTTTATATAAAACTTGTTTTCTTATTTTTACATCTTTGAAAAATGTGTATATTTCAAAAACCCCAAAAATCCACAAAAGTAAAAAAGGAAAAAAAAACATAATATAAAGCTAAAATTCACCACTTTTTATGCAAACTGATTAAAACACATTAATCTCATGATTTTATTACAAAAGCACAACAGGTTTTTAAAAATATTTCATGAAATAAGGTTTTTTCTAATTTCTCAACATTTTATAAAAATGGAGTTATGGGGTTTCTGAAATATTGTGATTTCATTTATGTAACAAAATAAGGGTATTATTAAAAAACGGTTTTGAAGGATTAACAAATTTAAAATTCGCTGACGACAGTTTTGTTTTCGGACAAACCTCAAGGAAGTATGTACATGCTACATGAATCGTTATAGTGTTGTGTTGCCACTGTGGGGATTAAAAATAAACATCTCCAAAAACAAAATTCATGGACAAATCTAGTACCTAGCGGGAAAGGAATATCAATTATTGGGAGGCAATGAAGTCGGGAGTGGGTGGATAATTACAGGTATCCCACACCTCTCTACATTGTGTGTGTGTTGGACACGGAGAGATAAAGATCACAAGAGACAACCCAAACATACGAATTACGAAAATCCTAGCATGGACAGCCTATGATAAAAGTCAATGGGACAATCTTTTGCACACACTTTGAAAAACGCGTTTACCTGCCCGTCCTCGGTTACTCAGAGTATCTCAATGTTGTGTGTCAAGGAAATTGGATGAAAAGTGATTAAGATAGAGCACACAATGGAGAAAAATGAGGGAGGGACCCTATGTCCAGCTGAGTGTGGACGCATTTGGTGACTGGGGTGATCATGAAAAGAGAGACTTGCCCGAATAGTAAGAGATGGATAACCAGAAGGTAAAAGAGCACAAGGCAGACCCCTAAAAGATGTAGAGATAGCCTGGCAATCAACATCGCAAATACTGCTAAATCAGACCGAAACTACAGGCCTTAAGGCGTAACATACGAAGAAGAAGAGGAAGTATTATTTATTCTGCATCGAAAACTTACATATAAAATTCTGACAAATATTAAAATATGTGCGGAATCACTAAATTTGTACGTATTTGTCTATAGGTGAAACTATCTTTATATTAATTTTGATTAGCAAGTAGTTGTTCCAATGACAATACTACCTATTTAATGGGTGTGATTATCAGTGCTGATAGACGAATCATAACTAAAACACTGTGTTTTGGGGTCGATACAATTAGCACGCAAGAAATTTTGTTGAATTTTGATTTGTTGATGGGCTAGACCTATTTCTTATTGGAATATACTAATGACGGGTGTATAAAACCAGTAAGTTTTTGTAGGTTTAGGAAAAACGTACCTGATAATTGACTAGATATATTTATGTAGATAGGTTTTGACGAATTGCAGAATAAAATCCTGTATTATTATGGTGTTTTTTGTGTTTTTTAGCTTTTTTAAAGACTTGTATTGTTTGACTCAACGAACGACTTGTATTGTTTGACTCAAAAACGACGACAACTCCTGAATGATAACAAAAGAAATACAGTGGAGTTTACCGAACTGAACAAAACCATAAGAAAACAGATAAAGGAAGATTTAAAGAAATACCAAGAAGATCGCATTAAGAAAATCATAGAGAAGAACAAAAGTTTAAAAAACAATGAAGAATAAACTAATATGCTAAAGTGAGAACAATGAACAAAGAGATCTGGAGAAATAGTAAAATCACAGAAAGATATTACACAGACCTATACAGTTCAAAAAATCACCCACCACTATCATCTAAACAGAATCTCTCGAGGAAAATACAAAATGTTGGCTCAGAGGTATTACCAGAAATAACTGAAGATGAAATCGAAAAATCCATAAACGACATGAAAAGAATATAAAGCGCCCGGTGAGGACAAATTACTGGCGGAATTGCTAAAAGAAGGAGGAGACACGATAAGAAAAATGCTAAAAATACTGTTCAACAAATGTCTGTTTGAAGGTAAAATACCTAAACAATGGAGAAATGCCAACACAATCTTAATACATAAGAAAGGAGACCGAACAGACCTAAACAACTACCGTCCTATTTCCCTTTTGTCACAACTATATAAAACCTTCACAAGAATAATAAACAACCGACTAACCTATAAACTTGATAACTACCAACCAGTGGAACAGGCCGGATTCAGGAAAGGATAAGCACAATCGACCATCTACATGCGCTTAAAATATTAATTGAGAAAACCAATGAATACAACCTTCCGCTGTACTTAGCATTCGTAGTTTATGAAAAGGCTTTCGACAGCATTGAACACTGGGCGGTTGAAGAAGCTCTGGTCAATAGTAGAATAGATTCAAGATACCGACAATTGATACATGATATTTACCAAAACGCAACCATGACCGTAATTCTGGACGACAAATTAATAACGGATAATATAAAAGTTAAACAGGAGTCCGACAAGGCGATATAATTTCACCTAAACTGTTTACCTTGACCTCGAAGACATAATAAAATCAACAGATTGGGAAAACAGAGGAATATGTATTAACGGAAAATACCTAAATCACCTTAGATATGCGGATGATATACTCCTGCATATCAGAGCAATCAGAGCTAACAGAGAAAATCAAACAGCCGAAATATCGAGACGAGTAAGAATGGGATGGGCAGCGTTCGGCAAACTTTCTTACGTTCTAAAAAATCAAACAATCCCTCTATACTTACGAAGCAAGGTATATAACTCCTGTATAATACCGGTGCTCACCTACGGAGCACTGACATGGACATTTACACAGGCCAATTTGGATAGGATAAGGAAGGCACAAAGAGCGATGGAGAGACAAATGTTGGGTATATCACTTAAAGATAGAAAACGTAACCAGTGGATCAGAACCAGAACAAAGACAGTAGACGCGATAGAACAAGCAGCAAAACTGAAATGGAAATGGGCTGGACACAATGAACGTCTCCAAGACGGACGATGGAACAATGCCATCGGAAAGTGGCGTCCATACAATGCAAAGAGATCAAGAGGCAGACCACAGATGAGGTGGAAAGATGACATCAGGAAACAAGGAGGTCCCACATGGCAGAGAACAGTCAAGATAGGGAAAAATGGAGAGAACTGGGGGAGACCTATATCCAACAATGGAAGGATAGAGAATAGGTTCAAAGAGGTTTATAGGTACATTATAAAATAAGATGTTTTATTTGGCTAGTACTAGTGCGAAGTCATGAACATGGTTAAACTTAGCTTATTTCCCTGGAGTAGGATAATAAATGTCCCTCTTACATAATTTTAGATAAATCTACTGTCACCATGGTATAATAAACGACAACATGTACTGTCACGTTACTTAATCGTTTTTAATATGGCCCTCTATTCAATCGGAAACTTCAAATCTACCTTTGTGCAACATTCTAAAACCATTTGTTGTGTAGTGTAATTAATCACAACGATCATTTTTGATCATATCGATAAGAACCGAAAAAAAAAACTTTCCTTATAAGCAAATCTTGCTAATCATCCATTTTGTATGTCACTGATGTTCTTTTTCACACTAACAACGAGCATATTTCTATAGAAGCATCTAAATTACATTAAAACACATATTCTTCTTTTGATGCTATATCCCGCGGCCACGCTAATTGTTTGGGATGAAAAATTTCATCTCGTTAAGGCAACTTTCTTCCAGCATTCATGCATATTAATTTTACTAATTATTTAAATTATTTTGATATGTAAATTAAGACGGCGATCGAGCAACCATTGGTATAACCCACATACTGGTTTCTATGTTCAGATTTTTATAAAATGTGGAATCGTGTGTTTACAACACAATAATAAATTCGTATTAACTTTTGCTGAAAAAAATGTGGCGATTTTAATACAAGGGGAATACATCAAAATAATCTACGGAAAAAACTATGTTAATAGCTTTAAAACAATGTTAGCTGCAAATACAAAAATAAATTTATGTGTTTAATCTTTTTTGTTGTCTTGTCGATTATTGTACCAACTTGGACGGTAATGCTGATAAGAATGGCTATAAAAAATTTAACAAAACTTCAATATGCGTTTTTTGTCTATATTTCTTTATTTGTACTTGATTTTCGATGTCTATGGGGATTTTTATTTAGTTTTGCAATTGCCAATAACGGAGAGACATCATTTAAATCAGTTTTAAAGAAACGTTTTTGAGGTCCTCCACACGAACAGAAGTGTCGTTTGCGGTTAAGGTGTCATGAAACTGGTGATGTTGCTGAACGCCATATAATCTGTACAAGGATAACCAAACAGATTGAAGACCGATTTATTAGTATGCAGGCCGCAAGAGGCCCATCAGGTGGCCAAACCATTAGAAATATACTCCCATGAAGTATGGTTAAATGCTCGAAGACCTGTGAGAGTGCCTGTATCCAGAGAAAATCGCGCTCATCGACTTCAGTGGACAAATTGTGTTAAATGTGTGTGGGCTATACTTTGTTCACAAATTCCTCCTGATTTTGATTTGAACTAGATAAAAGACGGACAAGAATTTGAAGAAGATCTTGCAATGCTAAACGATTGACCACCGTGCAAAGGAGGTTCAATTTTCAACAAGTTTGTTTCTTAAAACAAACATCAAATTTTTCGGCAAATGTTACGAAGAAAAAAAAATGCTAAGGGAGCAGAAATGGTTCAGAAATGAAGAAGAGCTGAAAAAGAGGTCGAAAAAATAAAAATTGAACTTCCATCAGACATAGTGCCAAATATTTTTGTTTGCAGAAAATGATCTTATATTCCATTTGTAAGTGGGATTTCTGTTGCTGTATTGATGAAATTAAGATTTTTCCTCAAGAGCTTGCCTCCTCGTCTTTTACACTAAGCAGACATCCTAGCGATTGTGAATTCAGAATTAAAGATTTGTTCCGCAGAGCTTGCCTCCATGTTTCAGCTTTTTATACTAACACTACAGACATCGTTAGCATGCATTAAGAGCCAGAGCATATTACCTTTAGTTTCTATAATAATATTAAATACACCTGTTAGCCAACTTGTTATTCTTTTTCCTAAAGTTATACACACTTCTCCAGGAATATCATCTGGTCCCACTACTTTACCCCCTTTCCTTTCTCATACTATAAGAACATATGTTTTTGATCCCTTTAGACATATAGGTACAATTTTGCACCAGTTCAGAGGCAATTTCGCACTAACAGCACTTTTTTGAATTCATTATAAAAAAGAAAAGTTTCAGAGAATACATCAATTAAAAAAACGTACAAAAAAATAATCAGTGTTGGAGAATGTTTAGAAGTGTCTAAGCCCAGAGTATTTTTATTTCTTTGCTTTTTCCATTCTGTATCCTTTTCGTATTGTGCTATCCTAAAAATACAAACGCTAAATATTGCAGTGAATACAGAACAATACCACTAATAAGTCACATTCTCAAATTATTCTTGAAAATAATACATGGTCGTATAAATAAAAAACTGGAAGAAGGAATAGATGATAGTCAGTTTAGGTTCAGAAACGGACTAGGAACCAGAGAAGCGTTATTTGCTTTTAATGTGTTAGCTCAAAGATGCATAGATATGAATGTTGATGTGCATGTTTTTTACGTTCATTTTGAAAAAGCATTTGACAAGTAAGAATGCAAAATTAGTCCAAATTTAAAGACAAAAAACATGGACATAGGGACTTACGAATAATAACAAACTCTACTGGAATCAAAGAGACAATCGTAATAGATAACGAACCCAGTTCAGAAATTGAAATCAGAAGTAGAGTTACATGTTAATGTATTATGTCTCCATTACTATTTATTGTATATAGTGAAGCCATTTTTGAAGCAGCATTACTATCTCAAGTAAAGGAATAATAATTAACGGAAGATCTATTAACACATAAGATATACAGATAAACCGTGATTATGTCAAGCACTGCTGAACAACTCAATTACTGCTAAAGAAAAACAGTTTCTGTGAAAATATGGACTAAAAATGATATAAAAAGAGCACCAAATACATAATAATAAAAAACGAACTATACCAGCAAAACTTTTGGGAAATGTACGATAGAAAGGGTGATAAATACAAATACCTAGGAACCGAATTTCAGACAATAATGATCGCTTAGAATGGGATAGATACGGAATAAGAATAAATGGAGAGCTCTTGAACCACTTGAGATATGCAGACGATATAGTCCTGATAACAGATAAGAAGGAAGAGTTACAGAGAGATGGTTGAGGAACTAGATAGAAAAGCGACAGAGGTAGGTCTAGAGATGAACTATAGTAAAACCAAGACTATGACAAACCAAGAAGACAATTAGAAATAGTAGTCAAACAGAATAAATTAGTGCAGGTGGCAGAATACATACTAGGACAGTAATAAAGTGACAGGAAATCAGAAAATAAAAAGAAGAACTAGACTAGCATGGGCCTCATTTGGTAAACTATCATTCTAAAAACTAAAAGTTCCCTCAATATATGCGAACGAAAGTATTCAACCAGTGCTTATGCAGTTATCACTGTGGCTCACAAACATGGACTTTCACAAAGGAGAACATCGACAGGATATCCAAAACACAAAGAGCAATGGAAAGACAGATGCTGGGTATCAGTCTAAAGACAGGAAAAGAAACTCATAGATCAGAGGAAAAAACAAAGGTGAACGATGTATCAAGACAGGTTGCAAAACTTATTAATGGAACTTCGCCGGTCACACTCTCCGGACAAAAGATGAAAGATGGAATAAGCGAATTCTACATGGAGACCATGGAAAAGTAAAGAAAAAGAGGAAGACCACAGATGAGATAGACTGACGATCTTAAGAGAACGGCAGGAAAGGACTGGATGCAGATGCAAATAGAGCCAATGGAGATTAACAGGGGAGGCCTATGCCCAAGAGTGGGCGTTTAAGGCTGATTAGATAGATAGATAGATAGATAGATAGATGATGATCGAACAACCAAAATAAGAGCTCAGGATAGAAATAGCAAGAAATGCGTTTGTAAAAATGAAAACAATTCGCTGCAATAAAGACCTTAGATTAGAACTGAGAGTAAGAGCACTGAGATTCTACATGTTTTCTATACTGCAATATGGACATTGAAGCAAGAACACATAAATAAGTAACAGTCCTTTGAAATGTGGTGTCACAGGAGGATGCCTAGAATAGCATGGACACAGAAGAAAACTAACACGGAGGTATTGCGAGAAATTGACAAAGAATGCGAGATATGAACTGCTAAAGCTGATAATACAGGGAAAGATAAGAGGAGGAAGGAGTATAGAAAGAAGGAGAGTTCATGGTTGAAGAATTTAGGGATTGGTTTAAATGCAGTTCTATAGAATCTTCAGAGCAAAGTAGATGAGTAAAGATAGTGATGATCATATCCAACCTCTGATTGAGAGACGACACTTAAAGAAGAAGATATCATTATATACAAAAATCTGTAAATTACTATTGTCCTTAGCTGATACGGAATTGTCATGAAACAAACTGTAATTAAAATGCAATACAGTTCAATAAGGAAGCAAAAAAATGAGTCGTTATTGGGACACCCTGTATACTAAAACGAACCGCCACAGAGAATTTAAATACGGGAAACCACTAATATTGTCAGTATATTCTGCGAAGATTAAAACTATAAACGATTGTATCAAAAGCGTTTTAACCAAAAATAAATCCCTGTACATTAAAATATTTTATTTTTACCTACGTTTTAAAGCGTGTCTACCTGTGTGACCCCCTGTATATACTACAAAATAATGATTTTAGTAAGACCTCAACAATTTTGGCAGCTGCATTTAAAATCGCTTTTGAACGTTGTATAAAATAACGAACATTTAAGACATTTAGCAATTTTATTCCTTGTTATTTTATTGTAAACAACAGTTTCATTGAGTAAAAACAATTTTAGAGTTATTTAATAGTATTTTCTTAGTCAATATTTTTCATACTTAACGTCAATTAAGCACATTTTTCTTCAGTTACTAAAAATGTAAGACAACTGTTGAGTTAAAAGTTTCCTTCTTTCTCATGCACGCAGTTTAAATAACAGAAAGATGAATTAAATCTACAGGTTATAAGTATTTTAAGTCATATCCCACCTGTTGTGTCTCGTACTAAGGCCAAAACAATGGTTATCGTTATAATCCAAAGGCACTGGTGGTATTCCTTAGTACAGTTAATCCACATTTTATTGTAAAATCCCTCATGGGGCACAAACAATCACTCTCAGTGCACCAATCACAAAACTTTTGTTCACTTAGCACTACTTCAAACGCATATTTTCAATCGAAATTAGTCTAAAAACAAGTGGTAAAAGTTTATAGAGTGTATCTCATAGTACCGCACGACGATGCGCACTCTACGGCAATCGACTCGAGTCTGAGGTCCGCGGGGAGCTTTGACAGAGACGCGACAAGATGGCCGACCAATCTTATATTCCTCCGCTGGAAACCTGACATTACCACTAGAGAATACATACTTATTTAACCCCCAAAACCAAAATCATCCCGCAAAAAAATTTATACTACATCAAAACTAATAAAATGTATCGATATTTAGTAGCAGTACATAAGATTTAATTCATAATTTGTTAAAACAAGAAACCACTTCTTCGGATCTACTTTTGGGTGCAACTTGTAGGAATGTGGTCAAGCTCCAAACGACGTACTGTCAAATAAGCTTAGCCAAGTTGGCTCTTATTTACTCCTCGGTTAAGAGCGAATAACAATTTGTTATAATTTTATTTTCATGTTTTTCAATTATTATTTGTTGCTGGTTATTATTATTTTATTTTTGATGTATGGAAGTGAACTTTTGAGGTCAGGAGAGGAGTAAAGCGTTTTAGATGGGTTAATAACCGATTCGCGGGTTTTAGTCGTATGAGTAATGAGAAATCGGTGGGAATATCAACGACGGATGGAAGAGTAACCCGCAATTGTGTAGCAATGGTATTAATTTGTGATGATTTTGCATTCCTAGAAGTATTTGATGATTTGCAAAGGTATTTCCTGTACCAAAAATAAATTAGAGATTTGCATGACTTAGAAATAAATTACTTTATATAGTATTTAGCATTATAGTTATGAAACCATGTTGTGCAAGGAGGTAGGTATGAAAAATGAAAATATGTGAATTGTTATTTACGATTTAAAAAGTTTTTGCGGATGCGGAGTTTATGTTTAAATTAGTTTTTAAGTATAACCTCCTGTCTATAGTAATGTTTTTTTTTCTAAATTTAATATTTTTAGCTTTCAGACTTGCTTAAGAAAGTTTAATAAGTATCTGAAAAATGTTTAAAAAAATCTTAATCCTAAAATATTGATTTTATTAATGTCCTACATAAGGAGAGATGTAAGTTGTTGATCTTTTAAATCAAAAATAATGTCCTTCTCATAGGACTTTTGTTGCCTACATTACGAGATTAGTAAAGGTAAAAAAATGAAAAAAAAAAATTAAAGAAGATAATATGTCTTTTATTTTTGAGACTACAAAAACAAGATTCATTCTTATAACCAAAAAATGTACATTCTATAAATTTTTGAAGTAATAAACATATAAAATTTATGAATTTTCGTCAAAATCACTAAAAAAACGTCTTGAAGTTGTAAAACATAAGAAAATTGAACATTTTTTGCAAAATATTGTTGTTTTCATGGAGCAGCAATCTTTTCTGCATCTGTTTTGTTTAGGGACATAATTGGCATCTGTATTGCTTTTTATTGCCTTCGTATAACTGATGGTAAATGAGTAATATGCGATCTTCTGTGTTTATGTTTAGGCATTAATTGAACTATATCTTCTTCATCGCTATCGCAATCGTTGTCCATATCTTTTTGTTCAATTAGTTTCCCTCCAATTTTATTTTATAGCATTTCAATGCTATAACCCTGGTAACATTCCGACAGAGATGTTAATGACTGTATAAATGAGGAGAAATTGGAATACTACTCCTATAGTCAAACTTTTCAATGATGTTTATTCGACTGGTTGATATCCTGAAGATTGGTTTAAAGTCCGAATTCATAACACTACACAAAAAAACAAACGTCCGAAAAAACTGTAGCGATTATAGAATGATAAGCCTTATGAGCCACACTTTGAAAATATTTCTACGCATCATCCACAGTAGAATCAGAGATAAATGTGAAGAAGACCAGGATGAAACACAATTTGGCTTCAGAAATGGACTGGGAACTCGGGACGCCCTCTTTGCACTAAATGTATTACTGCAGAAATGTCGAGATCAAAGGAAAGACGTCTTTGCTGTATTTATTGACTATGAAAAGGCCTTTGATCGAGTACAGCATCACAAATTAATTACAATATTAAAAGATAAAGGAGTTGATAGTCAAGACATACGATTCATAGAAAAGTTATACTGGCGTCAAACAGCGACAGCTTGCATAAACGGAAAATCAACAGAAATATGTAAAATACAAAGAGGTGTCAGACAGGGTTGTATACTATCCCCACTGTTATTTAATTTATATTCAGATAGAATATTTAAAGAAGCGCTGCATAATTTGGAATGGGGCGTGAAAGTTAATGGAATTCTGATAAATACAATCAGATATGCAGACGATACAGTTATTTTAAGTGATGACATGAATGGATTACAATGCCTTTTAAATGCCATTGATACAGTGGGAAGAGAGTTTGGCCTAAACATAAACTGTTCAAAAACAAAACACATGGTGTTTAGCCGTTTAGCACATCAAGATGCACGATTATATGTTGATGGTCATATAATTCAAAGAGTGTCCAGTTTTAATTATCTTGGTTGCCATATTACTGAACAACTAGATCCAGATCAAGAGATAAAATGTAGAATCGAGATAGCCCGCACGACATTTTTAAAAATGAGGTCATTCTTCTGTAATGATAACTTGCAACTTCAACTTCGAAAGCGCATGGTTAAATGCTACATTTGGTCAGTCCTCTTATACGGTGTCGAAGCATGGACATTAAAAATATCCACCATTAATCGTCTGGAGGCCTTTGAAATGTGGCTGCACAGACGTATACTAAAAATTCCATGGACGGCTATGCTGACAAATGTGGCAGTCCTTGAGAGAGCAAATGCTGCTCGCGAGCTGCTTGATAACATCAAATGTAGAAAGATGGCCTATTTTGGACACGTAGTAAGGGGAGACCGATATAATATTCTTCAACTTATTATGATGGGTAAAAATCGAAGGACGCAGAGGAATTGGTAGAAAGCAGGCCTCTTGGTTGAAGAATATCAGGGAGTGGACAGGAATAAAGAAAGCTGAGCAACTCTTTAGAATAGCTCGAGACAGAGACAGTTTGCCATGTTAATCGCCAACGTCAAGGGGACTTGATAGGGCACGTAAGAAGAAAGAAGCATTTTCAATTGCCAAATATTTTGTACATTTGTCCGTTTAGGCTAGCTTGAGGGACAATTAGCAAATCCGCTTTAAACTGGCTAAAAAAAAGACGACATTCTTTAATTTTTTTACATGTATCCTGCAAAACTAAATTCATTCTATGTGCATGACAGTAAGTAAATAAAGTTGTGGTGGAATAGTTTTAACTTTTGCCTGGAGACCATTTAATTCACAGACATCCAGCAGCCGTCATAAGTTTGCCCTACCAATTTATTTTTGATATCAAAAAATTTTAATCTGTCCTTTAAAAACACCAAAAATATGTTCTGCTTATGGCTTTTACTCACCTGTAAAACCTAAAACCTCTCATAGATATTACCACGTAACACGTATCGAACAAAATTGATAATTGTGAATGACATGATATGTCAGTAGTTTCATCTACTTCCTAGTGAAAAAGCAAATGGTTCCTGAAATTCAGTAGTTCAATAACGTTACTCAAAATGTAACTAATTGATTCTATTAATTCATTCTGGATTGTTTTAGATAAACCGCTAAATGTCTTCGAATCAGAAAGTAATTAGAAATTTTCAAATCGTATTTCTTAACATTTTTATTAGTCTATAATTACCTTAATTTAACGAATGCTCCGATTCATCGTGTCCCCTAACAGATAATTCCTGACAACTTAAGAAAAATTACAATATCAATTAAACGACGTAAACTGCGTGATTATAAATATCATGTTATGTAAACCCCTAAATAATTTCTTTAAATAATCGTAACCAGATTCACACACGGATTTTGATGTTTGCCGCTATTTGTAGAAAATAAAATGCAAGGCCAACAGAAAAGTTTGTTTTTTATTTCACTCCCGGTAAGCCATGAGTACTTGCTGTAGTACCAATTATCTGAAAATGATCTATTACTTCCTTTACCCGCACTAATATTTATAAGCCGGTACATTTTAGGCAAAGGACGCCCCTTATTTTTAATAACAATTTGTTCTTCGTATGAAATAGATGAAAACCCATTATGCAAAATATAATTTACATTCAGACATGCCCTGATTTTAGTTAATTTACATGAAATTTGTTTACACTTTCATTAAAAAAAAACTTCTAATATGTCAAAAAACCCTTTAACGTTTAACTATTTATGGCAGACGTAACGTATCACAGTATTACTTTAGAAAATAAAAATAAATCACAAAAAGAAAGGCTAGTTCGTGCACTGAATATCACTTCACTTTACTAGTTACGTTCTTATATGAAATAACATTTCATCCCGCGCTTATATTGTACAGTTCGCGGCCAATAACCAATGCAAATAAAACATCGGCAAATTTAAATTGCCGTACTTGGTAGTTAAGTTCATATGGAAAGAAATGTATATTTGGTTGCTAATCAACTAATATTCCGTTGATTTGTACAAGTAAATCGTCAAGGTTGAGATCGGCTTGCCGAAAAAACAAAACGTGCCTTTTTAAGAATTCACAGGCGGATGGATGTCTCCATCATCCTGAAATCATCAATTTGAAAAGTGTCTACGCAGGGATCACTTAACGCTCAGATTGGACGAATTCTTTTAAAAACCATGAATAAAATTTAGTCTTTCTGAATATCTATTTCATAGATATTTTTTATTTCACAAAAACAAATGACATCAACTGATTATCTGCCACAATTATTTATTGAAATACTGATTAAATTAAATATTGAAAAAATCTATAATATCTATAAAGGTGTGGGTCGGCACTGCCGACCCTGCCGACCCTGACCAGCCGCCACTGTAATCGACTTTTACAGTGTTAATTTAGATTTTATTTTTAGCAGCTTCGATCTTAATAATGTTGACAGGGAGTATAATGCACTATTTACCGCAGCTATCCTTGCTGAGACCTCTTTTTCTATGTGGTTGTCAGCTGTGATTATCGCCCCCAGGTATTTAAACTTCGTTACTACTTCGACTTATGGATCAACTTACTACTTACTTACTTACTACTTATGGATCAACTTAGAAATCCTGAGATAAAAGAAAAAGCTTACAAATAGCATTACTAGTAATGTTGCTTTAACAACCAACACTGATGATATTGAAAGAGACTGGATCAACTTAAGGGACGCTATATGCAACGGTGCAAAAGAAGTAATTGGTGACTCCGGCGGAAGAAGAAGAACGAGTGGATGACAGATGAAATATTACACCTTATGGACAGAAGGAGGGAAAATAAGAATAATCCCGAACAATATAAAGAACTGGATAGAACTGTCAGCAGAAAGATAAAAGAATCCAAAGAGAAATGGTTGCAAGAAAAATGTCAAGAGATAGAAGAGCTAGAACGAAGACACGATAGTTTTAACATGCATAAAAAAATCAAGGAGTTTACTTATACTTACAAGAAAAAAACAGTTTGGTAGGTTAATAGACGAGAACAATAAACTTATTGTAGATAAAGAAGAACAGTTACAGACTTGGGCAATCTACATAAAAGATTTGTTTACGGATTATCGTCATATTTCTACGAACACTCTTGATCTGAATGGACCAAAAATATTGAAAAGTGAGGTGATAAAAGCTATAGATCAAACGAAAGATGGGAAAGCAACAGGATGCGATGAAATACCAGTCGAATTCTTAAAAGTTTTTAACGAGAACAACCTGAATGTAGTATTGGAACTGTTTAATAAGATATACGATACTGGTCAAATTCCATCGGACTGGTTGAAATCTACATTTGTGCCCCTTCCCAAGAAATATAATTCTAAGACGTGTAGTGAATATCGCCTTATAAGTTTAATGAGCCACACCCTTAAAGTATTTTTGCGTATTATCCATTCCAGAATACGAGCAAAATTAGAACACAGCATAAGTAAAACACAGTTCGGTTTTAGATGCGGTTTTGGAACTCGAGAACCCTCTTTGCAATACAAGTTTTGATTCAAAAATGCCTGGATCAACAGAAAGATGTTTACGTCTGTTTTATCGACTATGAGAAAGCATTCGATACTATCAAACATGACAAACTCATAGAACTATTACGTCTTTCAGGACTTGACACTAAGGACATCCAGATTATAAAAAATCTATATTGGAATCAAACAGCCCACATGAAGAATGGACATATGGTGAGTGAAAACATAACCATTTCTAGAGGGGTAAGACAGGGCTGTATTCTTTCGCCACTGCTTTTCAACCTGTACACGGAACAAATATTTCTAGAGGCACTAGAAGAGTACAATGAGGGCATCAAGATTAATGGCGTACCAATAAGTAATTTTCGATATGCAGATGATACTATTATACTGGCCGATAACATCGAAGATTTACAGATGATGCTACATAGAGTTAATACAACTGGCAGCCGATTTGGACTGAAGATCAATAGAAAGAAAACTAAATTTATGGTGATCAGTAAAAAAAAATTTCAACATATCGACCTGCATATTGAAGACGAACGTATTGAAAGAGTACACCGATTTAAATATCTGGGATATACAGTAAATGACAAGTGGGACCCAGAAGTAGAGATTAAGATCCGAATTGAAATAGCAAGATCCAAATTCATCAAAATGAGAAAGCTCTTAAGCAACCGCAACCTAAGCATTAACCTCCGATGGCGCGCCACGAAATGCTACGTACTCTCTACGCTACTTTACGGCGTAGAAGGGTGGACGTTAACAGCAGCAACTATAAAGAAGTTAGCGGCTCTAGAAATGTGGCTGTATCGACGCATACTGAGAATACCTTGGACAGACAGAGTGACCAACACAGAGGTATTAAGACGAATGGGTAAAGAGGTGGAATTGTTAACAACTGTTAAAAGGAGGAAAGCGTCATACCTGGGCCATGTGTTCCGTAATGATAAGTACAGTCTGCTACAGCTTATCGTGGAAGGCAAGATTGAAGGTAGAAGAGGTTTGGGCAGAAAGAAGAAATCCTGGCTGAGAAACTTGAGAGAATGGTTTCAAATACCAGAAGCTGCGAACATAATTCATGCGGCACAAAACAGAGAAACCTATCGTATGATGGTCGCCAACCTTCGGTAGAAGACGGCACATAAAGAAGAAGACTACTTCGACGTTGTGATCATTAATACTGATGTTCTGCCTAACTCTTGGTCTTGGATTTTTGGCTACTACCATGTACTTCATTTTTTCTTCATTTATTCGGAGTCCCAGACTACCTGTTTCCTCCTCGAGCTGTGAAAACACCTCTCTCACGTCTCTTGTATAATGCGTGATTACATCTATATCATTAGCAAAGACCAGCAAAAGTTTTCATCCCTGATCAGCAAATCCTCCTGTCAGCTCAGACGATATTTTACTTATTGCATAGTCTAAAGCAAATTTTGCCCGAATTTACTCGAATTTTGCCTTGCGTAATAAGATGCAATAATGAGTATCTTTGCCCTCTCATAACATGGCCTAAATACTCAAGTTTTCTTCTTTTGATAGTCAACAATATTTCAGTTTCATTTCCTATTCTTATAGTAACTTCTGCGTTTGACATTCTTTGAGTCCATGATATTCGTAGGATTCTTCTGTAACACCAACATTCAAAGGCAACCAACTTATTCAGATGCACTTGTTTTAATATCCATGCTTCCAAGCCATAAAGGAGAGTAGTGAATACGTAACACGGAAGCATTCTTATCACGTGCGTATCCCTAACCTTATATCCCGACAACAAAGAATCTTTTTCAAAATCAAAATCCCTATTTCTCCCAAAATATTCATCTAATTACCAACCATACATTACTCATAAAACTTCGTGTAGGTTCATCTTGGACAATGATAAATAAAAGCAGGTACCCACACGGTACCGGTGCCCGTCAAGAACCCATTTCATTATAATCGATTTAATGGCAGTTTATGAATCAGATCACAGGTTGCCGTATAAATAAACATACGATTAGAATGATGATTATGATCGTAGAGTAACAGTATTTGAACCGATCCGAATATATCATTAGAACCATTAGAAATTGATTAATTAGATGGATGTTTGAATTGAATTTCTTGTTCGGTAATCGTTTTATATCATCTACATGTAAGCGTAAACGGCAGTTATGAAATACTACCGAATCAGACAATATGAATACTAAATTTTTTAATGATACGATATTCACCTCTAAAATTTTACGTATTTTTTATCGAACCAATTAAGAGCCGTTCCTTAACGATAATCATTGAAGCTCAAAAGAGCAATTTTTTATTATTCTATTTTAAGAATCATTGAATTTTTTTCTTTCTTTTGAGAAGAATAATAAGTTACGACTTAAGTGAAATGAAAGAGAAAGTACTAAAAGTTGTAGGAACGAATGATAGAAATAATGCCAGTGAAATTTTTACTTGATCCAATGTCGGGTGTTATAGCCTAAGGAAATGAGCAAAAGCACAGTGTTTTATGACAGTCACGGTAAGTAATAACATTTTTAAATTGAATAAATTGTTAGTAACTTTTGCAAAAATAATTTTACATTTTTCAGTTGTGCGTCAAAATGATATGAATATAATGAATTTTATAGTATACAAAATTTGATAAAAGATTCAAATCGGTTCATTGGGACAAAAGTTGAAATTAGTGATCTCTATGCCACAGCGACAGATCATATAATCATCGATGCAAGACACTGCTCTAACTTATTAGATGTTACGTCTTTTAGAGCAACAAACATAGATAGTGATCACTATTTAGTTAAAGCACGATTTAAAGAGAGAATATCCAATTTAAAAAAGGAGAACGGGAAAAGGAGAGAAAAAATCGACATTAATCGGACTGCTCACTAGCAAAGTGAGTGCGCTGCCATTGGCCATTTATCCTACAAAGCTGATCTACCTCAATTATCCACAATTCTCTTACCCCTAATATATGTTGTAGGTAAAGTAGACTCGCCTTAAACATTGAGGGTTTCCGTATAAGTACAGTCAAGACTTATCTGAATGTCATGAAATGAACAGCGAGAGCTTGGTCCTTTTCTATAGTAGTAAAATACATGTGGCAACGTTGTAGCTTCGAATGCAAACCTTGAATGAGGATAGTGTAAAATGGAAACTAATACAACGTGCATTACATCTGTGGATAAAAAGATACAAAAATATCTTTGACAGAGACAAACAAGTCAGAATTTGAGGGAATACGTATAAGAAATCCAGCTAAGTTGATAGAGGATGTCGCAGCATTGTGAAGATATCTGACGAGATTATCAGCTCGTATGCTTTGCGAATAATTCAAGGTAAAAAAAAATGCTTAACACTTTAACTGCCATGTGTATGGACACGGGCAATTTTAGTTCTCTGCCATGTGTACAGGTTTATAATGGACACAGGTTTTATCAGCGTGTCAGCCATGTCTCCGTGGCTGTATACATTTACCGTGTATTTAAATAGGAATATCATTGAGTCTGGCGTCGAACTATGACATTTAAAAATATCCTGGGATTTTAAAATTTTTTTAAGGTACCTATAAGAGATAATAAAATGAAAATTAAATATACATCAACTTTTTTTTATTTTTGTGATAGTACATCATATTAGATTATCAAAAGTAACATAGAATGTAGTATGTTTCAACAGTACTGAGAGTCAGTTTTGTTGTACATGTTTATTTATTTTGTTGTGAAAACATGATTGGCAAAGAAACATTCTAAAAACATAAAAGGGCTATCTTCACATTCGTTGCATAGACATGTTCCTCGTTTTATGTTTTTTACAGCTAAATTCGACCATGTAGTTCAGAGTTTTTTTTGTAAAAAATCGTGCATCTGCTTCTTTTATTCAAAGCATTTTGAGTAAGTTTCATGTTTGGTTTGAACTTGTATAGGAAGGGGTAGGTTACTACATTGAAGAAGTTGCATCCACAAATTTTCTTTGAATTTTGTAACTGACATTTTGCTTTGGTTGATGTTATTGAAAATAATTAGATCATTCACTAGTAATTACCAGTAATCATCTCAAATGCCACTTTTCTGTACCATTTGACAGACTTTCGTAAGCAGTCTGACTAAGCTGTCTTTTGATCTGACATGTCTACAAACGCTTTTGCGTTATTGTACTCGACAATGGCTGCAGGTTTTCTTTTAGGACCTTTTCTATGAGTTTACCTCTATCAAATTGTCTTTATGTTTTGTATACAGAAAAAGTACTTCTCTCTTGTCATGCCATTTCATAACTACATAACTGTTTCATTTCTTCCAGTAAGAATTTGTTGCTCTACGTACCTATTTTTTTAAGGACAATATATTTATAACATTCAGAGACAAACAGTTCAGAGAATAACAGTTCATTTTTAGCAGCCATTTCGTATTTCAATTTTTCAGGAATGCCAAAGTTCAAAGGACAATCGAAAATTGGATAATTTCCGGAAACAGGTCCCAGTTTGAATCTTGTAAAGAATTTTCTTCTGGCCTAACAGTATCTGACAAAAAATCATAATCTTGAGTCAAAGAACTGTCTGATTCTTTCTCCATTACTCGAGATGACTGCACATGTCGTGCAGTCTGCTACTTCTGTAGAACAGGATAGTCCTGCAGAAGTATTGGGTTTTACGTCCCCTACAAAAAAATATCGATATATTAGTCCAGTTTCAGATAATGCTTACTCTATGCGTAAATCAAGGTTTTGTGTCAATTTAAAAGATATATTTATTATACGTAAAATAAACGTAAATTTATTTATGTAAAGTCAATCTAATAGTAAAAAAAATCTGATTATACAAACTAAAATTTTATTTAAGATTTTAGTGAATAAACCATTTCTCAAAATTTTCTTTTTTTTGTTACAGGTTCATTGTTGGATTCACTCGTCAACGTTGCATCTATATTATATGTAGGATCCAAACCAGAATCCGAATAATCAGAAAAATTATCACACATGTTCATTTTTTTAAACTTTCTCTTCTCCGGCAGCCTTTTCTGCTTCTAATTCCAACTCTAAATAAGTGAGTTGTTTGTTATTGTAAAAAAATATTAACTTTTTTTAATCGTAAAGTAGACGATACGCTCCATCGGAAGTAAATAACAAACTGAAACATCTTACACGTGCCACTCTCTTACTGGAAAGGTAACAGACTATTTGACATTCAGTGTCAATCTGTGGTACACATGGCCTGCAACTAGACATTAGTAACAATTTTACAATCGCAGGCCGCGTGCACCATATGAGGACACAGCAATTTTTACAAACATAACCCAAAAACAAGTTTCATTTTATGATTTTTAATAAAAACAAACACAAATAGACAACACAAACACAGAGTAATTAAGATGAAAAAAATGTTTTGGCCCAGAGACCCGTTACAAAATTTATCCTGAATTTACCTGGCAGTTAAAGTGTTAATAATGATTTTTACAGTGATTTTTCCGACTACGCCTCCACAGAACTGCACTCGTCTCTTATCGTAGACCCCATCTTAATCTATGCTTTGGAAACGATAACCTGATAATCCTACTGAATTCGAGTTTAGAATAAGATTATATTGATAAATAAGGGCTAATTATGTCTAAAAAGTTTATCTTTTATTAGTTAAGTGTGGCATTTAATGAGAGTTTATAGTGAAAGACAAGTTATACAGTTACTTGGAGAAATTATTATTACTTTTCAAAGGTAAGATAGCCTCTATGGTTTTAAACTTCAGGTTTGACAAAAGCAAAATGATAATAATAAACGATTTTATTATACAATTCTCATAAGATATTAGAAAGCACGATAATTGATGTATCCCTAGTGTAATGTAAACATTGCACAGTCCTCGTATCGAAAGTTTGTTCAATAGTTACACCGCTCTAGCAACCGCCAACAACAAAACCCGAACCCATTAGTCTCCATCAGCCATATTGTGTCTTTCTCTCTCGAGAGATTTTAAATCGAAATTCCTAAAACGTCGAAACAAGAAATAATACCAAGTAGAGAGGAAAAGATAAAAGAAATTACAAGCTAATTGGAATCTAGATAGTCTTGGATTAATTGACTATATAAAAGAATTTGTTTCGCTTGTCTCTAATTGTATTTGTAATTGTTAATCGTTAATTGATAATGAGGCCCAAAAGTGGAGACGAAGAAGGAGATCATTCCGAGAAGTTGGCCGACCTCAATAAGAAAATTATGGATATTAAGAAGAAAATACAATTGTCTGGTAAGATGTGTTCATAAATATTCAGAAACTTTTCTATTCTTTGTACACGTTCCATCATTTATGTATTTTTTTTATGATAAATAACTATTATTGCATCCGTTTTTGCAAAAATCCACTCTTTCCCCTGGAGCAATCTTTTGAAGTTTGTAGTTAACCAGTAGAGGGCACTTTTTTCTCCATTTGTAGCTGTTTTTCCGCAATTATAGATATATCCACATATATGATAGTAGTAGGCAATCCTAAATATGGTAGATACAACTTACCTGCTGAAGTTTACGTCTTTGGCAGCTTTTGAATGACTTTCATTTCCTGCCGTCCACTCAGTTGACTGCGGAGTAAAGTATTGGATCTATGTTTTGCCTATTATTACATTCAGGCCTAAACACATAAGTTTATTGTGGTGAAACAGCTGCTAACTACGCACTAAATCATCGAGGTGTTGTTATTTTTGATCAGTTACAAACAAACATTACATTAAACCACTTTGATTCACATTTTACATTAACTATTATGTCAGTCTTCGGAACTTTGATTGCTCTGCTATGTACAACATTTTCTTCAATACCCTTTAATCTGACCATTGTAAACTGAGCTGTTATATCAAGCCGATATAGAATAAGCACATAGCAACAGTAAGTTACGGAAGCCGCTTACCGTACTTAAGGTACTCATTTGGTCAAAATATGAGGAGTTTTTCATTTCTGAGTCCTCTTTATTGCAGCTTCGCAACTTTCATCAACTTCTTCTTCGCTTGCCATATCAGAATTATCCAACATTGGCGATCACCATTGCGAAGGCTTCTTCGATCTTCTGCAATATGGAATCATTGTCCCGCATTTGATATCCGAGTCCATTCGCGAATGTTCCTCAACTAAGAAACCCGTTTCCTTCCTACACCTCTATGGCCCTATATTTTACCTTTAAGGATCAGTTGTAATATTTTATATCGACTTCCCCTTACTATATGTCCCAGATAAGACATTTTTCGATGTTTAACAGTCTTTAGCAGTTCTCTATCTTTGTTGACGCTCCTTAGTACTTTTCATTAGTTTTTCCTTGCTGTCCAAGGTATCTTTCAGCATTCGTCTATGAACCCACATTTCCAATGCTTCAATTTTGTTAATGATCGATACTTTTAGCGTCCACACTTCTGCAGTTCATAAACCATTAGACTAAATATTAAATATTTCTAATTTGTACCTAGCTACCCCATCTATAGTGTATTTTTATGTATGAGAGAGTAATAAAACAATAAATTATGTATGCAAATCCCTAAACTGTTGATACGGGTGACTCAATGAAAAACAGATATTTGTCAACAAGTTTACAGAAGTATATAGGAAAACAATTTTAAATTGAGTATGACCACCAGGTATAAAGGTTGGAGCAGAATAGAATACAATAGTTGTGAGGGTTACTAATCCCTAAATAAGGTTGCCAGTGTCGGAGTGATGGAGGTTAACAGGTACTAATGAATTTGCAAGAAATGTAAGATGTTTATTTTATTGGTTATATATAACCAATAAAAGTTTAATAAGTACCTACCTATTTGCAAAATAAAGTTTAATTCTTTCGATAAAATAAAACGTTTTATTTTATCTGAAATGAGTGTATTCCACGAAGTAAGGGTTTTCAACAATCAAACATTTAATTCTTTAATTCCAGGAATCTACGACAGTAATTGACTAGATAATTACCTTCTAAACTTATTCCACAGAAAATGTGATAGTGGGTTTTTCTCATTTTGTAGGAAGGTCCAAGTGGCGTATTCAAAATTCTTAACAGTTCACTAAAAGTAGGTACTCTCAGTTGCAAGGTGCAGTTTATTGTGTATACTAGTGTTATGGAAAATTTGGAAGTGCCGTGTAAACGCCGAAAAATTGGCCCTTTAACAGTTAATGAAAAAACATTAATATTTAATTGTTTTAAATCATTTACAGACAAACGTTTATGTGAAAGTGTTGATGAGCCGTTGAGTTAGTTAGCAGTACACTTGGTGTTGGGAAATCTACGATTTACAGAGTTATTAAAGAAGAGAAATGTGGTAGTTTTCAAATGCCACGTAATGCTCCAGGGAAACCAAAATTTCAAATAGAATATCATTTTAAAGAAGGACTTCGACGGAAAATGCATGAATTCTTCTTTAGACAAGAATTTCCAACATTGGATAAAGTTCTTGTCTCAGTTCGAGATGATAAGGATTACCAGAAATGAGTCGAAGTACGTTATGGAAACTTTTAAAAGAAATAGGCTTCCACTGGAAAAAGAATCCCAGAAAGTCTATTTTATTAGAAAGAAGTGATATTGTCAAATGGAGAAGACATTTTCTAAGAACCATAAAGAAATGAAAACCAAAAAAGAAAAATATTTTATCTTGATGAAACATGGATCAACGAGGGTCATACAGCAAATAAATTTTGGCAGGATGAAACTGTTACAAGTCAAAGGCACGCTTTTGTAAATAACTTATCTACTGGTTTAAACCCACCATCAGGAAAGGGACGCAGGCTAATAATAGTACACATTGGCAGTTCAGACGGTTTTGTTGAAGGTGGTTTATTAACTTTTGAATCAACTCGTACCGGTGACTACCATGAAGACATGAACGCTGATGTCTTTCAAGAATGGTTCGAACAAATGATAGATCTTCTTCCTAAGAACTGTGTAATAGTAATGGATAATGCAAGTTATTCACTCCAGACTTATAGAAGGACTGCCCACAACCAAGTGGTTAAAAAAAGACTTGCAGAATTGGCTGAGTTCAAAAAATATTACGTACCATCCCGGATCTATAAGAAAGGAACTTTATTCGTTGTGTGCCCTTCATAAAGAAAAATTTAAAAAATACGAAATTGATGAAATTGCCAAAAATCGTGGAATGACAGTACTTAGATCCCCACCATATCATTGTGAATTAAACCCGATTGAACTGGTATGGGACACAGATGAAGAGTGAAGTTTTAAGAAAAAATACCACTTTTAAAATTCATGATGTTAAACAGTTGTTTTTGGAGGCCGTAAATAATGTAAAACCTGAAAACTGGGAAAAGGCAGTAAATCACACTATTAAAGAAGAGGAAAAAATGTGGAAGCTGGACAATGTTACTGATAAAATGATCGAGCCAGTTATTATAAATCTTGGTTCTGAAAGTTCATCTTCTGAATCTGATTTGGATTTGTAACAAGTAGCTGTAAGTTTTATATTAATATTTTTATTCATCTATTTAACATACCTTAGACGGTTTTAAAAACTCTTTTTCTCTTTTGTAATTTTTAAAATTAAAAAAAATGTGAATTTTTTAAAACCCTTTTTAATGTAGGCCAGTCAGTTCTAATATAGTGTGTGATAAAAGAGGTCACTTTTGTTTACATACACATAACACTTTATAACACTGAAATAATTCATTTATTTTTTACAATTATTCAAAGTAATTTTTCAATGAATCTTGAGCACGCCCATGGAGTGGTCGGAGATACCAGTTAAAATTATGCTAATTACTCTCTCGTTCATAAAAATAAACTATAGCACCGACTAAACGCCGGAAGTACAAAGCAAAGGAGAAAGACATATCACCATTTCTTAAGAATTAAGTGACATTGGCACTAATGGTCGCCCTATTTGAACTTTCGGGTTGAGGAAATAGAACAAATCCTCGAAAACCGTCGTTCTCTTTATAAATCTTCTTATTTCTATCTGCCGGAAGAGGCAGTTGTGCTCTTTGCTACGCGGCAGCACCCGCTATCGTCATTTCAGATAGGAAGATTTGATCAAATACATTATTTGTTGCCAGGTTACATTTGCTGATACACACGTAGGTTTATCTGTGTAAAATTGTTACATTTTTATCCAATTATTTGTTCGATATGCAATTATGATGAATGCAATTGTGCAAATCACAAGTTCACAATTAAGATACCAGGCAGTCTATCTAGGGATGTGACAGTTTTCCAGGCAGGAAATAACGGCAATCCATCACTGCGTGGAAGAGATAGAAAGGCAGGAAAGAACGTTTTGTTTAGTTGCCATCTTAACAGATAGTCAGGCAGCGCTTAAGGCACTCAATTCTGTAGAGGTCAATTCTAAGCTAGTATGGGATTGTGTGTGTGTGCCCTAAATAAACTATGAGGCCGTAGGAAGGTTACGGTAGCCTGAGTACGGGGCACGAGGATCATAAGGGCAATGAAAAAGCAGATGAAATGGCCAAACAAGACTCATCAATGCCATTCATTAGACCAGAACCCTTCTGCAAAATGGCTACAAGGAAGTGGGTAGCTCACAAATCTCTGGAATGATGGAAGAATTCACCAGGACAAAGATAGGCGAAACAGTTCATTACAGAACATTTGCCAAAATTTACGGCAGATTTAATAAGCAAAAAAAGGAAAACAGTCAAAGCCATAGTAGGTCTTTTAACAGGGCACTGTAAGCTGAATAGGCACTTGAAGCTGATGGCATTATCAGATGATGACCTGTGCAGATTCTGTCACCTTGAAGAAGAAACAGCAGAGCACATTTATGTCAGTGTGACAGTCTGGCAAATGTGCGGTTCTTTGCATTAGGAGAAGAAAATCCACCGGCAAATAGTTACATGGAAGGTAACAGTCTCGAAGCTAGACTTTATGAAAAGGGTCAGGCTAGAGAATATTATCTAGGACTAGAGGATCACAATAGATCTGAAAAGGGTCGCAGTGGAATAGGCCAAAAGGCCATCTCTCTAAATCTATCTATCTGTACAAATCAGGGGTGTATATACGGGGGGAATAGGGAAATTCCCGCCCCCCAGAAAGCTCCAAAATTAAAGAAAACCTATTATTTGTCTGTTGTGTGGTTTGGCTTTATCTTTTTATGTCTTTTTGTTGATGTTTCATTGAAAGTTCCCCTCCCAATGCAAATGTCTAGATCCGCCACTGGTACCAATTAAGTTTTCTCTTCTTCTTTATGAATCTCCATATTTGTTTTTGTGTACCCTAGAAGTGGCTTTCCATCCTTTTTGTAAACTGTTTCCCAGTGTTCATTTTTTGTTCTTTTTACAACTACTTTGTTTTCATTTCGTTTTCTTCTATAGGTCTCAGGAGTATTTGATGTTTTGTACTTCGTGTGGGCCTCTCGTTTCTCTGTTGTTGTTTCTTTTGTTCAGTATAAATTGTATTATTATATATATTCATATTTTTAACGTGTATAAAAACTGTAGAACCATAAAACCATGTAATAATATAAAAACGTGTATCACATCATACATCAAAATAAGTGTATTGCAAGTTTACTTAACGTGCAAGATTTAGAGTGATCACTCTATTTGCTTGAGTATTGCCAGGAAGATACAGTTGAAGGATTGGTTCCTTCAACAAGTATTTCGATATATTAAATAAGAGTGGGCCTAAGTGGAAACCCTGAGGTACGCCTGAAACAATTGATATAATGTGTAGTTTTTGAAACGGTTTTACAACTTTATTATTGAATATAATATTTTGCAAATGTGTGGAAGCCCAGCGATGAAACTTAGTAGAAGTAACTTTCCACTAACGTAAATTAATAAAGAGGTTAAAAACAATAATTATACGGTCAAAAATGTCGAAAACAGTTGTGATGGACATTTTTAATAGTCCTAACCTTTCACGTATCTACGAAACCTTTCCCTAGTGAAAGGGGAAGCACTCAATAATAAATCAAGCAGGAATCTTTAAACTTTTTATGACCATCCTCAATTAAAACTAGTAGGCGTTGGACATGAGAGAATAAGACAAGTGAAGTGTCGGTGTTGGATGTGTAATTATGTCGATCATAACAAATCCCGATTTGTCATTGTCAATTGCTCTCATTTCGGCTGCCACCGGAAACGGATAATATAACATTACGTATAAATCACCGGACACTGTCGTTCTTTTTTGTTATAATCTCGGCGATGTAATAAAGCAAAGATGAAAAGACGAATTTTTAAAAAATTACGGTTGGTTTACGATGAATTTATTTTATATTGGCCATACGCGAGAATAACATAAGAAAACAAAAAATATGACATTAATTTGACATTCAATCAATCAATATTCTTTATTTCATCTGACTTTTACAAGTATTTAAATGCGTCAAAATCATCGAGCAAAAAGATAAAAGAGGAATGTAAAGGTAGTGGGGACAAAAATATTGTTAGACAGGAAGTGCTATCTTGAGAGGCCACTTTAAAACAAGGAAAGACAGTCTCTTTCCTTGTTTAAGAAGTCAAATTTAGTTTGGTTATGTTATTGTTTGTCCCAACTGTCACATGAAATTTTATTTATATTGAAGTTTTTGACCAATTGTGTCACTTTTTAGACTATTATCGTTAATATGTAATTAAAACTTTCTTGTCTGAGAAATATTTTACAGCTATTGTTAACAAGTGTTGGAAAATTTAAATTTAGCGCCTTTACATTTCCGGATATGTCCGCCATCAGAGGCCACTTTTTTGGTCTCCTTTTTATAACGATTAGATTCCCTCTTTTATCTTTTTGCTCGATGGTCAAAATACAATCTAAAAAACTATAGGTACATAGGTAGTAAAAAAAGTAAAAACTATATGCACATAAAACATAAAATATACACAAAAACATACAAATTGTTAAAAAGATGTTCTCTAAATACATATTTGACTCTTGAACATAATTAGGTAATTTATTATACAATCTAACGCATGTTGGGTAAGGACCCTTGCCCACAATAGTCAAGTGACGAGCAGGGGTCACCAAATCATTTCTGTAACGAAAATTGTAGCCACTTATTAAGGAAACATCATTTCTGCAAATAAAATTACATCTATGTGACTTTACATAAACAACACAACTGAAAATATACGGCGAAATTACAGTTAAAATATTTAATTGTTTAAAAACTGGTCTACAGGAATCCAAGCGCCTTCTAAACGTCATGGTACGAATAATGTTTTTTGAAGAACAAGCACCTCATTAATTCGCGAGCAATTCCCCCAACAAACTAAGCAATATTGCAAAATTGACTGTACATGAGCAAAATAGTAAAGTTTTAAGATATCTAGGGAGACAAAATTCCTAAGTTGCCATAGAACATAACAGTGTATAGACAATCTTCCCACTACATAATCAACGTGGGAACTCCAAGACAAATTAAAATCCAGGTAAACACCTAACAACTTAGTGGAGTGGCTATTTACCACAGACCCATTGTCAAGCTTTACTAATAGACTCATCTGCATAGTAGAGGTGAAAAGGTTACCATATTGGTCGTTGATCCATTTAAGATTAGGGCATTATTTAAACAGTAATGAGTCATATTTTTTACAAGACAGTTTGCTTTTTGTACTACAAGAAAAAAAATATTGGAATTTAGTGCAACTGTGGTATCGTCAGAAAATTGAGTGACATAACAGCCTGATTGCTGTTCCAAGTTTTCTATTCGAACGCTTATTGCATCAGAAGAATTATCTAATGGATTCCGAACCAAACATGTTGAGCTATCGTTTATCAGTTGATTTAAATCATTGACGAAAATCAAAAATAAAAGAGGGCCAATGATACTTCCCTGTGGAACTCCGGAGAGGACACTTTCTTCTGAAGAAAATATTATATTTCCATTCACATTGACCTTAACTTTTTGAAACCTTTTCGATAAAAAAATTTCTCAAACTTCTAAGATTTAAGTGACAAACTGTCAACTTTTGAGATTGATTAATACTATTTATATTTATATAATCTTCTTCACTAAAAAACGCCGCACATATGCACCTTGGGGCCATGTGCTAGGATCCATAGCTTTCTCTAAATGTTAGTTATAAATACTCACTTTAAAGGATGAATACTGGACTGGAAACTTTGCCTTCAGAGGGCTACTCATAGCCTCGGGAAAATGGTTCTGTATTAGTTTTCAATAAATTTTCATTAGACATTGATGGGTCTAGCCTATAAACATGCAAGTCCGTATATTTAGGAACACCTTTAAATTGTACACCATTTATTTTTATATCTTCATTATTTCCAATCGTGACTTTTCTTCTGGACTTTTTCTGAGAAATCAGTTTGCCAATGACTTTTTTCCGACTCAGGTATTATATCTTGGATTAAACTAATATACTTGTTACATTTTGCAGCAGTTTCAGCTTCTAAAATAGCACTGGAAGATTGTTTTATAGTAATTTAAGATTTTTGAGAAGATTTGGCAACGCTGTTATGATTTTCTGTATGAATATTTTGTAATTTGTTGCTTTGGGCAAATACTTATTTATCCTCAGGTTTTTTATCTTCATTGATAAACATGGGATTTCCTTTTTTATTGGGATATAAAAAGTTGATTTGGTCTGTTAATACGTTTATTTGTTGATGCAGACCATTAATAATAAGGTCTTTTTGTTTAATAATATAATTAAATATCTTTATATACTATTGTGATATTTAAAGTCTTAGTGCGCCAAGCAATTAATCAGCTAATTAATTAATTAATTAATTAAAATTATTTAAATGATATGATTATGATTCTATCACACTTTTTAATTCTCTTATCTCAGGGTTATATTCGTGCTTCAATATCTATGCTTTACATGTGAAAGGTAAGGTCCAAAGAATACCGGAATAATAAAAAAAACATATATGATATAACACTATATATTGAAATAAAAATAATGAAATAAAATTCAGACTCAAATGTTTTCAATAAACAATATCTCATATAATGATTCTCAAAATTTTGTTCTACGTACGTGAACCTTCAAAATTAATGGTACACACAATATTAGTTAAAATCTCAAAATCCCAATTATTATTCTAAATCTCCTAATCAAAATATTTATATCTTTTCTAAAGTAAGTGTAAAAATTGTGTTATCAATAAAAGAAAAACTGCAGAAAAACAAAACTATCTCTCTCTGATGCAATGATGAGTGGTCCAAATCCTTGTTCCTTGTAGCCTATACTATCTACTCTTAGCAGCTCTCTAGGTAATCAGCAATCTTACAACAAATTGTTTGCAAGTTTATCGTCCTTAATGATCTCCTTCAAATGCACGAATCGTTCAAATTATGCTAGCCTCTTCTCCTCTCGATAAACTGAATCTCTCGTTGGCCTGAGTGAAAAATGGCTCTTGGAATATCTTCTCTTTACGATAAATTGAATCTCTCGTTGGCCTGAACAGTGACTCTTGGAATATAAGTAGAAAATATGACTTACAATCTTTTACTGGATCAGCTTCTGTCAGATACACTAACTACACGAAAACTCACAAACTTTCACTGCTACTGCTTCCTACCTCTGGGAAACTACCCGAGAACAACGGCCCTTCGCCTTGTACCCTTGAAAACCAACTGACTATATTTTTTCTTCAAAAACTAACTAACGTCTCATTCTCAAATCAACCATCCCACCTTTTTTCAATCTCATCCAATCAAAACGCGTCATACCTCTCCCATTTCTTCATTTTTATAACACAAACAAATTTTTACCTACAATTATAAAATTTCCTAAAACTTATTTACAAAATAATCTTTTTCTACCAATTCTTATGAACTAACAAAAACATATCTTTCTAAAATCTATTCTATTGTCCTAATTACTGCACAACTTTATTTGGAAAACCCGCTTCCATTGTCTAGGATTTCACTTAAGCTTATGCAGGTCACTCAAATATATTTTAACAAAGAAAATAATTTATGCATATCTTACGTTTTGTTTAATACAGGTAATCCAAAATTAAAATACTTTCATTCTTCGAAATATTTGCTGTTTATTATCTTACTTATCTGAATTATTTTAATTTTTTGGAACTTCGAAATATTTTAAGCAAACCGATATTTTTCTCGATTTTACATATCATAACAATACATTATTCACAGATAAAATATTTTTTGATTCGAACAATTTACATAAGTAGGGTAAAGTGTGCAAATCACGGTCACCTAAGGAGAAAATTTATTATAAAAAAGTAAAACTCTGTGAATCAAATTTAAGGCGTAAACCGGTCATAACTTATTGCAAGACACATTCAATTTAAAAAATCAAAAATTTTGTCTTTGACAGAGACAAAAAATAAAAAAGTACCTTTGACCGGTATTGTTACCATATTATGGACAATACCGGTCATGAGTGTGGGTAATGCCAGTCAATTTGTTTGTGTTATTGTTAAAATAAAAATCAATGTCTATTTAACATTTTTTTGTTATAAAACGATTAACGAATGTGCCTTAATGGGTAATAATTCAAGAAAATCAGTAAGAAAGTAAAAAATATGTGTTTTAATGTAAAAATTATTGACAGTCATCGCAGGTATAACCCTCTGCAGAATCCCACCCAATGCAGTCTGAATAGGCCCATCTTGAGCAAAGGGAGCCTGAGAAGCATTGGTCAGAATATTTATCTCTGATTTTCTCGACCCAATTCTCCCCACCCTGATGTTGTATGTGCGAATGTCCAAATGGGTATGCAAGTCTCTTCAGGTTGAGTTACTACTTTTCAGTCATACAGTAATTTGCAATTTGCAAAGCGAATTATAGCCTAGCCTAGAAGATCCAAAATTAAAAAAAAATGCTAAAATTTTTGCAGCCAGTGTATTTAACCTACAGGAAAATAATAAAATTGTTATGGTTTCAATTAAAGACAACACTTAATAAATAAATAATGTATACTATAAAATTGACTTTCTAATTTGTCTATTTTATATTCTTGTTTTACTAATTAATCGTTAAGTTTATTGTGTATAACTAAATTATTTCTTAATATTTTTTATACATCCTTATTTAAAACAATGTTTTTCTCGTTATTAATAAATATTTATTCACGTCGGTTCTGATAAACATATCAAATGGCTCAGCGCTCAGTTTAAAAAATAAAAACAACCAAATTAATGATTTTTACATAATGTATAGGTACCTAGAACAGCAGTAAAATAATAAAAGATAATAATAATTATTGTAGAACAAAATGATTGCGATGAGAAAACATTTTATGACTGCCGAAATGCTCAAAAATGGAGGATAGCTCATCATCGTTACCTTCAATAGTATCACGATTCAAATAATTGAAAGAAAATGAGATCTCTTAGAATTTGATGAATTCATCGCTACAATTCTACATAAAAACTTTTGTATAATTCTACATAAAAAATAAAATTGGTAATTCTTTACAAAATTACCCGGCGGAGCCCAACCGGAGGTATTAAGGAGCACCGCGGCTCCGTGGAGCACTCTTTGAGTAACGCTTACCTTTTTTTTCGTCTTTTATGAAGAGGAATGGTCCAAATGATCGAAACATACCTAGGTCCTAGAAGGTGGGCAGAACCGCCTTCTAGCCTCGGTTATGTAAAATTTCTCTAACATGGCCACGATAATATCCGATACAGCACGCAGGGGTTGTTCGGACACCATCGCCGTCAATGCCAGAGACCTACCTGCTAAAAAAACCCTGCTCAGGCCGATCTCTCTGATTGGCACGGCATTCACCTGAGCTCTCATTCCTATTACGACCGAATTCTTCTCTGCCACTGTTCCTCCCTGTTTACGTTCAATCTCGTCCCTTCTTATTCTGCCTTATCTTCCTGCTTGCTCCTGGACACCCTGCCTCCCTTCCGGTCGCCTTTCTTCTTGCTCCTTTCTCTCCAAAGTTCTCCTCTCATATCTCTGAACTACTCTCTACCGATCTAACTACCTATACCTAAGCATCTTATCCACCAGTTCCATGACTGATTGCATCCTAATTCCTAGTATCTCTCAAGCAGGCTCCTCTTATCTATCCATCTCTCGCATACCAATAGAGTGTGTGAGACAATGTCCGATATTTCACAGTACAGGCATTTGTCATTTGCTGCCTATTTAAATTTGTAAAGGTATGTCCTGAAGCAACAATATCCTGTGAGCATGTGCGTCAGGAAGTAATTCAAACGCCGTTGCCTGCAGTCCATCCATCTTCTCAGATTAGGAATCAGAGACTCCGTCCACTGCGCCACCCTTCTCATTTTGTCCTATTTCTTTCGTCACACCATTATGGACATCTCCCTTTCTTCTTTTTTTAAACATTCTGTTACTATGTCTTCATGCTTCATGCTACTGGTACAACTTTCGAGAGAGGTGACCTAGAATGGTTACACAATCTCAATTGTAAGAAAGGACTTGGTCCGAAACTTCAACGAAACTGGGAAGGCTATTGCACTATCCTGCGGAAAATAAACGTTCTAATCTACCGCATCCAGTTTTCGGATACAAGTAAACCCAAGGTAGTTCATATCGAGAAATTAGCTCCAACCATGGAACTTATCCACCCTGTTGGCTCAGGGTGGTAAAAAGAAAAAGCATTAAAAATCTAGAATGTTCGCCTTATCATCTAAAAATATATATAAACATAGGAAGTTGACAGTTCAAGCAACAGTATTAATTGAGTGTTTGAATAGTTCTCCCATCCAATCAGTTGATTTGAATTATTCTAATATGCTTTGCTGTTTTGAATAGAAGTAATTGAAAGGAAGTGTAACACTTTAGAGATAAACACCCTAATCATAGGGACTTAGAAACAATGGAAACTATTCCAATGCTCTGTCATATGCTAAGAGATCTGAGAGAAAATGGTTCAAATCGGTAGTTAAGGAATTAGCAAAACTGTAAAATATTTGTTCTTTTATAATATAAAAGCCAATTTGTATAACAAAGTAAATTGTTGTTTCCTTTTTCGTTGTCTTTTATTTTCCTGTCTATTTTTCTTTTTCTCTTTTCCAGAGGGTCAACGAAAAGCTCTCTTCGAAGATTGCGAGGCTGAAAGGAAGTCAAATATAGACGAAATTGTGAAGCTGAAAAAGGAGTTGTCGCAATTAGTGGTAAACCTTCACGAGAGCAAGAGTACGCAGACGAAATTCCGATTGAAAAACAAAACGTTGGAGGGTGTCACCGGATCTTGGATGGATAAATCTCCGCAGGAGGTGATGGAGCTTCTTGATACGCAGATCATCGATAAGACTAAGCAGTTCGATTTGATGAGATATCGTACCAAACAGGTAAACCATATATGTAGTTTTTTATTTCTTTA
The DNA here is from genome assembly GCA_918026665.1 of Diabrotica balteata. Taxonomy (NCBI): domain Eukaryota; kingdom Metazoa; phylum Arthropoda; class Insecta; order Coleoptera; family Chrysomelidae; genus Diabrotica; species Diabrotica balteata. Next base: position 3,751,331 of record OU898281.1, on the reverse strand, counting down.
ATATACGTACTAAATAACACAGTTTCAGCAAGATTTCAGGTGTTTGACTTGTTACAAAAATCGCAACACCCTGTACACAGTAAAATTAAGTTTGTAAAATATCAACCAGGTATAAGATAATTAGATAATTAGATAAGGGAGATCATTGGTGATCAGGACCAGATACTAGAAAGATGGGCAGAAAACTTCGAGGAAAGGGTGAATATAAGAGGTGAGGACGAATCAGAAATCCAACTCGAGGGTATTGACGATGAAAGAGAGAAAGATAACATCCCAACAGAGGTAGAAGTCATCCAAGCTATACAGAAATTGAAAGAAAACAAAGCTCCTGGGGCAGATGGCATTCCTTCAGAACTTTTAAAGCATGGCAAAAAAACCTGACATACTGTATATGTAGACTGGAAGAACTGATCTGGAAGCAAATAAAGTTGCCAGAAGACTGAAATGTAGGTATCATTGTACCTATCCACAAGAAAGGAGATCAAACAATATGTGACAACTACAGAGGAATAACCTCCTAAACGTAACATACAAAATATTTTGGATATATTCTTCACGACCGACTATCACCGGGATATTGTGAAGACATAATAGATAAATATCAGTGGCTTTCGTAAAGAAAGATCAACCACCGGTCAAATATTCCTTCTAAGGCAAGCTCTGGAAAAAACATATGAGTATGGCATTGATACTCATCACCTGTTTGTTGATTTTAGATGTGTCTATGATAGTGTTGAAAGAAACGCACTGTACAAGGCCATGATAGAATTCAGCATTCCGAATTCAGCAATCCCAGATAGAATTTAGTCTCAGATAGGATTTAGACAAGGAGACAGCCTATCATGCCTTCTATTCAATATTGCACTAGAGAAAGCGATAAGAGAATCTGGGATAACAACCAGAAGAACTATTATTAATCGCAGCGTACAATTACTATAGTGTATTTTTATGTATGAGAGAGTAATAAAACAATAAATTATGTATGCAAATCCCTAAACTGTTGATACGGGTGACTCAATGAAAAACAGATATTTGTCAACAAGTTTACAGAAGTATATAGGAAAACAATTTTAAATTGAGTATGACCACCAGGTATAAAGGTTGGAGCAGAATAGAATACAATAGTTGTGAGGGTTACTAATCCCTGAATAAGGTTGCCAGTGTCGGAGTGATGGAGGTTAACAGGTACTAATGAATTTGCAAAAAATGTAAGATGTTTATTTTATTGGTTATATATAACCAATAAAAGTTTAATAAGTACCTATCTATTTTGAAAAATAAAGTTTAATTCTTTAGATAAAATAAAACGTTTTATTTTATCTGAAATGAGTGCATTCCACGAAGTAAGGGTTTCAACAATCAAACATTTAATTTTTTAATTCCAGGAATCTACGACAGTAATTGACTAGACAATTACCTTCTAAACTTATTCCACAGAAAATGTGATAGTGGGTTTTTTCCATTTTGTAGAGCAGGTCCAAGTGGCGTATTCAAAATTCTTAACAGTTCACTAAAAGTAGGTACTTCAGTTGCAAGGTGCAGTTCATTGTGTATACTAGTGTTATGGAAAATTTGGAAGTGCCGTGTAAACGCCGAAAAATTGGTCCTTTAACAGTTAATGAAAAAACATTAATATTTAATTGTTTTAAATCATTTACAGACAAACGTTTATGTTAAAGTGTTGATGAGACCGTTGAGTTAGTTAGCAGTACACTTGGTGTTGGAGAGTTATTAAAGAAGAGAAATGTGGTAGTTTTCAAATGCCACGTAATGCTCCAGGGAAACCAAAATTTTCAAATAGAATATCATTTTAAAGAAGGACTTCGACGGAAAGTGCATGAATTCTTCTTTAGACAAGAATTTCCAACATTGGATAAAGTTCTTGTCTCAGTTTCGAGATGATAAGGATTACCCAGAAATGAGTCGAAGTACGTTATGGAAACTTTTAAAAGAAATAGGCTTCCCTGGAAAAAGAATCCAGAAACTCTATTTTATTAGAAAGAAGCGATATTGTCATATGGAGAAGACATTTTCTAAGAACCATAAAGGAAATGCGAAACCAAAAAAGAAAAATATTTTATCTTGATGAAACATGGATCAACGAGGGTCATACACCAAATAAATTTTGGCAGGATGAAACTGTTACAAGTCAAATGCACGCTTTTGTAAATAACTTATCTACTGGTATAAACCCACCATCAGGAAAGGGACGCAGGCTGATAATAGTACACATTGGCAGTTCAGACGGTTTTGTTGAAGGTGGTTTATTAACTTTTGAATCAACTCGTACCGGTGACTACCATGAAGACATGAACGCTGATGTCTTTCAAGAATGGTTCGAACAAATGATAGATCTTCTTCCTAAGAACTGTGTAATAGTAATGGATAATGCAAGTTATCACTCCAGACTTATAGAAGGACTGCCCACAACCAAGTGGTTAAAAAAAGACTTGCAGAATTGGCTGAGTTCAAAAAATATTACGTACCATCCCGGATCTATAAGAAAGGAACTTTATTCGTTGTGTGCCCTTCATAAAGAAAAATTTAAAAAATACGAAATTGATGAAATTGCCAAAAATCGTGGAATGACAGTACTTAGATCCCCACCATATCATTGTGAATTAAACCCGATTGAACTAGTATGGGCACAGATAAAGAGTGAAGTTTCAAGAAAAAATACCACTTTTAAAATTCATGATGTTAAACAGTTGTTTTTGGAGGCCGTAAATAATGTAAAACCTGAAAACTATGAAAAGGCAGTAAATCACACTATTAAAGAAGAGGAAAAAATGTGGAAGCTGGACAATATTACTGATAAATGATCGAGCCAGATATTATAAATCTTGGTTCTGAAAGTTCATCTTCTGAATCTGATTTGGATTTGTAACAAGTAGCTGTAAGTTTTATATTAATATTTTTATTCATCTATTTAACATACCTTAGACGGTTTTAAAAACCTCTTTTTCTCTTTTGTAATTTTTAAAAATTAAAAAAAATGTGAATTTTTTAAAACTTTTTTTTAATGTAGGCCAGTCAGTTCTAATATAGTGTGTGATAAAAGAGGTCACTTTTGTTTACATACACATAACACTTTATAACACTGAAATAATTCATTTATTTTTTACAATTATTCAAAGTAATTTTTCAATTATCTTGAGCACCGCCCATGGAGTGGTCGGAGATACCAGTTAAAATTATGCTAATTAACTCTCTCGTTCATAAAAATAAACTATAGTGTACGCCGATGACATCGACATTATTGCAAGAAGAAAGGCGGACGTGGTCGAATCATTCAAGACACTTGAAGCAGCAACAAAAAGAATGGGGCTAGAGGTTAACACTAGTAAGACGAAAATATATGAAAGTATCAAATTATATACACATATATATATATATATATATATTATATATATATATATATATATATATATATATATGTATATATACATATATACATATACATTAAATATATACAAGCTGCACCTTGTAGCTGAAGATCAACTATCGGAACATATACTTTCGAAGGAGAAAGAGAGTTTATATACCTAGTCTCACAAATTAATCAGAATAATGCAGTAAGTGCAGAAATTAACAGAGGGATATATCTGGCAAATAGAGCCAATTATGGATTAAGAAATTTTTTAACAACAAGCCTAGTTACAAAAAGAACGAAACTAGTGATATACAGAATTCTTATCAAGCCCTGACTTGAACGCTTGAACTTTCCAGCTGGTATTACAGCTATTTAAATAAAAAAAAGTACCTAATTTGTTTCTCTAATTTTATTCGATGGTATATCCCAATTGCAATAAAGTCCACATATTTTATAAAATTGCTAATGTTGTAAATAATTTTACATACATATAATACATTCATTATTTTATATATTAATTATTTCTATTAAAATTAATAAAACTATTAATATTCATCATTTTTATAATGGGCTATTATAAAAGTAGCTATCAAAAATGATGTAGATCCACTGAGAAGTTTTAAAACAGCATATGGCATCATAAAAGTTTGTCTAATGTATTTAAATTGACTAAATAACAGACGATTATGCAAAATATTTGAATTTTTGTGAAATTGGGATTTCGTGCAGTTAGTTACTTCATGCGAAAGAACACTTTTGGATTTAAAAATCTCAAGAGAAAATAAAAAGTAGGATATTGAATCAATTAAAGTTATTAGAATACCACTAAAATTCCATATATTAAGTCTCTCTATTAAAGATCAGTTAATAGATAGATTTAATATGGAATTTTAGTGGTATTCTAATAACTTTAATTGATTCAATATCCTACTTTTTATTTTCTCTTGAGATTTTTTTAAAAGTGTTCTTTTAGCAGGTATGATAAACTCTGTTCTTCATAATTTACTCACAACATATTTCGAAGAAGTCCTAGTAGAGTATGAAAATAATATAAGATATGCAAATGATATAGTTGTTTTCTCAGAAAAATTGGAAGATTAACTCTCTCTCTCTCTCTCCTCTCTCTCTCTGTCTCCTCTCTTCTTCAGCCTTAAAATCCAACTTTGGACATAAGCCTCCCCCAAATCAATCCAGTGTTTCCTATTTTGCGCTACTTTCTTCCAATTCCATCTCATTTGTGGTCTTCCTCTGCTTCTCTTTCCTAACCATGGTCTCCATTGTTTTATTTCGTGGTTCCATCTTTCCAAATTTCATTCCAATCATCTGAGACTTCTCCTCTGTGAAGACATTAGTTGAAAAAATATTTCAATACTTAGAGAATAATTTCACTACCCTCCTTCAACATTTCTACAAGTATTTCATCTGGGCCCAGAGCTTTAGTGTTCTTTAGTTGTGTCATAGCTTGTTTTATTTCGAAGGATTCTATGTTAGGGAGTATTTCTGAGTTGACATTCTATATCTTTCTCTTAATATCTTCCTTTGTAGTGTTGTCTGGTTTCTTGTTTGAGGAAGATAAATCACGGTAAACTGTTTGAGTAACTTTTAGGATTTTGTTCTTGTTTCTTATTTCTTTTCCATTTTTATGCTTCAATGAGATTATTATAGGCTTTCCTAAGTTTGATCTTAATCATTTCAGGCCTCGGTTCTTTTCTATCATTTTTTCTACCTTGTTTTCATTGTAGATCCTTAAATCTTCCTTTACTCTCTTCATTGTTTGTTTATTTAATTCTTTAAAATCATCGGTATTTTGCATTTGCATCGGTATATATTCTTCCGAAACGTAAACAGTCATTAGGATTTTTTCAATGGCTCGTACTCAATAATGATTTGTACACATTTTCTTATGTTTCAGAGAAGAAAGTATCTGACAGAATTGGCGGCGAAATATCAAAAGCTGCTTAATAAACACGACAAAAGAGAGCTCAGTAAGAAGGTGGAAATACCAGTAAAGAAGGTAAGCTAAAATCGCTACTATTGTAACATTCTATTTAATTTCTCTCAGTTATATTGTGCGCCTATGCTTCTAGAATTTAATAGAAATCTCTGGGCGCCGCGTAATTGTCATTTCGAACGCTTGTATCGTTCCACTGGTTTCTAGGCTGGTCGTAAGGTTAGAACATCGTAAATTCGTGAGATTAGTGGTGTAGCTTGAGCATAACAATTAATCTTTCAAAATAACTTCAATAAATTTAACTCTCTAAATACATAGTTCTTGGGTACTCCTCGTTCTTCCTCTTTCGAGACATCCTCGCTGTTAATTTTTCAGGATTTTTTATATCTTTATTATCAATGTCTTTGCTCTAAATAATGTCGTTGAGTGAATCGTGGCGAACACTGACGAAAGCTTTTTCAAAGCCTATGAAATAAGTGTGTATCTCTTGATTAACACTCGATACATCGATCGTTGCGTCAAAACATTTACGAATAAAGCATGTACAGCTTTTCTAGTACCTAAGCACACTGAGTCCGATCTGTGAATTACTAATATCATGTTCCAACGTCTACCAGCAGATGACCATCTCGTTCGATAGTATTGGAATTAGCTGGATGAGTAGGAAACAATAACTTACTCACCATTAAATTTTGGGATCTATGCTAATTCTAAAACCTGAGCTCCCAGGAAACTGGAAGGGTGTACATTATTATGAGAATTCGAAAACTGAAAGGATAGTAACTGTACTGAGTGTCGACTCAAGAGTTCCGAAGTAACGAACTAGAGCTCGAGTATGGCACACACTTCTGATCAGGTACACCCTGTACAATCAGCAATCACCATTTGCCGAATCAGAGTACGTCTAGAATTACTCGATTCCTAACATAATATGGATTTCCAGCTTTACCAACGAGGAGGTCTGTACTAGGATCGATTTTTGTTGTAAGGTGAAACACAACGTTCAGCCAGAAACAAATAAAGTACTGAAGAAGCTCTTACAAGAGATTTGGATGACTCAAGTACAACGCAAACTTCAGCAGTACGGCTGGTGAACGACGGGCCAAGTAATACCATTTTGCAGAGCCAAGAGATTGTTCGGCGTTTTTCGGTAGCTTTTTTGATGAATATGGTCATAATTATCTGTTTTTTGCTTTTGCATTCTTTTATTTTTCTTTCTACTTTTCTATCTGTTTTTTTTGTAGTTCTTTAGCTAGTCTTTTATTTATGGTCTTAGCTCCATTAACTCCAATATACTCGGTTCGCTATTCTCAGTCCAAACTGTCTAGTGAATTTAGTAATTATTTTTTTACGAAGTTAGTTACTTTTTGATAGACTAAAAGAGGCTGGAAATTACTATACAACCAAGCATACGTATTCATAGCCAATATTAATAGTAAACAAACGAAATAGTAAATAAAATAGAACTTTGCGAATTACCGACAATCAATATTTATTTATCTACACCATATAATAAATAGTTATGTTAAATTGTAACAACTAAAATATATTTTTTAAATATATACTCCGCAAAATTTTCTGGGTTTAGTATACACTTCCACTATTTAGAATAATTCTTATTTTTTTCAAAGAAAGAAGTCTGAAATAGTAGTATACTTGAGCTATTAATACTGAGAAGTAGGAAATTGTTGTGTTCTAGGTTTCCGACAATGAATCTGTCAAAATATGCCCGAGCTAACGCATGGAGTATACCTCCAATCTATACTCGGTTTCTCTAGATATTTGTCATCCACTGAGATCTTTTAATGATTTACCCCAGTGGATATCTTTATTTATTTTAGTACAATATGCCATATAGTACGGTTGGACACCACACTACATTTCCTTATTATTTATATTTTTAGAGTACTACGCAGTTACAAAATAACATACACGCCATGGATGTCCAGATCAGAGAAGCCATGCATGTAAAAAACAGATATTCAGATATTTTTAGGTCGCTAAAAACAGACTCAGACAATTTTGAGGGGAATATAAAAAAGCTGGAGGAAGCTTTGGATGTCCAACGAGTTGATATAGAAAAGCTTCAGAAGGTAAATACAAAAACATCCTTAACACTGTTCTGAAATTATTGGCTTGTGCAATTTTATCGAACATATAATTTTGATGTCGATATTGAGAGAAATTGATGAGTTTGGTAAGTTTTTTCCTAGTTTTTCTCATGATTTACAAGAACATGACTCACAAGAACGTGGTGCTGTCATATTTTGTCACTTTTTCCTTCTCTAGATGCCGTCTGTCCTACATCAGCCTGTTCACTATTCACTGCATGTCACTACTACGGCTGGGAACAGGAGACGGTTCATTTATACCGTCGATGATGGCGTGGCCTAGGTGGGGGTTGGGGTGGGGGTTGGCGCGAGAATTGGTGCTGGGGTTGGCGCGAACATTTCCGACTGTGGAATTTTGATTAGAGGATGGAGGGGGCGATATTTTTCTTTATGAGAGGTCTCCATGTAGAAGGTAACCGTATGGCGTCATCTCTTTTATTAAGACAATTTGGCCTTTTTTCTATTTCTATGGCTTCTCGGATGATTCTTGGTTTATAGAAGCGGATGGGGGCTATGGTTCTGGACTTTTCAAAATCGATTTTATGACCTGTATGAAGATGGTGTTGATGACCAAGGGCTGAAATTGAATCAGAATTGCGAACAGAAATGGAATGTTCATAAATCCTGTTTTGGATTCTACGGTTTGTTTGGCCTATATAGGATCGGGGACAGTCTGCACAAGGTATTTCATTCCAAATGAACAACACGGAGTTTTTTATATTATATTATACTTATAAATAAATATATTTATATAAATTAAAAGCCGCTCGTTTTATTTAATCTCGCTACAGTGGTGTCCGGTGTGAGATTTAGAAATAAATTCAGTAGTTATTGCTAAATAAGAAGAAGACTTTTGAACTTTTGAAAAGTATTGTTCGTCGGGAACATCCGCGTAGTTCGGTAGTGATAGAAAACAGTTGGGTGAGCAACTAGAAGAAAGCGATGAAGACTGCAGAGGGTCCAAGAAAATCTTCCAAGAACGACTGAAGAATGTTCTTAATAAGAATGGAGATGATCCAGAGACATTCCAGTTTTAATCAGCAGAAGAAACAGTCTTAACAAAAATAAATAAGAAATTTGAAAATGTCTCGCAAATCATTGAAGAAACTTCTAAAAACAATGTTGAAAGTTTCGCTGAAACGTCTCAAATTATTAAAGAAACAGCTAGACAAAACGACAAGAAATTCGAAAATATGTCTAGAATATTCGACGAAGTATGTATTCAGAACAATGAGAAATTTGGAGAAGTTTCAAGAACATTCGATAAGATACAGAAAAATGTAAACGAGAAGATAGAAGACGTAGAAGAGAAGATCAAACAATTAGAGACCATAATAACTAATACGAAAGTGCTACCACCAGTTAATGCAGTAGCTTTAGATCGGCAGTGAAAGAAGAATCACATAGAGACGAAACGACACATCATATGAGATTCAAATGGTCACCATTTGATGGAAAGTCTTCTTGATCCATATATCTTACACAATTTGAAGCTATTGCGACAGCCAATCATTGGACAGAACAAGAAAAAACGGTTTCCTTGACTACTGCTTTACGAGGTGATGCTGCGGATATCCTAAGATCGATTCCTAAGGGTCAAGAAAAATGTTACTAGACCTTGTTCACTCGACTAGACAAACGTTATGGAGATGCCCATCTACAACAAGTCTACAAGGCTCATCTAAGAAGTAGAATTCAACGACCAAGTGCAAGAGTTTGAATCAGATGTTGCTCGTATAGTGCGGTTAGCATATCCAGAGCCACCAGACAACATTTTGGAAGAAATTGCTGTAGATATCTTTGTCAATAGGTTAAAAGACAACGAATTACAGAAAGCTTTACGACTAGCAAGACCGAAAGTTCTAGATGAAGCGCTCGCTATTGCCTTGGAACATGAAACAGCTAGTCAAACTTCATGGACCCATCGAGTAAGAACCATTGAAGAAGGCGACGAACCAAACGATGAACGTTTGGAAGAAATGGTAAAAAGTAGTTCACATAAATCGTCTTGCACCATATGCTGGCTCAAATGAAACAGAAGAAGTACGATTTTAGCACTTTGTATTGAGGTTTTCATTCACCTTCAGTCGAACATTGAGATCTTTCAGTTTTCTAACATCATACTTCTTTTGACAGGTGTATAGCTGTTCCTATACCTCTTATTTACTAGCATGTAATCAATCTGATTTCTTACAATCCTTCCCACAGAATTCTGTGGAGATTTCCAAGTGTACAATTTCCTTGGATGTAGCTTAAACCAGGTGTTTATTATTACTAATTGATTTGCTTCCGCAAAAATCTCCAATATATCTCCCCGATCGTTCCGGTTTCCTAGTCCAAATGGTCCAACTGCAGATGATGTTTTGCTGGCCACAACTTTGGCGTTGAAGTCACCCATGACAATTGTTCTTCTTCTTCTTCTTCTTCGTCTAGCCATTCACGTTCACATCTGAACATAAGCCTCTTCAAGTCTTCCTTTCCATTGGTTTTTATTGTACGCTACTTGTAGCCAATTTTTCCCGGCAGTCCTTTTCAGATCATCTGTCCATCTCATAGGAGGTCTGCCTCTGGGTCTTTTGTGTTGGTATGGTCTCCAGGTTAAAATTGATCTGTGCCATTTGTTTAGATCGCTCCTAGCTACATGTCCAGCGTATTCCCATTTCAGCTTTAATGCTTTTTGCACCACATCGGTGACTTTGGTTTTCTGTCTTATCCATGTGTTTGTTTTCTTGTCCTTAAGTGATATACCTAGCAGTGCTCTTTCCATCGCGTGTTGAGTGACTCTAAGTATATTCATATTCTTTTTTGTGATTGTCCATGTTTGTGCCGCATAAGTTAATATCGGAATAATGCATGCATCAAAAACTTTAGATCTAAGATGTAATTGAATTTGTTGATTTCTGAGTATATAGTTCAGTTTACCGAATGCTGCCCAAGCTAACTTTCTTCTTCTTTTTATTTCTTCAGTCTGAATTTCCCTAATTAGGATTATTTTTTGTCCCAAGTATATATATTCTTCAACTTTTTCTATAACTTTATCGTTTATTATTGTCACGGTGTCTTCGGAGTGCATGACTTTTGTTTTGTTTAAATTCATTTTCAGTCCTATTTTAGAAGATTCGGTATGAAGTTCTACAAGCATGGTTTGCATTTCTTGTAGGTCAGTAGCTATCAGGATTATGTCATCTGCAAATCGTAGATTACTGAGGTAGCGGCCATTGATGTTTATTCCCTTATATTTCCAATTTAGGTTTTTAAAAACGTCCTCCAAAACTAAGGTGAACAGTTTGGGTGATAAAGTATCTCCCTGTTTGACTCCCCTGTTTAATGGTACAGGGTTCGTGTGTTCATTTTCATTTAGGTAGTATGTAGCTGTAGCTTGGTTCATAGTTTCTTTTATTAAGTTAATATATCTGCTGTCTATTCTACAATTTTGCATTGCGTTTATTACGGCCGTGTGTTCTATGGTATCGAAAGCTTTTTCGTAGTCTACAAATGCAAGGAAAACTGGAAACTTGTATTCGTTACATTTTTCTATTAATATTTTTGTGGTTAACAGGTGATCGGAAGTTGAATAGCCTTTTCTAAAACCTGCCTGTTCATATGGTTGGTATTCGTCTAATTTCCTTGTTAGTCGAGTAGTTATGACTTTGGTGAGTATTTTAAACAGGTGTGACAGTAGGCTGATGGGTCTGTAGTTTTCCAATTTTCGACTATCACCTTTCTTGTGCAATAAGATTACTTTAGAGTTGTTCCAGCTCTTAGGGACTTTGCCCTGATGTAAACAACTGTCCACAAGCTTAGTTACAATTGCAATTAGTTCCTTACCTCCTTCTAATATCATATCTGTGGTAATACTATCTTCTCCTGCAGCTTTATTTCTCTTCATGTTTTCCAATGCTGTAGTTACCTCTGAAATTGTTACTTTTGGCATTATTTCTGATCCAACATTTTTTATTAATTTCCGTGCTGGTCTCATCTCATCATCTTGTTGATGTGATCTGTAAAGTTCTGTGTAAAATTCTTCTATTCGTGTCAGTATGTTTTCTCTACTTGTGATTTCATTTTCGTCTTTTCCTATTAATGATATCATCTGACGTCGTCCTAGTGTCGGTCTGAGACATTTCATACTCTTATTTTTTTCAATAGTTGTTGTTATTAATTTTTCGTTTTCTTTTCTTTTTTGTTGTCTGATTCCTTTTCTAATCTGCCTATTAAGTTCTCTATATTCGTCGGTTCCCCTTTTGTTAGATTTATTTAAGATCTTCCTTCTTTCTATTTGTTGTAATATTTCTTTGTCTAATTCATTGCATGTTGTTTTCGGTTTTTTCAGTTGCAGAAGGCTTTTATTCACTGTTTCGGTAATAAGGTTATTCAAATCATCAATATCATTGGAGTTTATCTGCTGCATGCTAACTTGATTTAATGCATGCACTATCTTGTTTTTAAATTCACTATTTTTGATTTCTTCAGATGTCCATTTGTATCTTTTTTCATGTATTCTTTTTCTTTCTAGTTTTTTGTTAATTACTAGTTTTGTTCTTATTAGTCTATGATCGCTTCCTAGGTCAAACTGATTTAATACTGATACGTCTTCTACTAGGTTTCTATTCTTCGTTGACATTGTTAGGTCTTGCTTTTTCAACCTTTTCACGACTTGATTAATGCTATGGTATAGTTCTTCTACTTCGTCTTTTGTTCCTTCTGTTGTAGGTGCATACTTCTTCTAAATGTGCCTATATTCTAAAGATGTTGGCGACCACATTGACCCATCTTATTTTATTCACAGGCGCATACACTTGAATTATATTCATCACTCTTGCTGAGATTGGGATGAAGTTGTCAACAGATTTTGCCACTTCTTTTGGGATTGAGATCTCATTGGGTACAAATCTCATCGTATGGTGAGACAGTTGTGGTGCAGATGTCTGGTGATTTGCAGATTGAGCATGTAGTAGGTGTATATGTGTATATCTATTTTGTGTTTGTGCTAGTGTGTGCGCGTCTGTGTCATGTTCAATTAACAAATCTTCAGTGAACAAAATAGTGTAGCTCCTATGTCTAGGGCTTTTATTTTTTTGTAGCTTATTGACACCTGTGCTATTGTCTCCTTTATATTTATAGGACGTTTCCTATCAACCATTGGGACGTGCCGCGTCGTATATTAGACTGGTATGGGACTGTCATGATTGGATATTTATAACAGAGTTTGTCAACACACAAAATTCAATTTATTTTACTAAAGTAATGGCTAACTAATGGTCCAATTGACTTGAAACGTTAGTGCTTTCTAAATAATTTTAGGAATTTTTAT
>OU898281.1:3582284-3738082 GCA_918026665.1 Diabrotica balteata | reverse complement strand
CTTTGGTAGCCAGATTGTTCCTTTGGAATAATATTATGTTTTTCAAAATACCACAAAAGACGTTTGTTAATCATTTTTTCCATTAGCTTACACATAGTGCATGTGAGAGAGATGGGCCTGTAAGATTGTGGAAACATAGTTGGCTGGTTTGGCTTGAGTATTGGTATAACTATAGATTTGCTCCATTGAGATGGAAATTTATGGGAACTCCAGATTATATTGTATAAATTAAGGAGTTTTTTAAGACTATAATTAGACAAGTGCTTTAGGAATGCATAAGGAATATCATCGGGTCCAGCTGCAGTGTTTCTACTATTAGCTAAGGCAGATATTAGCTCATGCATAGTGAAAGGAGAATTAAGGGATCTACTATGTTCAGATGATATCAGATGATTTCTGTGTGAATATAAGTCATGATGAGACAAAGCAATATTATTGGTTTTTATTTCTGAACTTGTCTTCGAAATGTTTGGCAAAGGCGTTAGGAATAAGTTCGTATAAAGCGATCTCTATACCATTTGTAATTAAACGAGTAATTTTATTATTAGTTTTGTGACCTTGAATTTGTCGTATTTTTTTCCAAATTTGGCTAGGATTGGAGTTTTCGTTGATAGATGATACGTAATCTTGCCAGGATGATTTTTTACTTTTTTTGACTACGTGTTTGGCCTTGGCTTTGAATTTTTTGTAATTTATTAGATTTTCAAGGCTTCTGTTTTTTTGGTACTTATTTAAAGCTTTTTTGGATAGACGAATCGCCTCTTCACAAGAAGAGTTCCACCAAGGAACTACTTTATGATTTGGAGAGAATGATGTTTTGCCAATATGAGTCTTAGCAGCTGAAAGAATAGTATCTGTTATTGACGTTAACAAATAGTCTACATCGTTTATTATTAGATGATCATGCGCGAGCAAGAGAGTGTCAACGGCTTTTGAATACTCTGGCCAGTTAGCTTTTTTTAGGCGCCAATAGCTTTTGGCAGAGGCAGTCCCATTAGAATTGTTGGAAATTATTATAGGATAATGATTGCTATCAAAGAGATCGTCAGCTGTTTGCCAGGTTAAAAAAGGTGCAGATTTAGGGTCACTAATACTAAGATCTATAGCAGAGAAAGATCCAGATGAAATATTAAAATGAGTGTTAGATCCTGTGTTAAGAACACATGAGTTTGTGCAGTTAATAATATTTTCAACTACTTTTCCCCGTCCAAATGTGGATTGAGAACCCCACATAACGTTATGTGCATTGAAGTCTCCTGTGAGAATAAACGGCTGTGGAAGTTGGAATATAAGGTCTAGGAGCTCTTCTTCTTTTAGAGAATGGTTTGGGGGAATATATATGGAGCAGATGGTTAGTTTATTAGGGCAATATGTAGTTATGGCAATTGCTTCAAGATTCGTTATTAATGGTAGCATTGTTGAGAAGATTTCGCTGGACGCAAATATAGATGCACCTCCACTGGCTCTTAAGCAGTTCGTTCTAATGAAGTGGCATCCTTCAAAGGATTTAAGATGAGGAATATTCGTTGTATTAAAATTAGTCTCTTGGAGACAAAGAAAATCTGGATGGTAAATTGATATAAGATATTGAATGTGTTCAAGGCGCGGATAGTATCCGTCGCAGTTCCATTGTAAAATAGTGAATTTGAAAAATTTATTTGGTTAGTAGAAAGAATTTACCTTGTACTAATTAAGTAATTTTAGGAAAGATCGATATCATTGCAGTTAGAGTCACATGAATTATTGGACGTAAGGCTGGTAAGTTCGTCAGCGTCTATAGAATTTAATGTGCGTTTTAGCTTTTTCGTTATTCTTGTAATGCGATTTTTAAGTGATCTATCGGATACAGTTTGGTATATTTGAGTAAGATCTTCGAGGAGAGAATGAATGTTCGTGGTGAAATTATGAGCTTCTTTGAGGGGATCACTACTTCCAAAGGAATTTTCTAGGAAGGCAATTATTTGTAATGCTGATAACGAAAATTTTTCTGGATTCGCACAAATTAATTTTTCAATACTTGAATGGGCACATAGACTAATTTTACCAATTTCTTTGTCATCAGTTTTTGTTTTCTTTTTAGGAGCTGATTTAGGAGTTGCGAAGGTTGTTGTGTTTGATGTGTTATTAGAGTTTAAGTTTAGGGGGCTAGCGGTAACCAGTAGAGAAGGTGATTCAAGACTTGTGTCAGTGGAATGAGTTCTTTTTATGCCAGAGTTAGAAGGGACAGATAATGGTGTTATAGACTGTTCATTTGGGGTTGTTATGTCAGTAGGTGGGTTATTTGAATAGATTTCTTTTTTGTGGAGGGTGAAAGAGGAGATATACTAGAATGAGGATCGACTGGATTTTGGCTAGAAGTTGTATTTGGAGAGGGATTGCTAGATATTTCTTGAGGGTTAGGGCAGGAGTCTGCAGTGTGTCCAGATTGCTTACATAAAAAGCATTCAAGTTTGTCCGAAGTAATAAAGATCCTATAATTTGTATTTTCATATGAGATTACAATTGAAGTAGTTAACTCAAAGTATTCTTTATTTGGTATCACAAAGACTGAGCGTCGAAAACTGAGGATGTGAGCATATTCGTCTTCCGGAGAACTACAACGGATATGCGAGATAGGGGAAGCAAGTTGTAATCCAAGTTCATTTTTAAGTGCTTGCTCTATGAGTGCATTCGGAATCGAAGGACACACGTTAGAAAGTAGTAGCCTCTTTGCAGGAGTGATAAGTCTACGAATAGATATTGTTTGATTTCTAATCGAAATAGTAGGATTATTTTTTAGAAGATTATCTACTACGGTTACGGAAGAAAGATAGATGCATATACGTTGATTAGAAATACGTGAGGCAAAGGTTATTTCTTTAGGGGTAACAATTTCGCCGATTGCCTTTATGTAATCAAATAGTACTACGTCTGGGATAGCGTTCATAACAATGGCTTGAGTTCTACTAGGACATGATGTTGCTGTTGTAGATTTTTTCTGTGTTATTTTGGTTACTGCAGCGAAGCTAGGTTGAGCTGTTTGTGAAGATGATGCCATATTTGATTTTAATATTTTGGATGCCAAAATATTAAGTATGGCCAAAAACGACTGGCCTAATTTTATTTGTCGAAAGTATTAATTTAACTGATATCGACTTACCAATATTTGCTTGATAAACAATCACATTAAACTAAACAAGTTTTTATTCAAAATACTATTAGTAGGAAGCCCGATGTTTACTCGTTGGCTTCTGAAATAGGAATGAAATCAAGATTTATTATTTGTGAACTGGGAATAACTGATTAAACTTAAGGTTTTGGGTCCAGGAATAAAGGGAATTTATGGGATTGAAAATTTACACTGGAAGATAAACATTGAATAAGCAGGATAGGAAATATTTGTTTGTTTGTTTGTTTGTTTATTTAACGGGATGAACCCTTTTTCCTTACAAAAATTACAATATACACATATAATTAACATATAAACTGTAGTCATATATTACAATTTTAAAAAGTATTAATAACATTAATGTCTCAATTTCTTTAAACTGTTCTTGAACGAGGACACGGATAAATTAAACAATTCAACACTATCTTGCAAATTATTGGCAGTTCTCAACATCCTTGTGATTGACTCACTTTTACCATAATTAGTGTGATGAAACTTTAGTCTAAACAGGTCAGGAGAGCGTGTTCTTCTAGAATTTACATTAAAAACAATTAATTCCAGCAGTTCCGGACAATCAACATAACCATTAAGAATTTTATGCAAAAAACGCAATTCACACTCAGATTCTCTATTTTCTAAAGTTTTCAAATTAAGTTGACAAAGAATATAGTTATAATCACAGTTAGTTCTATTAAAACCCATTTTATACCTGCAAATTCTTAGGAATTTATTTTGAACTCGTTCCAACTGATCAATATACATATTATAATATGGATACCAAATAATATTACAATATTCCAAAATGGACCGAACTAGGGAACAATACAAAATTTGGAAAGTAAATATTGAAAATTCTCGGGAGTTCCTTTGAACAAAGCCGAGCATTCTACAGTGTAGGAAAAATTTTATGGTCGGTATGGACCTTACGTGAGATGGAGTGAGAAACAGCTGTTTAAAAAGAGAGAGGTATATTAGGTACGCCCTTTATATCGCCGAATGGAAATATTAAAAAAGGGGAAATTCAACGTTGCCAAACTTATTGGTTTTATTTGACCTGTTGTCTTTTTTTGCATTTGAACAATGTTCTATCAAGAAGATAAAATGCTCAAGATAATCAAATTTGGGCGAAATTGATTTAAATGGCAGGTTACTGTTTTTTTTATTGGGAATATGCCACAAGTTTTCTTTACAATAATTGTAATATAACATTTTGATTTCCATTTCGGAAATTGTTTTATATAAATAAAATTTATTAATGTTTCGTATTTTAAATACAATTTCCGAACTAAAAATCTAAACATCAAAATAATTTCCCAATATGAAATAATAAACAATTAAACATGCATACAATAACGCCAAATTAAAAAATATTCATACACTAATTTATTTGGCAACGTCTAGTCTAGATAGTTGTCTGGTCAAAAGATCGAGTAACGAGAAGTAGAGGTGGGTCGTGCTAATTTATCGTTAAGACCGTAGGAGCAAAATTTCGCGCCAATGTTTTTTAAATGCATTCATTTTTTTCGAATCCTGAGAAAACTAATAAATATTTTTGAAAAAATTAAACGCAGAATGAAACAATACATTATTACCGAGAGCTGAAAGTCCCTGAAAACTTCTATAATGTTTATTTTAATTAAGTTATAGGGATGAAAAAAAAAAACAAAATTTAGTGTGATTTTTAATTTCAAATATCTCATTAAAAAAACTTTTTGTTTATTCTAAGGGACCTTCGGCCCTCGGTAATAATGTAATCTTTCATTCTGCATTTAAATTTTTCAAAAATATTTGTTAGTTTTCTCAGGATTCCAAAAAAATTTAAATTTTTTTGAATGCTAAAAAGCATTTAAAAATTTTAATTTTCATAAACAAGTAACTATGATTGTTTAAAAGTAGTTTCAAGTAAGATAGTACCTACATAAACAAACATAACGGCAATTATCGTTTATGTGTATATCTTTTGAAGTGAAAGAAACTACCTAATGATATATTTATTATAACTTGAAAAATAAACTAAACAATCATCATCATCATATAACGGGGGTCCTACGGCGATTGCCGCTTCCCGCATTTCAGCCTCCATCTTTTCCTATCTCCCCAATCTCCCTCTTCTAAGCCTCTAGATTGCATTGTTTTTGTAATTTCTCTTCTCCAGGAATTTGGTGGTCTTCCCCTTTTCCTTCTTTCTGGCGGAACATACATTAAGGCTTTCTTTGGCCACCGCTCCTCCTCCATTCTCATCACGTGACCATACCATTGTAATTGCCTTCCTTGTATTCTATCTGAAAGAGTATCTCTAATTCCTGTACGGTTTCGTATTTCCTCATTCCTGATTCTTTCCATTCTCGATACTCGACATGACCTTCTAAGATAATCCATTTCCACAACGTCTACTTTATCTCGTTCATTCTTTGTCATCGTCCAACATTCGGCACCATATGTGGTAATTGGTTCTACAATTGCTCTGTATACGCGAAGTTTGGTATGCATCTTTATTTTATTAGACCACAGTAATGAATTCAGTATTCGGATGCATTTTTTCCCTTGGGTTATTCGGTTTTGTACATCTATCTTAACTCTGCCATCTGCTGATATGATGCTTCCTAGATATTTATACTGGTTGCAGCCTTTTATGACTGCGTTTTCAAGCCTCAGATCTGTGGTATTTCCTCCAATTTTTAAATATTCTGTTTTAAATATTCTGTTCTAAACTAAACAATACAAATAGTAAATCGGACTTACATTTACATTACATGTTATTATTAAATCGCGAATAGTCTAAATTGACATAAAAACATAAGTTTTTCTACTTTACTTCTTGTTAACCGTATTCTTTTTTATTTAAAATTAAACCAGATTTTGAACATGTGTTCACATTTACAATACTTTATGAATATAGTGGTTAAGTTAGGATATACATGGCGATGGTTTTTCCACCGTTGTAATGGACTCTCGATGCAGGTGTACGTGTAGATGAGTCATCTCCAATTAATTGATCAAAAATACACCATGGACTTAAGTCATATTTATTGGTTTCTTTTTCTTGTACTGGTTGATTTTCAATAGTACAATCTTCTTGTTCGTTAATTATAGAAGTAACCAGCTTCTTAACTTTTTGTTTTGTTCTGCACTTTAAATCGTGAATCCATAGATGTACATAATGACAATGTGCCACTCTGTTCTATCCCTCTAAATCTTTTTGCTAAACCCGATATTAGTAATTGTACTATGTCGGATACTATGGATGTAAGTATGCCGTTTGCTAAAATTTTATTGCAAGATTCTTGCAGGCAGCGTACCATAACAATCACTGAACTAGCATTCAAGTATTTTTGGTCACTCATTGTACTTGTTATTTCTTTAAACGGCCGTAAAATTTGGGAAAGTTGAGAACAAATAATCCAGTGTTCTTTATTTAGATTAGGTTTAAGTCTAAGTCTGTATTATTTAATACCAATGTGGAACGGGTTGCCTCTTCTAACTCGGTCATTCTTTTTAACATGTAATAGGTGAAGTTCTACCTAGTTTCCACGTCTTGGATTAGCCGTTTGGGAACTGTGTTCTGTTGTAATTAATACTTTAAAAGCCTTTCTGAAGATAAGGTACTTTTTTGAAATGTGTTTTTTTTGCAGAATTGTCGAAAAAAGGACTTTTTATTTTATCTATTTGTACACGACAGCATTTAAGTGCGTCCCCCACCAATAAATTTAATCATCATCATAAATCACAATCATCATAAAACAAAACATATTTAATAGCTTTGACCATATTTTAGGAATTATGCTGGTTAAAGCTGGTTCTTTAACTATGGAAAACGGATGAAACGAAAAGTTTAGTAAATCTTGAAAATCAATCAGTCCAAGAAAAAGAAACTGATAAAGATGACTTAAGTCCATGGTGTATTTTTGATGAATTAATTGGACATGACTCATCTAAACATACACCTGTATCGAGAGGTATAAAAGAAGTCGACATGTAATTGTCTGATGATATATTACCCACAAACAATTTCGAACGGAGATTGGAACTGTCCATTACCGTGGTGAAAAAACCATCGCCATGTATATCGTAACTTAAACACTATATTCATAAAATGTTGTAGTATTGTAACAAAATCTTTTCCTTATGGTGGAAAGTGGAAAAACTTATGTTTTAAATGTCATTTTAGACGATTCGCGATTTAATAATGTGTAATGTAAATGTAACTATTTAAGTACCATTTGTATTATTTAATTTATTTTTCAAGTTACAATAAATATATCATTCGTTAGGTTCTTTTATTTCAATACTTATACACATAAACGATAATAGCTAATATGTTTGTGTACTCGCTAATTTGAATACTGGTAAACAATCAACTAGTTACAGTTTACGAAAAACGGTTCCGATAAAAATTAAAAAAACGAGAAGACCCACCTCTAGTTTTTTAGGTATATTAGGATCGGAACCAGAGAATATCTGATCGGAACTAATCGTCTCACTAATGGGCAATGGCCAATGAGTGTTAAAAGGATTTTAGGAGGGGAGACGAAGGGGAAATATGATTGTTATCTTTGTCTAATTCGTTGAAAATATGATTTTATATCTGCGTTAGATATCCTGTTAAATTTTACCATACCGACCTTAAAATTTTACCTACACTGTATAAGCCCGCGATGTAATATTATTAATATGCCTATCAAACATTAGTCTTTGGTCAAATGTAATTCCAAGGTCTCTAATTTGATTTACTTCTGTAATCGATACTCCCTTAAGTATGTATGTTCTATATAACTGATGTTTAGTATTTGATGAATGAGTGACAGAAAGTCAAGTGACAAAAGAAAAACATACTTATGTTAAGGGTTTATTGCCATTATAATATTTAGACCAAAGAAGGAAAGTTACAAATAATGCCAATAGTAAACAATAAATGAAGTATTCTTTCATTTTATCATTTCGTTCTGCTAATTTCGACAAGTTCTTGGACTTAATTAGAAATTAAATATAAAATAAGTTAACAAACTATCACACTGACAGTTTTTGTGAAAAAAATTTATTAAAACAATATTTAATATGCATTATATCTGAATATTAAGTAATATTCATTAAAAAAGTCAGTAATATGATTTTTTATGTAGATTTCTAGCTCATCAACTACATCCTAGCAATTGTTTGGGAATAGCAGTTTTTGCAGAGCATCAAGCAATTTCAAGTTTGTTGCAAGAAGCTAATGCTTATACCAGTCAACATTTCATGCAAGTAAGTGCCAAATTTGGAAAGTATATGTACAAGGTGTCAAAAAACTTCATATACACAAGAAAAATGAAATTTAGAGCTCAGTTTGTTTGGGGCACATTATACTCACAGTTTCTACTGTTAGACTCCAATAAATATCTTGACCTAATATGCCCATATATGGTTCTGAAAGTATTTTCTTATAGCATATCTAAATTGGCTAGTTCAGTATTGGTAATAAACCATAGTTTATTCACATTAAATATACTAGATAATGTCTATAATTTGTTTATGTTGCAAAATCATCATCACCATGATCAGCCCATTTTTAAGTCCATTACAGGACATAGGCTTTTCCTGTTTGTATCCCGAGTCTACAGTCTTGTGCAGTATGAATCGAATTTTTCATTATCTTTTGCAGATCATCTTGTCATTATACAGGTGGTCTTCCTCTATTGCAAAGTAATCCTCTAAAGACTCCCTTCTCTTCCAGAAAACATTTTCTAATAAGTCTAATGAACACAGGCTAAAATAAATTTAATTTCATTTTATTACGGAACTGTGGACTTTATGTACATACAGTATATTCTTTATTTAGGTGATACGAAATCAGGAGTTCCTTCAGCTCAATGTCGACCAAATGGCAACACTATTGAACAATGATGATTTAAATGTGACCTGTGAGGAACACATCTTCCAGGCATTGATGAGCTGGATTCAGTATGATACAGATTCTAGGCGTCAGCACATCGGCCACTTGCTGGGTTTCGTGAAACTACCTTTGTTAAATCCAGCATTTTTGACAGACCAAGTTGAACCAGTTTGTGAAGGTAAGACAATCACATCCATTTGGTTGTTATAAGAGGTCGTTTTTGTGTTGTAGCAGTTTTTATTATTATTTTTTTTTAACATCAAAATATGACCATATAATTATAAGTTTAAAAACTGATGGATAGGAATTTTGACTCTTAATTGTAGAATAAGGATGATGAAATCATTACTTTGCCAAGATGAGATGGTGTGAATTCAGGGAATGTTGATAGGTGCAAATTTGGGGAAATGAATCATTTCAGTTTTTTTCTGGACCTTTTCACAGGTTGTCCTTATTATACAAACAAGTTTTTGTTCTCTTTTATAATGATGGAATACTTGTTATAGCAGGCAACTGCATTTGAACATTATCATAGAAATTATGTTGGTTGATTAATTAAGAAAAAATAAATAAAATATTTAATGGTCAGTATTTGGCGAATGTTTTGGTGGGTTTGGTAACAAAATCAAGGAGAAACAGCCAAATTTGGAAAGGACTAAAGTGATTTTCTATCAGAATAACACCTTGGCTAACAAGTTTAGTTTTAAATGTAGTATTGAATTATGTAGGCATTGCTAGTTCGTTAATTTCTTTATCGACCAAACTCATGACTTTAATATTCCATTTAAGGTGACCTCACATGCCAAAAACTAATAATGGAGGCGATGAAGTGGCACCTCTTGCCAGAACGTCGCCTTCAGCTGGCCAGCTCAAGAACGAGACCTCGAAAAGCAACTCTGGGCAAACTCTTCGTGGTAGGAGGCATGGATAAAAACAAGGGAGCGACTACTATCGAAAGCTACGACCCTAGATGCGACGCTTGGGCAGTGGCGCATCATATGAACGGGAGAAGGTTGCAGTTCGGTATAGCATTAATGGGAGATAAGTAAGTCAGTGATTTATTGTAATTTCACATTAATTTATTTGTTTCAAAATTTGTTTGACATAATTATTTGAATTACTAACAAAAATTTTCAATATTTGTCTTTTACATTGATCCTATTTTACTTTGAAATCTTTTCACACAAGACAGCACCGGTTAGAGAAAATGTTCATCCAACAATTTAGGAAATAACATGTTTTTATGAGTATCATACAAACAGTACTTTTTTGATATTTTGTTTGTCTGAATGTTTAGACAAAATTATCCCTTCTGATTGTATTGTTGGGTGTAAGTATGGATCAACAGTTAAAACCGATAAACATTGATATTTTGTATTTTGATCTTTTCCCAGTTTTTCTGTGAAGATGTAGACGATCTTTTTAAACACTGCTTGATTTCACACATTTGTATTCTGCTTTAGATTACTCATCGTAGGAGGTAGGGACGGTTTGAAAACGTTAAATAGCATGGAGTGTTTAGATATGGAGAGCGGTTCTTGGACACAACTTGCTGCCATGAATACTCACAGACATGGTTTGGGAGTTGCTGTTTTAGGTGGAACTTTATATGCGGTGGGAGGACATGATGGTTGGAGTTATCTTAACACAGTCGAACGGTAAGTCCAGGGGTTTATTTTGGATATTTTTTCACCTAATTGTACTTTAAATCTTTACATCTGGTTAAAAGAATATAAAAAGATAAGGTATGGTTAGATTAGGTTAGGTAGGGTTCAAAGACCAATTTGAATACTTTTAGTATGAAGAAAAAATTGGAATACTTTTAGTTTGAAGAAAAATATCATAACCTTTGAATATATATCTTAGTAAAGACATCATTGGCCAGGAAAGAAAGGATATACAAGAGTTATCAGTAGATAGGGTAATAGAGTGTGCTGTATGCGAAGCTAATATAGGTAATAACAAACTCATTATAGCATCAGTTTACAGACCATCAGGTAGCGATCTGGCAGTTTTTTTAAACAAATTTGATATTATACTGGGAAGAATTATGATAGAAAACACAATTATAATTATAGGGGGAGATTTCAATATCGATGTTAAGAATAACACATTGAAGACTACACTAGAGTAACTGCCACATCTAAAACTTGTATAGATAACATACTAACAAATATGCAATCATATGTGTCAGTAGAAGTCTTGCACGCTGGAATCTCTGATCATTCTGCCCAAAAATTAACTTTTCAGGTAGAGGAAGTAGAAACGAATACTCTTGAAATGAAAAGACATTTTAGTACAAATAATATTGAAACCTTTATAAGTAAATTACATAATCATGATTGGCTTAATTTAAGTTACAAATGTGTAAATGATCAATGGAATACTTTCTTAAATCAGTTTCTGTATATATTCAATCAGTGCTTTCCTTTTAAAAAGTTAGATTCTAGGCAACGTAAAAAAGGCCTTAATAAAAGAGATGATCCAGAGATAATAGAATGTAAGACTCGTTTAGACATCTTGTTTACAATGAGCAGAGTTAACCATAAATTCTATGATTCCTATAGACAGGTAAAAAAAGTATATAATAAGAAACTAATAACAAAACGATCAAAACTATATGAAAACAGGATGTCTGAAGCTGCCAACAAAAATAAATGCATGTGGCAAATTGTTAGTGAAATTAATGGTCAATTAAAAAGTGTAAATTCAATAAAAGTAGAGGGTAGTCCTCAAGAGATTGCTGAAAAATACATGATGCACTTAAATACTTCTTTAAATAACACTTTATCTCAATTACAATACACTGAATATAAAGACAACATTGCAAGTAACATAAATTCAGTGTTTGTCGCACCTGTGACAGAAACTGAAATTATGGATATAACTAAAAATTTAAAAAACAAAATGAGTTGTGGAATTGATGAAATACCCACTAAAATCCTTAAACTTTGTATAAAGAAGATAGTGAATCCTCTCACTACAATCATAAATAATTCACTAAAATCGGGTGTATTTCCTGAATGCCTGAAAAACTGCCATAGTAACACCTGTTTACAAAAAGGGTGATCCTAAATTAATTAATAACTATAGACCAATTAGCCTTCTATGTTCCTTTTCACTAATCTTAGAAATGACTATGTATAGGCGGATAACAGAATTTTTAACAAAATGTCATATTATTAGTGCAAATCAGCATGGTTATCAACAGGGAAAATCAACTCAGACTGCGATTTTTCAATTTGACTGGGATATTTTGAAATGTACTGAGATTGGTCATATGGCTTTGGGTCTCTTTTTGGACCTATCAAAGGCATATGACTGTTTAGTGCATGACATATTATTTGATAAATTAGAGAAATATGGTATACGTGGACCAGCATTGAACTGGTTTAAGTCCTACTTGGCAAATAGGAGACATTTAGTAAAAATACATAAAAACACTGAAATAGGCATCTCATCTGAAAGCACTATCAATATTGGAGTACCACAAGGAAGTGTGATTGGTCCTTTACTGTTTGTGATCTATATCAATGATCTTCATGGTCTAGTGGCTAATACTACTTCCAGCATAACAAATTATGCAGATGATACAAACATTTTAGTCAGTGGTAAAGACATGTCTGTTCTAAGCGTTAATGCTAGTTTAGAGTTCCAGAAAGCTAAAGACTGGTTTTCTATGAATAGGTTGGTTTTAAATCAAAATAAAACAGATCTTCTTTTGTTTAAGACAAATTATGCACATTCAGATATGCCAAACAGTATTATTGTAAATAATGACACTTCAAATATTAGCAACAGTACCAAATTTTTAGGATTATATATTGACAGTTTTTTATGTTGGGATAAACATGTTGACCAGTTATGTATGTCTTTGAGTAAAGTGATTTACAGCTTTAGAGTCCTAAAAAAATACATGAATAGTAACTAATTAAAAACAGTGTATCATGCTAATTTTGAAGCAAAATTTAGATATGGTCTAATAAATTTTGGCCACAGTAGGGACATAAATAATGTATTTCTGGTTCAGAAAAAAATAATCAGAGTTATGTTTGACTTAAAAAGTAGGGAATCATGTAGAGGGCATTTTAGGAGTAATAATATTTTAACAGTTTACGCTGTATTTATTCAAGAATGCTTACTGTTTCTATATAAAAATAAAATACTCTTTAGGAACTTTGAGCCCAATAGTATAGTAAATACTAGGTTAAATAATTATAAAATTCCAATACACAGGTTAAGGATAACAGAAAAAAAACGCTCTTTATTGCTGCATCAAATTGTTTAATAAACTGCCTGAACCTATTAAAAGGGAGGAAAGTTTGTATAAACATCAAATATTTAAATTACTGGTAGCTCTTGAGCCATATTCTGTGGAGGACTATTTGTATATGTAACAGTTAGGAATAAGTAAATAATATTTTCGTTTGTGACACTGTTTTTTTTTTTAAATAATTTTATGTTCACGGAATGTATATTATTTTCTAAAACTAAAGATATTGTTATGTTATGTTATGTTATATTTTTTAAATCGTTCATATTTCGTGAATGTTCACCAGAAATTCCATTGATGGATCTTTTCAGGTGGGACCCAGTGGCCCGTAACTGGCGATACGTGACGCCAATGCAAAACCAACGTTGTTCAGCTGGTATAGCAGTCTTGGGTGGAAAACTGTATGCGGTAGGAGGTCGAGACGGAGCATCTTGTCTCAGAACGGTCGAAAGTTACGATCCACATACCGATAAATGGACCATGGTGTCTTCGTTGACAAGAAGGAGAGGTGGGGTAGGTGTAGCTGTCGTTAACGGGTATCTGTACGCTATGGGAGGACAAGACGCTCCAGCCAATAATCCGGCAGCTTCTAGATTCGATTGTGTGGAGAGATATGACCCGAGTAAGTGATTATTTATCAAATCTTCTTCCGTGCTAAATCAATGCGAAAAATATTAAATGTTTTTACGTTTTGGGGAAATTGTAGCAAATTTATTTGGACACTTTAGCTGTAAGTACAATTTGGCGTTTTAAAAGGTATGTATAGGAAACAGTTTTGATTAAGAATTGAAATTCGTTCATACTAATAGTTCATTATATTCGTCGGAATCGGTTAAAAAACATGGTCCTTCGAACCGGATCTTTTGTACTGAATTTCTTTACTATTATCGACAAAAAGCGATAATAGGCCGGTTTGAATCCGAATTAAATTTACTACAGTTTTCATAGAATTTGTCCAAAACTAGTATTGAACATAGCGACTGATGGGTATTTTTTTTCTTAACCACGTTTTCTATTGAATGATTTCTGATCTGTTTTTTCTTATGTACAGAAACCGATACGTGGACAACGGTAGCCTCACTTTCGAGCAAGAGAGACGCAGTGGCGGCATGTCGCTTCGGCGACAAACTTTACGCAATCGGAGGATACGACGGTAGTCATTATCTTCACACCGTAGAGCAATATGATCCGAACGCTAACGAATGGAACACCCTGTCTCCGTTAATCACCGGACGTGCTGGAGCGTGTGTTATTGCAATCAGTAACAGTGTACAAAATAGCGCATGATTGGTTAACACGGAAGTTTTATAAAAGGTTGTTTTTATTGATTGATGCTTGGCGGGGTAATTGGTAAGTCCCGAATGAGGAAAGCGTATTCAGCGAGAATCAAAATTTTTATATTTTGTAAAATTTACGCCGTTATTTGAAACGTCATGATAGCATAATTCTGCAGGTAATATTTGAGCGTTGTTTATGCTTAAAAGGCAGAGTCTGGTCTAATAAATTGTTCATTGAATTGTGAATGAGTTGATCCTCATAAAAAAGAAACTTAACGTATTATTACGTAAGTACTAACGTTTTCAGAAGTCTTTTCGTTCCGAATTATCCTCACTGTCATCTCATTCATTAAAAATATCACTGAATCAACGAGAGCGCAAATAAAAGAAGTCCCATAATGGAACAAATACTTTTTGGAACACAATTCTAGCTAAATCTCCAAATAAATTATGTAAGAAGTAGAAAAAAAACATCAAAGCTCAATAAAAAGTGTGCCGATAAATACTTTTAATCAAAATCCAACACTTTTGTCAACGAAATTGTGTAACAACGAGTATAGCAAATAGTTTTGTGCGAAATAAAGTCCAATTACCAAATAAAAGATGTAACAATAGATTAAACAGAGCTAAAACACCAAACAACCAATAATTGGGGGATATAAGAATGAAGCAAATACTTTTTGAACAAAACTGAGCACAATTGCCAAAGTAATAAACAAAACAGGATGTAAGTAGAAGAAAATAGAGCTAAAAGATGTAATAAATGATGAATGTCAAAATAGAGCAAATACTTTTTGGAAAAAATGAAGCAAAATCACTGAAAGTAATTTTGTGCAGTTACTTTTGGGACAAAGCAGTAACCAATCACCAAAAAACGGATATTAGTTGGAGAGTATAGAGCTAAAAGACCTAGTAAATGTTGGATATAAGAATAAATCGAATACTTTTTGGACAAAACGAAGAAAAATCACTAAAAGTAATTTAGTAATTCCAGTTTGCAATTTTGCCAATACATTCATAAATTTGCATATTAGACCAGTTACTTTTGGTCAAAAGTATTCCCAATCACCAATAAATGATGTTGAAAGTCGTTAAAACATAACTAAAATATCGTAAATGATAAATACACAAATAAAGTATGTGCTTTTTGAACAAAATGCAAAATAATCACAGAATTAATGGTGTAATTCATAATAGAGTAAATACTTTTGGAAAAAACAGTGCACAGTCGTCAAAGTAATGGTGTAATTCAAAATTAAGCAAATACTTTTGGACCAAATATAATTCAATCGCTAAATAAAGGATATAAGAGTTGAAAATAACCGAAAAGTATTTAATAAATAAATAAATGAAGTATACCAGAACATATTAAATAAGATTTGTACCACATAGAGCTAAAACATCAAATAAATAATCGATGCAAAAATAAAATAAATACTGTTCAAACAAACCAAGTACAATCACCAAATTACTGATGTAGTTTGAGATAGAGTAAATATTTTTGTACAGAAAAAGAACTAAATCAAGAAATAAATGTTCAAATCACCAAATCAATGATGTAAACATTGGAAAAGAACCAGAATTTGGATAAAATCACCAAATTAAAGTCAGCAGTTTCGAAAATACGTATAGTCCTGATGATCGCCAACCTTCGGAACGAATATGGCAGTTGAAGAAGAAGACCAAATTAATGATGTAGTTCGAGACAGAGCAAATACTTTTGGACAAACCAGTACATAATCGCCAAAGTAATATAATCCAGAATAGAGCAAATACTTTTGGACCAAGTATAGTTCAATTACCAAATAAAGGATATAAGAATTGCAAATAATCAAAAAGGGTTTAATTAAAACCAAAATCACCAAATATTTGGACAAAAACACCAAATTAGATCGCGCAATCACCAAATTAATTATTTAGATAAGGAAAGAACAAATACTTTTGAACAAACCAATACACAATCGCCAGAGTAGTGATGTAATTCATAATAAAGCAAATAATTTTGAATCAAATATAGTTCAATCACTAAGTAAAGGATATTGTGAATTGAAAAACACCAAAAAGTGTGTAATTCATTAATAAATTAAGTATGTCAGATTATAGTAAATAAATTTTGCACCAAATGCAATGATAAAGTAATTACTGTTTGAACAAAACCAACTACATCACCAAATTACTGATGTAGTTCGATATAGAGGCAATATTTTTCAACATAAAAGTACAAAATCAAAAATAAAGCCCAGTTACCAAATCAAGGATGTAAGAATTGGAAAAGAACTGATGCAAGAGTAAACCAAATATTTTTTGTAAAACAAATACTTTTGGACAAAGTAGAGTGGAATAACCGAATCAAGAATAAACAACAACCAAAATCACCAAAAATTTGGACAAAATCACCAAATGAAATCGCACAATCACCAAATTAATTATGTATTAAAGAATTATGGAAATATTCGGGAACAAAGAACAAGAATTGGTAACAGTAACTGAAAAATGAGTGTTTGATAGATTGTTCAATACAGAAATGTTGATAAGTCATTAAGATCCAGCGTAAATTAATATTAATAAACAAGAATATATATATAAGATGTGTTAGTATTCACAGAACTAGATGGACTTCAACCTGGATTATTGTATGCTATCATGAATTTTCGTTTCAAAGATTTCAGCAATTTTTTGTAATTCAATTTAAAAAGAGCTTACTGTGCTAAAATTAGACATAATTATTTGTACGTATCTGCCATATTATATAACATACATTCCGTGAAAATATAAAGGAAAGTTACTGACTGTTCTGTTGAATTACGAGGGCAAGGTGAAAAGTTTCTGGTATAGTAATGAAAAATGAGTTCGTTTCTTACATCAGTGCACTTTCTGCAGTTTGTATTTTGTCCTTCTTATAGAAGTAGAAGTACTTTTACAGATCTAGATCTGTAAATTTTACAGATTTCTAGATCACACAAAACTTTCAATTATTGGGTTTTCTCGTAAGTTGTGACTTGTATTTCTGAAGGATCCAAAAATTTAATTGCAATATTCGGATGTTCATTCAGACCTAGCTTTTTTATTTCCTAATGTCAGCCAATAGTTCGACGCTATATTGTCGACAGTGTCTTGACTGACCTCATTGGGATGTCGCCCGTGCAGAGGTTTACCCATACAGGTGCTCATTTTTTCGTCCTTATCCTTATCCATATACAATAGATGATTAAGCTTTGACACAACAGTAGTGTTATTTTTTATGCTAAAACCGATACGATTTATTGGCACTTTCTGTAATAGCATTGAGTTTCCAAACCAAAAATTGTTGTTTTAATGTATCCAGACGCTGTTATGCTGTGTTGTTTTCTGGATTATATTGTGATTGTCTTGCGGTGGTTAGCATTATTTCTTCAGCTCTTCTGATTACTTTTCTACTTGTTGTTCCTCATACATATTCCGTAATTGTAACTAATATTATTAATAATATATATTATTATTAAATGTATTGTTTCAAGAACATATGGTTGACTCTGTAGATTGAAATGTCAGTTGGTAGTACAGATTTCTTCCCTAGGTGGCGTTAGGAGTCATCCTAGAGGACAAACTGTAAGTTGTCGTCCTAGTCTTTTGTTATATAGATAGATATATAGTCATGAATCGGTGTATAGTCTGAGTCAGTGGCGGCGCAAATGGGGTTCTACAAATAAATATCTACAAATTTTTATGTTTTTCATATTATAATAGGACAGATACGTAAAAATGCTATAATTATTTGTCTTAGAAAATTATATTGATAAGCCGTATTAAAACTAAGACTGACTGAAACCGGCTGCATTTATTTGGATATCAAGACTGACACTTTTCTTATTTCTTAGTCTTCAAATTATTTTCAACAATTAATTAGAAAAAAATTATTTCGTTCGTAAAAATTTTTTATTTTAATTTGAAATATCTAATATATTTTATTATAATGACGAGAATCTGTTATTTGCTTTGGAATATACAGGGTGGTTCATAAATAATGTTATAGAATACCTAACAATTATCTTAACAATTATTTTTACCTTAGGCATATTATTTTCATTAAAATTGTGTTTAAAAAAAATCCGATAGTCGTTTACACAAATTAGGTTATGTAGTATCTATTGTATTTACATTTATTATGAATTCCTTAATTCCTTGTGTTGGAATGACTTACTGTCCAAAAGATGGAAGGATTAGCTTTGAATCCGGACTATGGGGTGGCTAGGGAAATCTATTCTCACACATTCCTTATGAATCACCTGTAGTATTTGAGGTTTTTTAGCTAATTATTACCTATGTAGTGATTTTTTGAGCTTATTACATTCATAAATATTTATTTAATTTAAGTAGTGATGGTTGTTGTCGCGGGAGACTGTATATAGTGGATGATCGCGAGCAAAAAATTACATAATGCTGCAATAATATGATTTTCTTAAAGAATTTTAAGATTTTGCTTAATATTTCAGACATAATAAGAATTAATCAAGAACCATTCAATACAATTGTCGATAAAAGCTTCGGTTACCTTTAATGGACTAATTTTACACAAATTTTGGTAAAATAAAAAACTTTGCTCCATTATGCAGAACACAATCATCGGTGTACATCATAGTAGGTTCCGTGTTTTAAAACATTTGATATTTTCAATAAAATGTAAATTATAATGTGAATTACCTAATAAATCTCATATTGGTCTGCTAAATTCGAAATATGGCAACGTGGGAAATGTAACCTACAATGAAATTTGTTCTGCGTTCAGTATACAGTATTTCTTTTTTTATTATATAATGGCTTTGGCTTAGCCAAGTAGCCAGAACATGTGTATTTGTGATATTGTGTCACAAATGTCATAATGGTAATAATTTTTATTATTTACCTGTAACCCATTGTATAATACATATATCTATAAATATTAATTAATTGTCTTGCTATATTATTAATTCAAATTGCGATTTTTTTTTTCAAAAACGATAAAAATATACAATCAAATACATGATATGTGTTCCCACTCCCAATCTCAAATTGTTTCTGTGATATATGTTACTTTCACATTATTTCTTAAATAGGGGACATTACAGAAGTGTTAGAGTAAGTCAAAATGTGATAAAACTAATGTTATAAGGCTCTTTCTGGCAACCAAAAATGTAATTTTTAAAAATAAATGTTTTTCAAGTAAAAGATTGTTTTAATTATTGTTTTCAATACAAAAAAGTTTGAAAAAATTATTTACCAACAACAAAACCAGAAGAATGATGGGAATTGAATGTATGACGAAAATATAAAAGTAAAAGTAAAACAAAATATTGATGTTCTTTTTCCTAAAAAAAACAGTATTTAACAGTTTTCGTATCACAACTTAAAAGTGGTTAACTAACCACATAGGAACAAGTCCTTGGCTCCGATTGCAATAAACTGTCAATTGTCTGATTTAACCTCACTAAATAAAATTAAACAAAAACATTAATAATTGCTAATATGAATTAAACTACTTTTTTCGTATAATTCGATAAAGCAATTATATCAAAGATTTCAACAATGATGTCAGATGAATCTGAAAACGATGGCGTCTATGTAGACCAATTAGAAAAAGATATCTATTATAAAAAATATAAATTGTTGTTGGAAGAATGTTCAAATTTGCAAAGATCTAATGAAATACTGGTATTTAGAATACAAGAACTGAACAGAATGACAAAAAGAAGACTGAAAGACATAAAGTTTTTTAAACAAAGGTTACTGCTTAATTATGAAGAAGACTGGGCAGTTATCCCAAACACAGATGAAAGTATGGTTGAAGAAGATGACAAAAAAGCAATTCAGTTGATACTGCCTGGAAAGATCAAAGAAGAAGTAGTGGATGAAGATGAGAAGGTAGAAAAGAAACCTGTGAAGAAGAGTACAAAAAGGAAGTCCTCGAAGTCTGAAAAAGATCCTAATGCACCAAAAAGACCGTCAAATCCGTTTTTCCAATTTTGCCAAGAACAAAGACAGATATTGATGGAACAAATAGCAGCAGAATTGAAACCTGGTGAAGTTGAGCCTTCAAAACAGGAGCTGACCAGGCAGTTGGCTATCAAATGGAAGACTTTGTCAGGGCCAGATCGAAAAGTTT
Organism: Diabrotica balteata; assembly: GCA_918026665.1. Classification (NCBI taxonomy): domain Eukaryota; kingdom Metazoa; phylum Arthropoda; class Insecta; order Coleoptera; family Chrysomelidae; genus Diabrotica; species Diabrotica balteata. The sequence continues at coordinate 3,717,397 of OU898281.1, read as the reverse complement.
ATGTAGATAGGTATGAGCGATCAAAGGAAAAATATGCTGCAGAGCTGGAGGAGTATAATATGAAAAAATGATTTGTAAACTGTGATTATTGTATAAATGTGTCCATAGTTAATTATATTTAATGTATCATTTCTTGTTTTTTGAATTTGAATATTGATACCATAGAACACAATTGTGCTATGTCCACTTTTTTTTTCTCTTAAATATTAGCAACACTAATTTAAGATAGAATGATACAATATATTATTTCAACTGCACAACTGATATATGTCCAAAAATAATCTAAAGTTAATATAACAGCATTAAGTAAAAAAGTATTATGTCCACCTTCAAATAGTATAGGGGTGCACATACATACCATGTCCACCTGCTAGATCGTTTAAGTGAACATTTGTGCTATGTCTGGACATATATCGTTTGTGTTATCAAGACAATGATAAACATATTATTAATATAAGTTGTCACTGACTGCCAGCAACGAGGCTCTGGCGTTTTGACCAATCCTTTTTATCTGTCGGCAACACAGTTCCTGTGCTCTTGACATGAGCCATTTTATAGGTCTAATTCTATGGTTATGGTCTAATATTTTGCCTGCAACAGAATAACCCAATATTTTTGTAGGCACAGTCAAAAAGTTTAATAGTGTTTGTTTAAGTTGATATTGCAATTTTAAAATGTCTTGACACATCCATAAAATTATAGTGATATGCAGGAATATAGGATTTTTAAATAAAACAACTGACAATAATATTGTCTACTTAACCCCTATTCAAATCAATGGCAATGATATTACAACTGAAACTTCAGATATGTTGTCAGCTGGTATAATAATATCAGAATTGATAGATGATCGATCATCTTCTTCTGTATCAGAATTGATAGATGATCATCTTCTAAGAGTCAGTTGTATTTGATAAGGCTTTTTCCAGACTAATATTATAGATTAGCCAGCAGTGATCAGACATAGAGGTGTCCTCCAATACAGATCTACAACTGTTTGGCTATGAACATTAATGAAAGTAGATTTAATGCCTCTATTTAAGATATACAAATCTTTTCTAATAATATAGTTATAAAGAGACTTATCTCGTGCGTTGTTGTCTCTACTGCCCCAGCCTAAATGGTGAGAGTTGGAAACACAGCCGATAATAAGTTCAGACAATGGTCTACCAGATCTTATTTCCTTTGTTGGTGGTAGGGTGGCTGCATCTGAGGATAGGTAGACTGATGCTAGTATCAACTCTCTATTTTTGCCCTTTTCCATGGGCATTTCACTTTAAGTGCAGTTACGTCTAAGGTGCAAGACTGCATCATGGGGGAGGCTTTGATTTTCCTGGGAACATAATATTGTTGATTGCTTGGTAAGTGGAGAATTTGAGCAGTTAGACTGCTAAAACCAGTTATTTTGGTATTAATTATCCAAGGTTCTTGGATTAGTGCTATTGCATCCTCCGTTACATCCTGGCGGCGATATAGTGTAATTGAATAATAGTAACCTTATTTTTTCCTAAGTCTTTGCCCATGGCTTAGGTATCGTTCCGTTTCTTTTAGGTGTCCATTTCCTCCTCCATTGAGGAGAGGGCAGCCTTAGTCATTTCGAAGCCGTCATCTCCCTACTGTGGGACTAGGGGTGTATCAGAAACCGTCGTCGACTGCCTCGTGAGTGTCTGAAACTCCTGGTTCCAAAGAGGTATTCTTCACTTTGTTGGTGCTTGTTTTTAGAATCAATGAAATGAAAGTGTAGCTCAGCCTCATTGACCTTTTCCTAAGGGCAGCCATCTCATCGTCTCCGATTCCGAAGACAAACAGGTGTCCTTTAGGATCCTTTTTTACCTCATGGTGGAAGGTGCACCATTTCGTAACTGCCATGTATAGGTTTTGCGCCATTAACCTCCGCAGCACTCTTTCTGGGTCATCAGAGGTCGAAGTAGCATCCTTCGGGACCCAAAGAGAGACTTTGGTAAGTTTTGGGAGCTATCCTTACTGATAACAGCCAGTGATGCTTCCTCCCACGGTTTGAGATCAGTTTTAACCTTTTCCAGCCATGCAAGCGCCCAATCGTCGTCATAGACTACTCTGACGATCTCACCCGAGTAAGTCCACGATTTGAACGTGGGTCCTTTTACCTGGCTGCTGGAGGTGGACAAGATAGCTCTGTCCAAGTCCAATTCCTCGATCAGGCTGCTTTTAATAGGGCTTGCCCGGAGATCTTTGCACACGGGTTTACCTTATCTATAATAGCGACCTTAAGATGTCTTAAGGCGGCTTCCGCAAAGCTTTGGGAATGCGCAGCAGCGTTTTTACCACTGCGAGGCTTATTATGCTTCCGCAGCGTGCCCTTCGTGGAGATACTTGGGTGAAGGCGCTTCACACCAAAGGCTGTCGGTCCCTGTCCTCTTTTGAAGGTGGAACCGTTGTCAGCCTCCGGTGTGGGCACCTTCACCTTTGTTTTGGTAGGGGCTGGAGAGGAATGAGCTGCTCCTGCGGGTGCTTTTCCAATCGCCTCTCTGGCCTTCCTCCTTCTTTTTGCCTGGTGCCACAAATTCTGCGGCGCCTGGGCCGATTTTCCTGAGGTGGTCCTTGTCCATCCTCTGCTTTCGCCAAAATTTGAGGTGAATATTGCTGTTCATTGTTAGCTCCGGCTTCAGGCTGAGGTGAACGTCTTGGTCCAGCCTCCGGTTGGTCCGAGATTGGAGGTGAACATTGTTTGTTATCATTTAGTTTAAGTTTATTTCCTAAGAACCATAATTGAGCATTGGAATTTACATACTCAGACGTGGTTTCTAAAACTGAACGATTTTTATCAGAAAAAAGAAAAGTAGTGTCATCTGCAAATAAAACTGTTAAATGGAGCCATGAAATTGGACAAGTCATTAACATATATAAATAATAGAGGGTCCAGAACTGATACCTGTGGAACTCCATGCTTTATCTGTTTAATTTCAGAGAGACAATTTTCGTACTTGACTGCTTGGTATCTATTCTTTAGATACGAAAAATGCAGTTTTTTTAGCAAAATATCATGGGAAACACAGTCGAAGACCTTTTAAAGATCTCACTGCGTTATGGCAGAGTGGTTATGCTTCTCAATGCCATCACCTATGGCACTCACTACATCTAAAAGTGCATGTGTTGTGGAACCCATATTGTGAACTAGTAAAAAAGTTATTTGTTTCGAAGTACGGTATAATTTTTTCGATTATTTTACTGAATATCTAAACCTTGGAAATTGGTCTATAATTGTGTACAAGGTAACAATCGCCCTTTTTAAAAATAGGAACAATCTTGGAGTATTTAAATAAGGTTGGGAATATCCCGTTTAAAAAATACTATTAATGAGATGGGTTAAAGGTTTCGTAATTATTTCACTAATGCTTTTGATAAAAGATGCGTTTAGCTCATTAGTATCCAAACAATTTGAATTTTTTAATGTTTTTATAACTGCGAATACTTGTTTGCGAAATGTTGATTTCCAGAGAAACAAGGTTGAAAAACATTTGCCGGAAATTGATCTTCATCAACATTTGTCATAATATTGTCTATACTAGTGGCAGATGTATTAGTAATTCTAGTAGTCATGGGTTGTTTGTTTTATTTCAAATGATGATATTATAGAAGTCAGCTCACTAGTATTTGCCGGTTTCGCAATAAAATTAATATTAAAGTCTCCCAAAACTATTACTTTTAAATTTGGCCTCCTAATGGAATCTAATAAATTTGCGAAATTTGTAAAAGAAGACTTAAAATCGTTACATTTACTCAATCTATACACTGCTAATACAACCGTGTTAATATCTTGTAGATCAATTCCACAAAATTCAGATTTTCTCACTGAATCACCGTTCTTTTTATTTTTCCTACAGAAACTGCTAGCAGGTAAATACCCATCGATGTTTATGTATCGGAGATCTGCTTCACTCTGCCAGTGCTCTGAGAAGCAAACAACATCGAAGATAAATTCCAACAAAAATAAATCTATCATTTGTACTTTATTTGCTAAACACTGAACATTAACATGGAACATACTCACCAGGCTTTCGCTATTCAAAATATGAATTCGTGTTCCAGGAACTTCTAAACTTCCTACGTCTCGATCTAGATTGTTTCCATTTGTGCGGACTGTTGCATTTCCACTACAGTTTTGTAAAGTCCCGATATGTTTGATTATAAAGATTAATTCATATGGATGAATTGTATTTGATCTATCTACATCGCTGTAAGACTAGCAAAACGTTTTGTAGCTTCTTCATAGCATTTTGAGATTGTTGGATATAAACAATTGAGCAATTGAGGAAATAAAACTACAAATTGCGTGTTAACTACACTATATATTTTTATTTTTTACAATAAAATAAACCATTGCCTTGGTATAAAACATCGTTAAGTAGGTACCGCTTCTTAGATTACCCATAGCGAACGCGCAAAATTGTGTGTATATACATAGAAGTTGTAGATCTAGTAGCTAAGATCACATATTACATCATACTATTGGCAAAAACTATACAGCATTCAATAAAAACAAGGTGGAAAAGTCTGAAATTGCACACAAAAGCACATTTTTTTTTTGATGTTTTTTAGTTGAAAAAAAAATGAATTTTTAGGTTTAAAATATTGATTTTTTTGTACAAATCGATTTTTGTAAATACAAATCTTATGTTTCCGATGCCACTGGTGTGTTTATACAAAAAAAAAAACGTCAACTGCGCAGTGTCTAGTTATATTTCCAGATCGATATCATTTTTGAATTTTGCTCGTATTAGCAATATAAATTTCTTATCATATTAACTGACAAATCGGTATTTTCTAACACCGAAACAACATTATAGCAATATAAGTATTTCTAGACGGTCCAAAACATAGTAAAAAGGAAATACAGTTACTACACTGACGTGTGAGTCATTATAAATTGAAAAACTAGATTTTTTAATAAATTTTAGTTCTAAAAAATGTCATCGACAAGAAATTGAGATTCGTAGACTCAAATCCTCTGCGCATTAATAACTAATTGTATTATTTGACGAAATAAAACGATAAGACTACAAATTGTCCAAACATGGCATTTACATATACGTTGTCCAGCAACTTATTCATCTACATACCGCCATTTTTGAACTAGATGGACATATTTTTGCTTTTATGTATAACTCAGACTAGTTTGAATGCATTCTGGAGTATTCTTTCTCAAAAGGCAATGCAAAATCACAATGTAATGACAACAAATCTAAAATAAATAATTTTTTTCGATTATCAAACCGACCCCGGAAAGCAACCTCATACTACACGCTACATTGATGATGACGTCATAGTGTGAAGTTTGTCACAAGTCTTAGGTTTATAAAACATAAACTAAATTGAAATACTTTCCATCATAATAGTTACTTTTGATATTTTGTACTGAAATATTTCTTAAGTGTTTAAAATGAACTTTTATGAAAATAACATAGTTAATTTCACTTTATTTATAATAAAAAGTTAAACATATAACCTCACGAATGACGTATTTCATCCAAAAATAGCGCATTTGACAGATGTCAACGACTGAAAACTCAAAAATGTTTCCGAGGTTGGTTTTGATAAGTACAGAATAATTTTATAAAAATATTGAATCCTGAAATTTTAGTAAGAAAAGCTCGAATAAAAATTTTAGGATTTAGCTTCTGATAGTCACATAGTGATTAAAGAGGGTTAAAAAGTCACTCCTCAGGCACAAAAAAAACTACTCAATGATTAAAAAAATCTGAGGATCGACGGGAAAAAAGTAAGATTCCTTTTATGTTTAATATCTACAAATGCAGTCTATAGGAACCCAATTAACATTTTTCTATGAGTTTTTGTTTGTATTCAATCATGAATAATCGTTTTTTTCTAATAAAAAATAACAAATTTATATTTTAAACTAGCTGATGTTATGTTCGGCCTGCTTCTTTTTGTAGTCTTGCTGCCACCGCCGCTACTAGAGCCGCTCCGCGACCGCTGCCGTCTTCGGAAAGCATCAAATCAAACTGGAAAGAAAAAAGAAATGAAACAATCAAGATGTTAGTACTTTCAAGAGATATATTTGATGGAAACATAAAAAAAAAGTTTAATTATTTTCTTTGAAACCCTATTTTTATCCCTTTACAGCCTAAGGCTTTTATTTTGAATGTGAATAATCTTAAATTTGTCATTAAAAGAATGATTATGATCTATAAGGTAAAGTGCGTATGTAGAATCGGTTTTTCTATTGTTGAAAGCCCTTTTATGTTCTGCTATTCGTTTATTAAAATTTTTACCAGTCTGACCGATGTAAGTTTTTGGACAGTCGCACATTTAAGTTTGTACACACCACTGCGTGAGTGCTTTTTAATTTGGCTCTTGTTGTTTTTAATATATTTGCCTAGGTTGTTATTTGTTCTGAAAGCTGGTGTTCTTCCTTTCTTTTTTATGTATTTGGCTATTTTTGTTGATATTTTGCCTGTATATGTAATCGAGCAGAAGGTACTGGGGTTTTTCTCTGGTGGTGAAAATATTAATTTCAGAGCTTTTTTTGTGTTGTTTTTGATTTAAAATTTTATCAATTGTTTGTTCGTTGTATCCATTGTTTACTGCTATTTGCTTAATGATATTTAATTCGGTTTCAAAGTTGTATTTTGACATCGGAATTTCTGTTAATCTATGTAACAAACTATAATATGCTGCCAGTTTATGTTGTGTGGGATGGGATGATGAAGTCATGTTTGTTTTTAAGTCTGATAATATTTAAAAATTGATAGTGTTGAAAGAGAAAAAGATAAGAAAGTCTGGCCAATTAGGAGGTCACTCCATACAATGAATATCAAGCTCTTATATAGCTAAATTCAGAATTGAAGCTAGGCGAAGTCGCTTCAAATCATCAACAAGAGAAACGTTGTTTATAAGGCAAATCTAAACTCATCTGTGAATAAACCGTTAAGACATTCTGCTGCAATCCAATATCCCAAACTCTACGGCTAACACGGTTATCAATTTCAAATTAACAAATATTCAATTTCTTCTAGTCATCGTAATGATTAAATGACCGTGTCTTCTAGACATGGGTCGTTCTAGAACACCTCCGTAAAATATATTAGTGATTCTATAAGTTCTACTATCATAACCATCAATCACTCAAGGAACAATGATATTTGAGTGGGATTATCTTGTAGCAAAAGAGCAATAAAAGCGGTACAGTTTTCGAAAAAGATAGCCTTCGTAGTGACATAATGAAAATAATAAAACCTCATGAACTTGTTGTGATAATGCGCTGCAGACAATTAAATGTTTTCAGTAATGTCAGATTTCATAGTTTCGTTCCTAGATTGACGTCACCAAATGAGTCAGTTAGGTTCGAGAGAATTTGTAAGACGAATACAAGATAATATCACAGTGATATTCTACGAAGTCGCTTGGTAGAATTGAAAAAAGTGCTAGAAAATTTGTATTTCGTTGATAAAATATTTTTATGAAAAGATATTTGTCTCAAGTTGATCATTAATAATTATCGGATGCTCACCTCTATACTTGGATCGGCCAATTCTTTGATTTTCTCCATCATGAGGTTGTGGAAATGTGGGTGAAACCTGTATACTGATCCGTCGACGCCAATGGTGACTTTCTTCTCGTCCATTTTGTTAAGTAAAGTAGCCAAACCAGCAGACACTAGATGGGCGGATCTTCTCGATATGCACTCGCAGATGTATCTGATGTTGATGAAATCCTGTTCTGTGGCGTGCTTAAGTCCTAAAACGACAAATCATTCATTCAACTTTTATAAAATCAAAATTCAATTGTAACAATTTAAACTAAATATAAATAACTTATTATTTTCAACATTCAGAATTTAAGTATTAAAATCCAAATTCAGCGTTCAACAAGCGAGAATTTCTTCAAAAATTTAATATTGAAACATCGCGATAAAACTACTCACCTAATTCTTCACAAATATCTCTAAGACCGTTGAATACTCCTGGTGGATCACTTTCTATTTCTGATACGTATTTCGTGTAGAATCGCCCTCTTTCGAACAACATGTCTGATCCCTTTCCGCCGAACAGTAAACCTTCTTTCGTAAATCTTTCTAAAGCCAGTCTCACTAATTCTCCCATGTACATTCCGGAAATCATTTTTTCGTGCCTGAAAATAGAATCAATTAAAAATAAACAATCATAATGAACTATTTGAGTGATCCCGAATTAGATTCCATAATATTTATTCCATATAGACAAAGTCCCTTGACGGAAAACAAAAAGTATTAAAAACCTAGAATGTTCTACATGTCATCGAAATGTTCTAGAAAGTCAGAACATTGAAATTTGGCAATAGTGATTAAGGCCTTAAATATCTGTTTGTGCTTATATGCATTCTGCTGACCAGAAAATTTGATTTTGAAGACGTTAATTCCAAAGTTGCCGAAAGACACGTCGTACCATTCTCGCAAATTTGATTTCACGAAAAAATTGGGGAACAACATCTGGAACGCATCTATTCAATTTCCTTAATGTAACATTCAGTGGCATATAGGAAAACTGCTAAGACTAGGCATCTGAACATTCTAATTTTAATCCCTACACTGATTTCGATAAAATGACGATACCGGACCATCTATTCTCGAAGCGGAAGTAGAAGCTGCTATAAACAATATTAAGGAGAGAAGGGCCGCAGGACCAGACGAGTTCTACTCAGAATTTTTGAAAATTATGGGTAAAGACGAAGTTAAAAGACTTACCTTGATCTTCAACAATATATACCAAAGTGGAAAAATAGCCCAACAGTGGCTAAGATCAACTTTTATAACAATCCCTAAAAAACCCAATGCCAAAAATTGTGAAGATGATCGAATAATAAGCCCTATGAGCCATCTCCTGAAAACTTTTTCAAAAATTATACATAAAAGAATATATAAAAAGTGTGAAGAACACATGCACACACGGATTTCAGCGTTATTGCTGAAAAAATTAGAAAAAAAAAACCCAAAGGTATTGATGGCTCTATACTAAATACAGAACAAAAGAAGAAAAACGACCAAAAATTGATAAATTCGGCATGATTGATAGTAAAATAAATGATGCAAATAAATCTTTAATACTTACTTTTGCTTTCCAGGATTTACAGAGTTTCTATCGATGTCCTCATCATATTCGGTCCTGATGAAGTCCAAAGCACCATCATCTCCAAACGCTCCCCATTCCAAGTTGATCAGTACGTTTCCAGAGCCCATATCCACGTCGCTCCATGTTTCTGCGTTTGCTTGTTTTTCCACGTAACAAGTGTTAGAGCCGGTACCTTCGGTTACCAAAATAAGAATTGTGTTAACTCCTTAATGTCGATAAATGTTATAGGTGGTATGTTACATGATTCTATTTTTAAAACGTTTTATCGTTTAGAACTTTCGATATACAATCACGATTGGGTGATTTTTTTATCGAAATAAAGATATGCCTGTTACGTTCAATGTTGTTAAACAACTATATGAGAATGAGGTATGAAAAATACCGGAATTTGTAAAATTTACATAAGGGAACATATCGAATTTTAATGTGATAAGTGTGTTAGCAATCGTATTGACATGTTAATTGGACAAATTTATGAAAAAAAAATAGTTAACTGATGTTGAAAGTACTTAATAGATTGTAAAGACAACAAAAATTGCCTTTACTTTAATTAAACCTAATTACCCTAATTAAACAATTATTTTTTATAAAAACGTCCCCTCACTGTATTCAATAGCTTTGTTCACGGAGACAGTTCCTGACTAGTTTCGGACCAGTTAGGGATTACTGTTGTGCGCTGGCGTAGTTAGTTAGTAGTTTCCAACTTTAAATTCTCTGCAAATGATTTTCGGACATTCTTACTGTTTTTATGAAGCTAGTTTCTTGTGGCATTTTAAAGTAATTACTATTAAAATGGGAATAAGTCACAATTAAAGGTTAAAGTACTATTATTGTGGCTTATTCCCATTTAAATAGTAATTTCTTACCGTTTCTAACCTCAAAACAGACCAAATGTTCTAAACTTAACCAGAAAGATCACATTTTTGAAAACAAAAGAAAAGCAAAACAACATTTGACGTTCTAAATGTGTTAAATGGCATAGGTAAGTAAAAAAAATTGAAATATTTTAAAAGATTTACTACATATAAAATATTATATAAAAAGACAGCTACATATAAAATATTAAAAAAATCAAGATTATGGTCTACAGTCTACAGCAATCACTGACTTTTCCCATATTCATGTTTGCTCGTTTAGTAGAGTTTTGTTTACGCTGACGACCTTGGTATAGCCCTAAAGGAGAAAACACTCACACAAGTAGAGTCGACAATGGAAGAGGCTTTAAATATGATGTCAACTTACTACAAACAAAACTCATTAACGTCAAACCCTACTAAAACCCAAGTATGTGCATTCCATCTCAACAACCAACTGGCACATGTAAAACCGGTCACTAACGTATAAATTCCACTGTCAGAGCACAAGACAAAAGGTTTCTACGAGAAACAACCTTCTTCGGAAAGTTGTAGGGAGCAAGTGGGGTGCAAACCCCCAGGTTCAACAGCTGACGCCTTATGTTTATCAACAGGGGAATATGCTTGTCCCGTCTGGGGTAGATCTAGACACGCCCAACAAGTCACCACGGCGTTAAATGAAACATGTAGAATAATATCCGGTTGTATGAAGCCTACCCCTCTACACCTACTGTACCGAGTAGCTGGATTCGCATCACCAGACGACCGTAGATGCGCCTCACAACATGTGGAGAAGTTCAAGAAACTTTCGATGAAAGGCATTAATTATACGGGTTTGACGAACCGCCAGGAATCAGCCGACTCAAATCAAGGAAAAAGTTTTTGAGAAATGTCAGCGTCGAACCACCCGAAGTGTTCCCCCTACATCCAGAACGACCTAATGGAATGAACCTGGACTGGAGAACCTGGCGGGCACTCAACCGCATACGCACAGGGGTTGCCCCTGTAAAACAGAACCTCATTAATTGGGGCACCAAGACAGATAGCGACGCACTTTGTGAATGTGGGGAAATACAGAACGTGGAGCACCTGAGAGTATGCAGACGTTGCCCATCACAGTGCACCCTCGATGATTTAGGGCTCGCAAATACAAAGGGTGTAGACGTAGCCCGACATTGGGCAAAAAACGTAGTCGGATCCAGACACGAAAAAATAAAGTAAAGTAAGTAGAGGAATTTTCGTTACTGTTATGTTTTCTTGTATGAAATGAAGACAAACAAAAAACCTGACAATTTACAGTTTCTATAGCGCTTGCGCTGACTAAAAATCCGTCAAACTTTATGTGAAAGTCCCGGATTTTAAAAAAACGAGAGCGCTCAAAACCTAACTGCGCATGCGAATCAGTAATTGATTGTCACGCGAACAAAGCTATTGTATAAATAGGAAGGAAAAGACAGTTAATATTTCGGTCTAATAGGCCTCTTCAGAACGACAATTCATAGTCGCTCTAAACGTGAAAATAAATCTCTTCTGTCTTAGGAAGCAACTCTAATGCTGCTTCGAATGGACGCAAATAGAGACATCTGATATTAAAATCCCTAAACTAATTTTCGAAACCAAATTCAAATTTTTGCTTTAATCTGTGCCTTCTAAGAATTGCAAGGCAAACAGACGTTGATAAAGATGTTATTAGAGACATGGGGAATCTAAAATTTACATTACATGACATATACGTATATCACATATTCACGACATATGACAAAAAATCTCACCGTGAATATATACGCCTTTCGGGGAATTGCCATTATCAATGAACACTTTTTTCTTAGGTCTTTGATATCGTTCTTATTATTGATATAATTTGCTTATTTTTTAAAATGTATTATCACCAATATCAGGATGAACTGAATACGCAAATACATGGTCCAATAATATTCCGATAATTGTTTATAAATTTAATGTATGTTATATATTATCTAAATGACATTTACTTTTGCTTATTATATAAAACAATTCAAAAAAATTATTATTTTGCAAAAAAAGTTCGTGATATATGTTTAAACAAATTAGTTAATTTGCGATTTAGATAAAAAGTTAATTTTTCATTTATATAGTACATGAAAAGCTATATATTTAACAAATAACGTTCAATTATGGTGAATAATTTTCGAGTTATTACAACCTATTTAAATTTGCAGTTACCATTTTACTTTTAATTTTTAATTGCGTTAAATTCATACTTTCCGCACTATTCTCCCAGATGTTTTAAAATTTTAACCTTAAAAATTATTGAAAAGTAATTTTATCTAATATCTAATAGATAGAACAACTCTTCTTTCATTTAAACGTAAAATAGTAAACGTTGGTTAGTTCGTCATAAGGACACTGTATTAATTCTTTCTCTATACCGATATTGTTTTCTCTTTATAGGGATAACTTTTCAACGTTCAATACCGATGGCAAATGTGTTATAGTATTTTTGAAGAAGACTTTTTCGTTTTTTGAAGAAGGTTTTTCATCCACCAGGAAGATGATATGAGTGCTGTGGAAGATTCTATGCGTCTTCAGGACAAGGTCAGGTCAGCTCTGTAGATAGGGAAAAGGAAACCCCGCCAAAGTTCCACGTCTTCTCCAAAATCATAAAGCCCGTCGTTTAGAATGTGCAAGAACACATATTCAGTGGAATACCGGAAACTGGAAAAATGTTCTTTTTACTGATGAGACCAGAATATTATGGAAGCCAGATGGTCAAAACAACGTCTACAGAAGAGTTGCAGAACGATTCGCCAGCTGCAACCTCGCCCAGACCGTTAGTTCTAGAGGTGATGGCATAAATCTTTGGGAAGGTATTAGTTGGGAGGTACGCACCGCACTTGTGGAAGTGATTGAATGGATGACTGGTGACTCTTACGTTTAAAACATCCTACAAGATCATGTTTTGCTGTATGTTGTTTACATTGGATATAAAAGATTCATGTTAATGCACGATAATGCTCGATCACATGCCGCTGCCATAGTGAGCAATTATCTTGATGAAGTCCAAATTGGAAGATTGGATTGGCCACCGTTTAGCCCGGATTTAAATCTAATAGAGCACATGTGGAATCACCTAAAACGCCGCATCATCATCATCATCCAGCCGAATTTTCACATCCATTGTTGGATATAGGCCTCCTCCAAACGTCTCCAGTTCTCTCTATCTCTAGCTGCTGCAATCCAGTTTGTTTCTATCCTCCTTAGGTCGTCGGTCCATCGGGTGGGTAGTCTGCCTCGACTTCGCTTGTCGGCTCTTGGTCTCCACTCCAATAATCTCTTCGTTCATCTTCAGTCTTCCAATCTAGTAACATGTCCAGCCCACCTCCACTTTTGTTTATTGATTCGCAGTATAATATCGTCTACGCCAGTTCGTCGGCGTATCTCCTAATTTCTTACGCGATCTTTCAAGGTCAGGCCCAGCATGGATCTCTCCATTCGCCTTTGTGTTACCCTCAGTTTTTCGGCAGTAGCTTTCGTTAAAGTTAAGGTCTCTGCTCCGTAGGTCAAAACTGGTAAGATGCATTGGTTAAATGCCTTCCTTTTCAGGTGAATTGGGATATTTGTTTTAAAAATGTCTCTCATCCGTCCATATGCCGCCCATCCCAACATGATTCGTCTATTTAGCTCGCAGGTTTGGTTGTCCCTGGTTATTCTAATTTCATGACCCAAGTATGTGTATTTATCGATTAATTCTACCTTGTTGTTATTGATCTGTATCTCTTCGCTGGGAACCATATTGGTCATCATTTTGGTTTTCTCGAAATTTATCTCCAGCCCAGTTTCTTGTAGTATGTCATTCAGTTCTTGGAGCATGTCTTTGATTTCTCCCAGATTATCTGACAGAAGCACGATACCGTTTAATCTTTCTCCATTGATGGATATTCCTTTCCGTTGCCATTTTAGTTTTTTAAATGCATACTCAAGAACGGTAATGAACAGCTTTGGTGACATGGTATCACCTTGCCTGACTCCCCTTTTTATCTTTATTTTATTAATTGCAGAATATAGACTTATGATTGTTGTTGCATTTTCATATATATTTTTAATTATATTACAATATCTGTGGTCGATCCTGCAATCTTGTAGTGCTCTTAAGATGGACGGTAGTTCCACTGTATCAAACGCCTTTTTAAAGTCTACAAATATCAATGCCAAGGGACGGTTATATTCGTTAGTTTTTTCTATTAGGGTTTTTAGGCACTGCAGGTGATCGTTTGTGCCGTAATTAGGGCGAAAACCAGCTTGTTCCCGAGGTTGGTAAAAATCCAGCTTTGTCTCTAATCTGTTCTTTATTATTATAGGCATAGATTAAAGAGCTTTTGAATTTTGGCTATCAGTACTGAGCCTCCTATCTTTATCGCTTCAGCTTTAAAAAAAAAAGATAAAGAAAACGCCGCATACGACAAAGAAATCTCGTTCCAAATACGATAGAGATGCTTTAGCTTGCTGAACAGAATGAATGGAATGCAATTTCCCAAGGGTATGTCCAAACTCTACTTGTAAGCATGCCGAGAAGGATGCAAGCAGTAACAAGAGCTATAGGGGGAATACTCGTTACTGATCATGAACTTGTTTCAGTTAAAAAAACTGGTTTAAGCAATTTAAATTAGCATTTAAGTTTAGATTATAATAATCTTATTTATCTATTTTTTTTTCGCATTTATTTTTCTCGCAAATTTCTCTCCATAAAACTTAAAAATTTTGATTAAAAACTGTAAAAATAAACTATATTTCAGAATTTATTTTGAAAAAACAAAAATTTAAAAATTACAAAATATTCGATATTTTTGTCCATGAGTGTATAATTATTTCGATCAATTATTTAAATTACAATAAGTTAGTACAGTATTATGTATTATAAATACAGTAACGATTTTTGTCTCTCTCTGTATAACGATTTCTCCTTATAACGATGAAAATTCCTGGTCTCTTGCATATCGTTATAGAGAGAGAGAGAGAGAGGACTGTATTTTCTCTGTCAGGAAAGGGAATTTCTCTGGTCTATCTTTGAAAGTCATCAATTTCCATTAATTGATTTCCTTCATGTTTTTGGCTCAGCAATATTTCCTTGTTTTCTTTCACTTAAAAATCTATAAATGGTTTTTTCACCAATACATGTCATACAAGAACATAGTTACTAAATATTTAGCAGTTATTGAAGAACAAGTGAAGTCAAGTTTAGTTTTTACCTTCCCTTATCATAAATTTAGTACATATGTAATCCATTATAATTTGAAAATAAATTATCCTAATGACAATCTTATTGGTGTTTTTCTAAATACACTTAATTATTAATAGAGAAACGGTCAGAAATCAGACAAGTAATACTTTTATTACAATCTGTTTTATACGGAAATTTAGGGGTACGGAATTTTCGTTTTTATAATAAATATAGATGCGAATTTCGGCGAAATTTTGAACATAAATGCGATAAATGAGAAATATGGAGTTTTTGTTTATTTCCGCGAAATATCTGCAGGTGCTCAACTCACCCCTAAATAAGTAGGTAGTTAAAAAGGTGGGTATGGAAAGATTTTACGGAAAGTTTTCTATTCTAATTTTTAAAAGGATTGTTTATTGTTGTAACACGTGTTGAAACAGAAGAATCTTTTATTGTAATAGTAGCAGACAAAACCTCGGATGGACAAGGGGAAGATGTGTTTTTGCTATTCTCTTCAGAACTATAGATTCTGTACTACATCAAGAATATTTTTTAGCAAGTATTAACTTCCTTGATACTGCCAAAGCATCAACGTGTTCACAGGCAATTATAGATACATTAAAAGAGACTTTGAAATTGATTATTCACAAGTTAAAGGCCTGGTATCAGATTCAGCAAGATACATGTCTGCTTGCTCTAACCTATTAAACATTCTAATAGGGCCATATATCTTACATCGCCAGTGTTGGGCTCATAAACTTAATCTTGTTGGTGATATTTTTCTAGGAGTTCAAAATTCAAGGAGTTAAACATGTTTACAGCAAAAGTCAGGTCAGCCTTTTGTCTTTCAAGAAAAATGAAGAACTCTTACTTAAATTGTTTAAAAGAAAACGTACCCAATCTCCCAGCCAAACTTTATCCAGCACCAGTGGTAACTAGATGGATGTCTTGGTTCTGAGCAGAGTCGTACATGAGTGAATATCTTAATCACATACCCATTTTTTTTTATGTGTGGGAGAATGAAAATTCCAATATTAAATTTTCAGACGTAAACTAGAAATTCAAATGACCTCCACTACTGAGTTCTGTCCAAAATTAATGAAATTAAGAGGCGATTTGGAAGGAGCCAGTTATCCATTCGCCCATCTTTTATGGAACAAATTAGAGGACTTAAAATCGTTACTTGAACACCATCGCCAAGGTTATTTTGACGTAAAACATTTTGATTGCTCACTGAAAACGAAGAAATTGACGCTACACTGAAGAAAATGCTCATGAAAGCCAACGACAAATTTGCTTGCTTCACAGTGCAGTTTTCCGTCATTTGCTAAAGCAGCATTACAGAGCATCTGGAGTCCAACAAACAGCGTAGACGCAGAAGGATTATATAGCAAATATAATATTGTAGTAACATATCGAAGAACAGCTCTTAAAAGAGTCGAATGTCGAAATTACAACGATTAATTAATGTTTTTTGTTGTTTTACTCAACAGTTAAAAATAAATGCGAAATTCATGTTTTTTATTTGCGAAAATTCCGTACCCCTCATTATTATTTATATAGTGTAGGCTTGTATAATGCATACTTGTAAACTTAATGAAGTTGTTTACATGCGTAATGAGTTATTTAAGCTATAAATAATAAATTATTCATTGATAATGGCAATTGGCCGAAACGTTTCAACAAAAATAAAGTTTTTTACTTTAACGTACATTCATTTTTAAGATAGCTTGCCATAAAAAGCGTTATCATTTACAAAAATCATGCTGCATATAATTTTCATGCAAAACGATGCACATGCCATTCAAAATAATAATCTAAATGCTTTTAAACATTCCATTGTTAGACCTTAAACGATACTTTGTGCATATTTATGTTATTTATTCACTCCAGCAATATTAATTGAGTCAGTGTGATAAGCAAACCATTAGTCATAGTCAAGTTGTGGATTATTAAGGAGCAAAGCTGTGTTATGTTAAAAACATCTGTTAAAAAAAAACAGATTTTCAGAAGCTCACATTATATTTATAGATCGGCAAAAAAAAACAAAAATGCTTGTTTTCCCTCGGTAAATGTTAGGTTAGAAACAGTAAATCAAAAACTAAAACTACTCTTTATAATATAGTGAGGTTTGGGATAGTTCCGAATATAAAAATGACGGAGCGCTGTTGTCAGTTTTATATTTTTCCCAAAAATTCCGGAGCTTTTAAAATAATAACTTTAGAAATGAGAAAACCTCGAAAAATGTGACAGCTGTATTATTTGCGTTATAAATGAATAAGTTTGTTTGCAGAAACAACATTTCAGTATGTATACGGAAAAATACATAAAACATTGAAGAACAAGACATAAATGATATAACTTTATAAAGGAGACAGTCACTACTGATAAGTAATGAAAAGAGATTTCTCAGAAGAATAAAAAGCATAATAAGACCTAATATTATAAATGATGTAATAAAGAGAAATATGTTAAATTGTTCTAATAGACAGAAATCTTACAGAGTTAAAGGAAATCACGACGGGTGTACTCGGTCCACTTCTCTATTTTTTATCTTTTTCTTACGGTGCCTATCCGTTCCGGATGTTCGCGATCAACATGGCTATCCTAACTTTGCTTGCTGCTATTCTGAAAAGTCCGGTTGTCGATGTATTAAACCACATTCTCAGGTTTTGAAGCCAAGATAATCTTCTTCTCCCTGGTTCTCTCTTTCCAAATACCTTGCTCTGAAGAATGAGTTGCAACAAGCCGTATCTCTGTTCATTCCTCATAACATGGCCAACATATTCTAGTTTGCGCTCTTTGATGGTGTTAATAATCTCGCATTCCTTGCCTATTCTACGTAGGACCTCAACATTAGTCACACGACCCACCCATGAAATTCTTAAGATGCGTCTGTAATACCACATCTCGAATGCCTCGAGTTTTCTTAAGGAAGCTTCGGAAAGTGTCCAGGCCTCTACTCCGTATAATAATGTAGAAAATACATATCTAAAGAGAGAAATTTTGGTAGCAAGTGGTAAATCATGACTTCTGAAAAGAGACTTCATCATTATGAACGCTGATCTCGCTTTTCCTATGCGTTGTTTTATTTCACTGGAATGATCCCATTGGCTGTTAATGTTGGTACCAAGGTATGTGTAGCTGTCCACTCTGTCAATTGGATGTTGGTTAACCAAAAGCTGTGTATTTAATATTTCGCGCTTACTGACTACCATGCAGTTTGTTTTCTTCGTATTAAGATCAAGTTCGTGTTCTCTACTTATATCTGATATACGCGGCATTATTCTTTGCAAACCGTCCAGCCTATCTTCAAAAACTACTGCGTAGTCGGCATATCTAATGTTGTTTAGACGAATTCCGTTGACTAATACGCCTTCTTGTAGTTTTCCCAGCGCTTGCTCGAAGATATATTCAGAGTATATATTAAATAACACCGGGGACAGAATGCATCCTTGCCTCACTCCTCTATCTATGGAGACTGCCTCTGTCAATTGATTATCCACTTTAATATTGGCTGTTTGGTTGTAATATAAATTATAGATGATTCTCAAGTCCCTATCATCTAAACCCACTTCTTTCAAGATGTTTATAAGTTTATCATGTTTTACTCTATCAAATGCCTTTTTGTAGTCGATAAAACAAATATACACATCGCAGTTAACATTCCTGCATCTTTACATAAGCACTTGGACAGCGAATAGAGCCTCTCGGGTGCCTAAGGAATCGCGGAATCCAAACTGCGTCCATGATACTTGTTCTTCGCATTTTTTATATATTCTGCCGTGTATCACTTTCAAGAACGTTTTAAAAGAGTGGCTCATTAAGCTAATTGTTCTGTAGTCTTCGCATGTCTTGACATTTACTTTTTTTGGTATGGTCACGAAGGTCGAGTTTAACCAGCTTTGGGGTATTTTTCCAGTTACGTATATGTTGTTGAATACAGTTATTATCCATTGTATTCCCTGTTCATCCATAAGTTTAAGGAATTCTGCACAAAACTCGTCAGACCCTACCGCGTTACCATCTTTAGTTCTTTTAATAGCTGACGTGACTTCTTCAATGGTAATCGGGGGTCCTGTTTGGCATTCAGTGTCTTCAATGGTATTCTGCCTTTCATCTGCAAAAGTTACTTCCACATAATTCTTCCAAGTGTCTAGTTTTTCTTCCACAGTTAACAGTGGATTGCCTTGGTTATCTGCCAAACACCCAACTCTTCTAGGTTTGTAGAAGCCTGCGGCTTCTTTAACTTTTTTGTGCATATTAAATGTATCGTGTTTATGTTGCAATTGCTGTATTTCCGAACACTGTTTTCTTAGATGTGTATCCTTTGCTATTCTAATAGCTTTTTTGATCTTTCTTTTGTATAATGACATGTCTTGATCTTTGAACTTTCGCCTCTCTTCCATCATATCTAGAATCTCATTTGTCCTCCACGATTTCTTCTTAATTTTTGGTGGTTTGAGAAATTTCTCTCGTATGTCTTTTGAAACTGTATGTAACTTTTCTAGCTCCTGGTCCATTACATCCGATTGAATAACGGTATTCAAATTGTTCTGTATATACTGCTTTACACTATGTTCTGTGTGTTGGACTTTTAATACACTATTTTTTATACACTAGCGATATCCCAAAACTCGAAAATGCAACAATCGTAACATTTCCGGATGACAAAGCTGTTCAGGCAGTGGGAAATAATCATGAAGAAGCTGCAAGAAATCTAATTCTCGCCATTCATCTCTGTTGTTTGTAAGACGTTTCCACATTGGTCCTGCAGTTCTTTTAATATCGTTGCAGTCTTTGAGTGAGATATCCAGCATCTGTCGTTCCATAGCTCTCTGAGTTTTTCTGATCTTCTCCATGTTTATTTTAGTGAATGTCCAGGTTTGAGCTCTATATGTAGGAATTAAACACTTAGGTTCGCAGTCTTTGAAGTATATTTTTATTTTTAAGTACGTATGAGAGTCTTCCGAATGCTGCTCATCCCATTTTTACACGTCTGCTTATTTCGGTAGTCTGATTTTCTTTGCTTACTTTGACATTTTGACCCAGATATTTATATTCATCTACGTGTTCTATCTCTGTCCCTTCGATGTTTATCATAGGTTTGTCATCTTTGTTTGACATTAGTTTAGTTTTGCTGAAATTCATTTTCAGTCCCTCTTTTAGGGATTCTGTGTGTAGCTCCTCAATCATCGTATTCAGTGAATTCCACGTGTCGGCTATTAGTACTACATCATCTGCGTATCTACGATGGTTCAAGTATCTTCCTTTAATAGGGATTTCCTTATTTTACCAGTCTATTGACTTAAAGATATCTTCTAGAGCAGCTTTGGAGATATTGTGTCTTCTTGTCTTACTCCTCAGTTGATCTTTACTGGTCTTGTTTCAATTCCATTACCCAACGTCACTATCACTTCAGCTTGTTCGTAAATATTATGTATTAATATTCTGTACCTGGAGTCGATCCGGTTGTTGACTAATGCTTCTTCTAGTACCCACAGTTCTACGTTATCAAAAGCTTTTTCATAATCTATACAAGTCAGACATAATGGGAGATTGTCTTCGTTAGATTTTTCTATTAGGATTTTCAAAGTATATAAATGGTCACAGGTGCTGTATCCTTTTATAAATCCGGCTTGTTCTACTGGTTGATATCCGTCAAATTTAATTGTTAACCTGTTTGTAGTAATCTTTGTAAAGGTATTGTAAAGTTGTGAAAGAAGTGAAATTGGTCGATAATTTTTCAGGTCTGTGGTGTCTCCCTTTTTGTGTATTAGTATTGTTTTAGCAGTATTCCATTGTTCGGGTATGTTGCCTTGGAATAGACATTTATTAAATAGTATTTTTAAATATGTGATGCCTTCTTCTCCGCCTTCGTTCGGGATTTTTGCTAGGATTCCATCGCTTCCAGCAGCTTTATTCCTTTTTATTACTTTTACTGCTCTTTCTATTTCTTCGTGGCTTATTTTGTACATATCGGCGTAGAACTTTTCAAAATCCTAGATGATTGGACCAAAAATTGGAGGATAAAGTTTAATGAGAATAGAAATGAAATCTCCGAAAACAATTCAAAGAAGCATCAGAAGTGATTTTTTGGGGAAAGGAGGAACGATGGATAACATCTACATAAATATTGAGAAATACTGAGAAAAAAAATGAAAAATCTGCAAATCAGTCGAAAGATAATAAAGGGGCGTTGTGAGCAAGATACCAGTGAATATATGGCAACGAAAGAGTAAATATCTTCGGTAAAAGAGGATCTACAATAAATACTTGGGTCAGCGACACAATGAGAGCCTGGATCCCAAAAGGATACTCAAATCAAACATAGGGCAAAATGTATATTTGATGAAAATGTGCTAATAGGACGAAAATAATGCGGAAAATCAATGGGAATCGACTCAGGGGGCATCTGCGCACAATGTCATAGATCAAAGTTATTGCAAAATATAATTCTTGTATAAGCATTAAATTCTTTTTTATGCTGTGTCTATTATTATACCGTAAAATATTTTATATTTATTATCAGAAAAAATTTAAAAAATCACAAATAGTATTTACAAAACGAGATTATTAGTCAATGGTTAACAATATTAGGATTTATTACTATGCTACGATTTACAACTACATTTTAAAAAAAAATGGCGCGCGGCACTTGACTGAAAAACATCCGATATGCAGATGACAGCGCAGTTTTCACAGCGAATCCATTTAGACGATTTACAAACACTAATGAATTGTATAACTGAAGTCAGCAATAGGTACGAACTAGACTTGTTCAAATAAATCCATTTGAGCGTATAAAACTATTAAAAAATTATTTAAAAATTCCTTTATAAAAGTATAATATTAAAAACCCTATCGGGCTACATCACAGTACGTTTTCGGAATTAATAGTCAAACATGAGTGCTATCTGGATATACATGTTTTGAGCCACTAAATATATGGGTAAAAGCCCTTTAAATGTTGTTAAATTAACTTTGAATTACACTTTTTAACTTTATAAACTATGATGTTTAAGTTAAAATAGGAATAGATAACATATCAACGTAAGACTCCACTGGAGGTTGATAGTCCTGAGAGGAAGTGTCTGCGAGGACATGTTGATAGCTACTTACATCCAGAATGGATAGTCATAAATTTCGTACTTTGGTAGAAATTATGTACATTTTTTATAAGAAATAAACTATTTCAGTAACAGTCACCTAACTAATGGCCACTTGACAATGATCTACTACTACTCTCTTCTCCTCTCTCTCTTTCTCTCTCAATATCAAACGAAATTTACCAGTAGAGTATGCGCCACCTCTATTCATAGATAGCCAGGATCAGACTCATCTGTCAAATGTCATTCGTAATTTGTCAAAATATACGGTGTGACATACAGGCCGAAAAATGAAAGATTTACCATGAACGATCACATCAATCACTTATTTGCTATCTTTTTCTATAACAAATGTTTGTTAGAATTATAGTTTATTCGTCTTCCGGGTTTGGACCATGTCATTTGTGAGTGACCCAAAAGTGGGTTCATCTCGACGTTTTCGCTACAATTATATGTAGCTTCTTCAGGAGAAACAAAGAAAAAGAAAAAGAAAACAAAAGAACAGGAAGATGGGTAGTTAGCAACGGTAACTCAGTTACTCAACGCAACCAGAGGCGAATACTAACTACCAAGATGGGCATTTGGTCACAGTAACTCAACTACTCAACGCAGCCAGAGGTGAAAACCAAATGCCAGGACAGGGATTCACGTCCAACAGCTCAGAACACTAACGCGTCCAGAGGCGGGGACTGAATCGCCTCTCGACGCGTTAGTGTTCTGAGCTGTTGGACGTGAATCCCTGTCCTGGCATTTGGTTTTCACCTCTGGCTGCGTTGAGTAGTTGAGTTACTGTGACCAAATGCCCATCTTGGTAGTTAGTATTCGCCTCTGGTTGCGTTGAGTAACTGAGTTACCGTTGCTAACTACCCATCTTCCTGTTCTTTTGTTTTCTTTTTCTTTTTCTTTGTTTCTCCTGAAGAAGCTACATATAATTGTAGCGAAACGTCGAGATGAACCCACTTTTGGGTCACTCACAAATGACACGGTCCAAACCCGGAAGACGAATAAACTATAATTCTGACTCTGGCCGTGGAAGCCTACGATTTCAAATGTTTGTTATTTATAGAAAAAGACAGCAAATACAAAACAAGTGATTGATGTGATCGTTCATGGGTAATTAAAAACGTAAAGGAAAGCTGGATGAAATAACGTTGTGAAGAATTGGAATCACTAAAAGAAAAGGGAGACTAAAAGGGAGAATAAAAAAGCACGAGTAAGACAGAACAAATCAACCAACACAGAAGAATTTTAAATTTTAAGAGGGGTGCAACAGGGGTGTATTTTGTCTCCTATGCTCTTAAATCTCTATGTGGAAAACATTTTTGCAGAGGCACTGGAAGGCTCTGAGTGTGGAATAAAGGTAAATGAGTTCCCGATAAATAACATTCGTTACGCGATAATAACAGACAACGAACATGATACGCAGTTGATGTTAAATAAAATAAACACCGTAGGAAAAATATATGGCTTGAAGATAAATGCTGGAAAAACTAAATGCATGGCAATAAGAAAACAACGCAGTTTTAAGAATACAACTGCAAGTAGATAATGCTCCAATCGATCAAGTGAAAACATTTAAATACTTGGGAATGATGATGAATGACCAATGGGATCCTCAAAAAGAAATAAAATGCCCTACCTAACAAGCAAGACAAGCTTTTATCAAATTTAAACCGCTACTATGGTCCATATTATTATACGGAATGGAAACATGGACGTTAAGAGTACGTTCTATTAACAAGTTGGAGGCCTTCGAAATGTGAACGTTGCGAAGAATGTTCCGCATACCATGGATAGATAGGGTGAGAAACGAGGAAGTCCTAAGAAAGGCAAATACTGAGAGAGAACTACTAAATTTGATCAAGGTACGAAAAATTGAATACCTCGGCCATATTCTGAGAAGAAAAAAATACGCAATCCCTCAACTAATCATCCAGGGAAAGATTAAAGGCAAGAGAGGAGCAGAAGAAGACACGGCACTATAAGAAGAAGAAGTTTAGGACCAAAATTTTTTTAACATTTTATAAAGGCTGTAATCATGAAAAAGACAGACAGTATTAAGCGAAAAATGTCAGCTTTACGTCAAAATGTATCTATCCATCGATTGCAGAATCAAACAGAATATTTAAAACATATTCTTCGATTTAATTTTAACTAGTTGACTGTTATATTTGTTAATGTACGATTATACAATTGAAAATTCATAGCATAGTAATAAATAATTTGTTAAACAATCTTGTTAAAAATTTCACCTACCCACAATTGAACCTATCCGTGTTGAGTGATTTTTCCAAGCGCAAGACATTAGTGTTCCTGTAGTGTCATTCAAAATAGCACATATCTCAATCTGTACGTCCTATAAATAAAAGAAATAAAAGCATGCATAAATCTATATGAAAGTATAGTAAAGCTGCATTCAAATGTAGACTAAATATTTAAAATGGACTCATTGATATAATTAAAAGGTGCTCGCGCGTAACGCTTAATCCGAGTGTACAGATTCAAGACATTTTTGTTAAACCTATGGTGATACCCATCATGCACATTCCGTTCATGTGTGTGTGTGCTATAGTAGCATTGTGCTTAAAATTTATTATACAACTCACCAACAATGGCACCAATTCGGCACTGACGATTCAACCAAGCACAGGACATTAGAGTGCCAGTGGAATCGTTTAATATTGCCATGACTGATATTTTGAAGTCCTGAAATACACTTTAATATGTATATTTTGATACACCAGTTATTAAAAAAATATATAAAATGGTGAGCAAATGGAATTTCGATGATCTTACCTTATGTTTGCAAATGATAAATCACTACAGATTGATCTTTTTTTAATTTATTCTTAAACTATCTCTATATAACCTGTATATTATATTGTATTGAAGCCAGAGCTTTATAAACACCGGCTGGATGAATGACCTGCAACTGCGGCATGACTTATAACATCGAACATCTTCGATGCGTCCGCACTTCAGTCGAATATTCGAGAACGTCGTATGTGGGGCTGTAAACAATTCGGAAGAATAATCTAATTTTTGGATTCTTCAATTGTTTACCAAAATGTTCTCGAATGTATTATTTACTTACATAAAGACCAGTTACTCTTCATCAATCAGCCAATCGCGTACACTGCTGGACATAGGCCTCCCTCACTTCTTTCCAGTGTTCTCTACACTGGGCCGCTTGTAGCCAGTTTCCCGCTACACGTTTTATATCATCGGTCCATCTAGTCGGTGGTCGTCTTCGGCTTCTTTTATAGTTTCTGGGCCTCCATTCCATAATACGTCTTGTCCACCGTCCATCTTGTGTTCTGGCTAAGTGCCCTGCCCAGTTCCACTTAAGCGTCGTGGTTCTTTCGATGACGTCTTGAACTCCTGATCTTTGTCTTATTTGTTGGTTTGTTATGTGGTCTCGAAGGCTCACGTTCAGTATTGCAATGCTGAACGTGAGTTACTCTAAACCATATTTCATTCTCGGTCGTGTTTTTAAAATGTTTATTTCACAGTTCAAAATATATTCAAATCTTTCTGACACAATAAGTTTATTGTTTACAAGATGGTTAAGAGCAACCGTCATTATCGTCACCTTTAGGAAATATGGATCGTAACTAGTCTGCCCTGTCCATGTCTTTACTAGTTTGTTCATGCTTTTCTTAGTCCTTTGATCATTTTCCATATTTCTCTTTGTGTTCCGTACTTTATATCGCTTCCTTGCTTTCTTTTACAATGGGTAAGATTCTAACCTGACCCATCAACCCGATGGTTAATAGAAAATATTTACTTAAATAATCGAATACAGACAAAGATAAATGGAAAACTAACACAGTGTATACCAGTACAAAGCGGAGTCAGACAGGGTGACTCGTTAAGTTCACTTCTCTTTAATATAATAATAGACAGTTTTAATATAATAAATAGTACAGTTAGTACATAATGGTCATGGCTATACAGAATGGGGAACAAAGAAATCAAAATATTATGTTATGCAGACGACGCCGCATTAATCGCCGAGAGAGAAGACCAGCTCCACAGATTAACACACATCTTCAATAAAAAGAAATACAATGTGATAATATCAGCAGAGAAAACCAAATGTATTCTTCTCTTCTTAGAGTGCCGTCTCCCTACGAAAGTTGGCAATCATAATGGCTATTTTTATTTTTGAACTTGCTGCTCTAAACAAATCAATCGATCTGCATTGATACCAATCACGTAGATTATTCAACCATGAGTTCTACCTTCGGCCAACAGATCTTCTTCCTTGAAACTTTCCGTATTATGAGTCTCAAAATTTCATATTTTGGTCCCCTCATCACGTGGCCTAGATATTCCAGTTTTCTGGTTTGTATACTGGTGATTAGTTCTGCTTCTTTATCAACACTCTCCAGTACTTCTTTATTTCTAATTCTATCAGTCCATGATATTTTTGATATTCTGCGTTATAGCCAGATTTCGAAAGCCTCGATTCTTTTTAAATTGTATTTTTTTAATGTTCAAGTCTCAACTCCATATAATATTATTGAAAATATATAACAGCGAATGGTACGTAGTCTGATCTCCAAATTTAGATTTTTGCACGTTAGGAGTGGCTTCATTCGTATAAATGCTGATCTGGCAATCTCTATTCGACTGTTTATTTCTGCAGTATGATCATTGGTTTCATTGATCAAAGTTTCCAAGTACTGATATTTTTCTACTTGCTCTATCACGTTACCATTGATTGTCAATAGGTGATGTATATTTTGTGTTTTTTTTGTAATTAGCATGTACTTCGTTTTTTTTAGCATTTATATTTATTTCCATCTCAGCATTATTCATACTTAAGCTTTCGATAAGATGTTGTAGATCTTCTATACTCGGTGCTATGATCACAGTGTCATCCGCAGATCGTAAGTTGTTAATTAATTTTCCATTAACCGTAATTCCCGCTTTGATATTATTGAGCGTGTTTTGGAAAATTTCTTCAGAATATAAGTTAAACAAAAGTGGTGATAACACACATCCCTGTCTAACTCCTCTACAGATCCTCATTTCTTCTGAGTGTTGCCCATCAATTTGGACTATGGCACTTTGGATCCAATATAATGTTTGCACTATATTTATGATTTTACTGTCAATGCACTTGTTCATAAGTATTGATATTAGTTTTTCATGTCTTACTCTATCGAAAGCTTTTTCGTAGTCAACAAAGCACAAGTGTTGATCAACATTTACATCCCGACATCGCTGAATTAATATGTTGATGGCAAATAGTCCTTCTTGAGTACCCATTATTAGAGAGAAGGGAAAACATAAGAAGAGCATGCAATATAGAAGACATAAATGAGAATAAGAAGTATTGACAGACCAAGAAAAAGATGGTGCGATAATTTAAACAATTTAAGAGGCTAACATTGAAGAAGAAACAGGCTTTAAAGGCTATATACAAGAAGGAAGAAGAAGTGTTCCGTACAAGTCGTGTTCCATCTGTTTTGGGAATCTCTCTCAGTGTTCCCTTTTTATTTTTCAAACTTTTATTTATGATCCGTTTGTAGCGGTTGTATACCTGTTCACATTATGTTTCCGCTTCCTCTCTAAACCATGGGGTTTTCTTTTTTGATATGGTAGTGTTCGTTACTTTTCCCTCGTTCGTTACTTTTTGTAAATTCTTGTACAAAACTGATTTTTCTGTTGTACAGGAAATGCGCTATTATCTATACATATCCAAAACATTCTACAAAATAAATTATAGTTGTCACGAAATCGGCAAATATTTTTTAGGTAATTATTGTTTAATCAACGCCAACAATTTACATGTATTTACGTACATACGTAAAAAAACAACTCGACGGTGATATTTCCATTTTTAATAGTCACCTTCGTATACATATTTATTTTAAAACTCCATAATAAAAATTGTATAATGAGTAAGTATACTTTTATCGAAAACCCACATCGAGAAACTGGACATTAAGCTAGCTGTACTGAGTCAGTATAATTATTTTGTTGTGATACGCCACTTTTTATATGAATAATACTATTTATCTTCTATTAGATAAACACGCCAAGCAATTTTATAAATAGTTTGTGGTTTGTTCGGTTTTTTATAACAGAGGATAAAATGTTTATAATATTAAAAGAAATGATATGCACCTTCTTACAAAGACAAAATAAAAGGATTAAATTACCGAGTTTTTTTTTATAAAAATGGTATTAATAACGGTCTTATCAGTAAAACGTTGTTATAGTCGGCACGAATTTCGGAGGGAATGTGTAAAAATAGCTCATAACTTTGACAACAGAGAACTTAAACCAACGCGACGACGACGAAAATAACTATAGAATCATTTAAGATTAAAGAGCAACCCTATGATTTGTAAAAGAACAAATCTACGATTGATTTTATAGTCACTAATAGAAAAATCCACCCAAAGCAGATTCTAGATATCCGAACTTCAAACTCAGCAGACGCAGGGAGTGAACACAAATTAATACTATTGTTATGTTAACTTTATTGTTATCCTTGTTGCGAGATATATTTTATTTAGGACAGGTCTTATCTTGAATGTATCCGGGTGATGTCATCTCTTTCATTGAGACATTTCGGATGTTTTTCAATCTCTATGGCTTCTGCGATTATTCTTCGTTTATAGAAACGGATGGGGGAAATTTGAGAATTTTATCGATTTTATCAGTGACACCTTTGATATACAGAAGAAAAGCTTTCGTATGATGAGGGTCTGATTATTTGGAATGGGACTAAGCCAGAGATTTATACCTGATACGATTTTCGCGGTAATTTTGAACGAGAGCGTGTTTTAAAGACTGATAGTTCAGCGGATCTACTTGCATCACCACAAAGGCGTATTACTCTGTTTATCGAAAATCCACCCATATAAACCGTTACTTGCATATGCCTACTCCCATCACCTACCTTCAAGATTAATTCAGTCATTAATACCTTGTTTCCAGATCAATACGACCTTCTCGCATTGCATTAATAATGCAGTAAACAGTATACAAGTAGACTGAGACCCCAGAAACCCTGATGAACACTTCGGAGAAGAAGTCGAAAGCTCAGTGTATTCAAATTTGACATGGTTCAACCCGGAAACAGGTAAGTTTGATATTTTACAAGCAAAGCTATGCTATAAAGCATTTTCAACTTGAGTATAATGATATTCTCAAGAATATCAGTTCGTTCATTCAATTAAATGTGAAAAATAGCCTATAATGCATTGAGTTTGATTGGAAGATTAAAAAAAATTGAATCTAAAGCATTCATAACAGAAACTGAAG
Organism: Diabrotica balteata; assembly: GCA_918026665.1. Classification (NCBI taxonomy): domain Eukaryota; kingdom Metazoa; phylum Arthropoda; class Insecta; order Coleoptera; family Chrysomelidae; genus Diabrotica; species Diabrotica balteata. Next base: position 3,687,846 of record OU898281.1, on the reverse strand, counting down.
CATATCATAATAATAACTAGTAATACTAGTATAACTAGTATGTAATAGTTAGGTATTTTGTTTTTCCGAAGCATATTTCTTATCTGGACGCTTACGTAGCACCCTTCTAATATTTTTCCAATAAAAAATATACGGCTTCCCAATCACGATGAAGGTAAACACGTGTCAATGATAAACAGCTAAGAACATCTATTATACGTATCTGGGAAATGTAAAAATAAGCGAATCGTCACTGAAAGATATAAACAGTTACACCGCGATTCTTATCAATAAAACATCGCATGGGTTGTTTACAACATTTACGTCATAAATAAAATTATGAACCTATATTTACGTTAATCTAGCTGTACCTCTATATAATTATTGTTGTCTATTGCATTAAACTTAAAACCATAAAATGGCATCGTATGGTAGAAATAACATTTGCAAAATATCCCACATCAGGACAGAAAGTAATAAATAGGGAAGAAATCGTCCAGATTAGTGATTCTTTTTACAAATAATTATATGAAAATTCTTGATGTAGTATTGATCTCTTAAATGTTTCTATTTAATTTGACTTAAATCCGGATTTCTCGATGCGATCTTCGATTAACACAAAAAACAAACAACTTACCCCACGTCTTTCAATAGCTTCGTTCAACATTTGCACCACATCGTTTCCCACTACGTTAGAGCAATTGAATCCCTTGGTCCATCTTTCGAGGTAACCAACTGTCAATCCTTTCTGCGATAAGGGGAAACTGAATGTGAAACCTAAAGGTAGCTTTTGATCGGCTACTTGCTCCTCTTTGACGAAAATAGCCAGACACTCGGCGATGTGGTCGAAAAGTTGTTCGCCCGATCCTAACATGATGTGTTGGGGAATGGCGAAGATTTTGGATTTCATTTCGAAGTGTTCGCCGCTGAGCTCGATGAGGAGCACTCTGAAGTTGGTACCTCCCAGGTCTAGGGCTAAAAATTTGCCGTTTTCTGGAAAACACATAAAAAGAATATGTAAAATGCGGCATCACATACGATGAAAGAAAAATCGTGCAAAATGCCAAGTTATATAAAACATCATCAAATGTCTTGTGTGCAAAATGCAACATCATATGGAGGAAATGTTTTCGGCCTATCCTCCTCCTCCTAAGTGCCTTCTGTGTTCATATAAAATGTGGCAGAGGTATGTTAATTTCCTGACAGCATTATCACTTGGTGTTTAAAATTTTCGGCTTCGCCGTAACCTAAATTAGGGCCTTAGGTCTTCGCCGGGTGCCTTGTTGTTTTTTGCGTCTTTTATTGCCTGCAAAACTTCTTCGGTGAGAATGTTTATTTTTCCATCTGTATCTATTTGTGGGGCTCTTCTGTTCTCTGATCACCAAACAAATCTTTAAGATATTGCTCCCATATTTCTTTCTGTTTTTCAGGGTCTAATTCCATTTGGCTTTTCTTGTTTCTTACAATCGATAAGTGTTTGGGTTTCCATATTCCAGATACTTCTTTAACCTTTCTGTGTAGTTCTCTATATTTATGCTTCATTTGCAAATCTTCTACCTCTTTACAATTTTCTTTCATCCACTCTTCCTTAACTAGATTTATTTTTTCTCGATTTCCCTGTTGAGTTCTTTGTATCTTGTTGGGTTTTTGTTTTTTACCATCCGTCTCCACTCCATAATTTGTAAACTTTCGTTTGTCATCCGTGCTTTTCTATGTTTACGGTTTTCTTTCTGTATACTTTGGTCTGCTGTCTCCAAAGCAGTATTTTTAATTTTCCACCACATGTCTTCAATGTTTTCTTTTATTGTCTTCTCCTTAGTAGGAGCTATTGTGACTAACTGCGTGTCTATCATGTCTTCATACTTCTGTTGCTCTCCATGGTTAGCACTACTCCATGCTATTCTGTGACTGGGTTTAGCCTTGTCTACTCTTAGGCTTTTAATCGGATAGTGAAGACTACAGGATTGTGGTCTGAATTTATGTCACAGCTTGGGTACGTTGTTACATTTAGAATAACATTACGGAACCTTTTGTTAGTTGTAATGTAGTCGATTTGGTTCCTCACAATATTTTCTTCACAATCTTGAGGAGAGCTCCACGTGTATAGACGTCTTTTAGGTAATTTAAACCATATGTTAAGAACCACCAGGTTGTTCTCTTGGCAAATTCCCATTTAAATATTAATTACTTTAAAATGCCACAAGAAAATGACGTCAGAACAATAATACAGTAACTGTTTCGGTATTATGAAAAGGGTAAATTGAGTATTTTAAATCTTAATGCATATAAGATAAATCTCACCTGTTCCGTTTGGAAGATCTTGCACGTAAGTTGGAAAACATTTCACGATCGATGTTGGGTGTGTTTCTTTTTTCAAACCTCTGTGAACGTTTTCCAAAAATACTTTCATCAGTTTGTGTAATTTTTCATTGGTTAAAATTAACTCTCTGCATTTGTCTCTTATCTGAAAATAAAGAAAAATAGTTAATTTACAATAAATAACGAAGATTGTTTTGTTATACTATATGTATAATAAATGACGGATTTGACATTTGCATATGCAATTTCATGCTTATACTTTCTTGAGTGTTATTTAGAAGTTTTTATTACAATTTATAGAATAAAGAAAACACAAAAAGTCATAGAAATGCAAACTCGTTTTGATAAGGTGGTCGATAGCCTATTGAGGTATAGGCTACTGAAACTTCGTGAATAGGAGCTGCTAAAGCGACTTAGCATGCCCCAAATATGTTCAATTGTATACAGATCAGGCGATCATGGTGGCCAAGGTACATGGTTGATGTTATGTTGATTCATGAAGAATAACGAGTCTTTGGCAACATTCTTCTGTGAAAAATCGAGTTTTGGATGGTGTTTAGGTATGGAATTTTGTTTTATGTTTAGGTAAGAGTTTTGAATGTAACAGACTGGGGATGGGAGCTCAAAAAATTCCTATCATCCTTTGTATACACAGCCTCCTGCTCCACCAAGTGTTTTCACTTCAGGAGACGAGGTCCAGCCTGGGTACCAGGTAGCTAGAGGACCATTGTCGTTATCATATTTGTTTTCAGCGACCTAGAAAATCCCCGAGTAATGACGGTCAACTGATTTAGAATGAAATTAGCAAGAAACTCCAGGAGATGAGGTCCACCCGGGCACCAGGTAGCTTCAGGACCATCGACGTTATCATATTGATGTTCAAGGACATCGAAAACTACCCGAGTAATCACTGTCGATTGATTTAGAATGCAATTAACATGAAACTCCAGGAGACGAGGTCCACCCTGGGCACCAGGTAGCTCGAAGACCATCGTCGATGTCATATTCGTGTTCAGCGTCCTCGAAAACCTGTTACTAACAATATTGAACTCATTTTTGTCGATATTTTTCGAGTTGCAAATTTTTAATTTTTTATGCACGTTGGAAAAGCATTTTCCTTTTGCACAAGATGCTATTTTTAATATACCACAATGAATTTTATTCACAAACTTTCGTAACATCTTACTGCGGAAAATTGGTAGCCTTAGTTCTTCGTTGCCTAGTCTATACAGAGAATACTATCGTATTCTTGACTTACATCTGATATTAAATTATGCAAGGAATGTGTTAAAGCTGCCCTAAAAACGGATTCTTCTTTACTTAGGTATTTATTACCTATTCATAGTTAGTTTCGGTCATAAATATCCGGTTTTAACAGAAACTGCTCCAGGCTACCTGGTTCCAAAGCAACCGCTACATTGTTATGTTTTTATACCTCATTTTGAAGATAAACGACCTATAAATAGAATAAAAATTCATAAAATGTTGTGTGGTTTTTGAAATCTATAGGGTTTATACAGATTTTTTTGAAGACGTTCACAATTAGTTAAAATATTCCTTCATTTGACTCAAAATTAATTCAAATGTACTGTCAATACTCTCATGTGCATTCTATTCATATTGCACAAGTCACTAAATTCGGCTAAACAATCCAATAGAAAAGTAACAGTAATTTCGCAATGAATTGTATGAACATTTGGTAACGTTTTTTAACATTTCAAGTCGACTGGTCCTTCGGAATTTCCTAATTAAATGTTATACGACCGCACAGTTGAAAAATTCGAAATTATTTAGCATAAATTATGGTGTAGAAGTGGAACGAATAGTTCCTTTTAGTGTGTCGATTGTTTGGTTCCGACTCTGTTCGGAATCGGTTCCTTTAATTTATTTTTAATTTTATTGTTCTGAATTTCAATTTATGCCCACTCTACCGTTCGTATATTTCGTTCTTCTTCTTCTTTACGTGCCATCTCCGCGACGCGATCTCTATTTCATTTTGATGTCGAAATTTAAAAGCGACTACGCCATGACAATCGCAATCGCTAGCGATTTTCGTTCATTTCGATTTTAATTAAAACTGGGGATATTAACTTTATCATTTTGACACTGCTGAGAATTTGGGTTGGCACTTCTTGTTTATTGGCTATACGCTGCACAACGCTTGTTGAATGGTTGAATTTTTGTTTTGTTTCGTTATATTGTACGTATTTTTTTCTTGTTTGAGTGAGTGGAATTGAATGAAAATGGATGGATAGGCTGTCGGTGATGGTGGTACTAAATTGTCTGTAGAACAAAAAAAAAATCATGATGGCTTTTTTGGAGGACCATCCTGATTTTGCTAAGGGCTATTTATGACATAGACATAAGACATAACCGGTGACATAACCATCTAAATCATTCCATTTGTTCGAATTATTATCTCATCATTTCAAAAATACGATGATTACCGATCATTTTCTGACATTTCAGTCGAACCGAGTTCGTAATCACTTTTTGGCTTCGATACGTATTCGTATCGAGTTTGCCTTCGTTTCGTTTTGTGACTTCGTGTTCGTATCGGAATTTCATAATCTCCAGAAGTTGAAATTAATTTCGATAAATCAAAAATTAGTGACGTCCTTTCGTTAGTTCAACTGAAATCTACAAGGCTCGCAAAGTCGCATTTCGACGTCGCCATATTAATGTCGACATGAGTCGAAATCTCAATTAGAATCAGGGTCCTGATCTTAGATGCTCCCCCTCTGAATAGTCCGATTTATGTGCTTCCGTACCATTCCCTCAAGTTACGCAACCATGAGATTCTTCTCCTTCCTACACTTCTCTTGCCCTGGATTTTCCCTTGCATAATTAATTGAAGTATGTTGTATCTCGGTCCATGATATCTAGATATCTGATATATTTAGGTAGTAATTTGCAACTTTGAAGATGCTATCCTACTACTAGTATAGTAGTTAATATCATTGTCGTATCACGACCATAATAATAGAATCGATATAGATTCGCACAATCAGTACATGACGATAATGACATATAGCTGACCATAGATCTAAAGAAAAGATACGTTTCTTTAGTTTTTGTCACTGTTTTTGTTGAGCGTCGACGAAACAGTTCAGTAATGTTCGGATCTAATCTGATTTCTGTGTTGCTGAATCGTACCCATTGAACGATTCCTTTAGCTTGACTCACCTCTATTACGGATGGCGACATGAGAGACCAGCCCGCTTGTTAAAAATGCTTGCATTGTCACGGTTGGCTTTTTACAACCTTTGAACAGGTTAGAAATGCGACATTTATAAGATATACTACGCATTAAGTACATTCAGGTATGGATCTGTCATTATTTTAATCGACATTGCATCATGAATGTTATATTTGAAATTTAGTTGTTAAAAGTTATGAAAGGAAGAAAGCAATATGGAAAAATTACAGCGCTATAGATATTAGTAATAACAAATAAAATAGTCCGATGATTCAAGATTCTATATAAATGAAAGATAAAATATATGGCCGAGAAAAAAACGATGGTACTGAATAGTAGTAAAGAATAAAATCTAGCAATGGGAAAGACGGTTCTATGAAACAAGTCATATTGCAAATATCCCAATTTTCCCTTTGCCGTAACCTACAATCTTTTATTTCTGTTGGGAATAGCTGTTGGGAAAAATACATTGTTATAGTGCTATCAGCAAAACTCACATAAAGATAATAATATATCTAAAAGTTTATGGTTTCACAAATTATAATACAAAAGATTGCCGATAAATATTAGTTCCTATAGCTATTTATCAGGGATATTAGATGAAATTTGATAAGATACTTTTATTGATTTAACTGTAATTCTGTAGAGAACAAAAATATGAATGGTTACTGCCAAAAGAATATAATTTTATTTAGCGTAAGACATTTTGACACATTTAAAAAGATTTCTTTTCAGTTAATGCATTTTTTTTTCGTAATCCTTTCATTTGGTGTTTCTTTTTTGTGGATAATTCCCTAATCACTGAACAAACTACAATTAGGCGCGAAATAATACGGAACAAAAACACGAACATCTTCACTATTTGGAAATCTAAATAGTGAAGAAACTGGTGAAGACTGAATAATAATTCTGATATTTTTAAAATGGTTATACAATTATTATATTCTTTTGATAGATACTTAATGTCAAAAGTTCCTCTGAGATACAAGAGCTTTCATATTTGTAACGTATATTGCAAGAAATATCTTCGATATGCGACAATTATTTCGAAAAGGTTTTAAATAGTGTTTTAAGATTTACAGATTTTACAAACCGAATATACGTGTAATATCGAAAATATATTAATTTTTTTACAGTAGCGAAAATGATAATTAGGACAAAGACTGCACGGGTATATTAATGACTAGTGACTATAGTGTTAAATATGTACATGATGCTCCTATACATGAACTGGTACTGTTCGCAGTATGGTTTACAAGTGTTCAACCAAAGTGTAGGTCTAATCCAACCAAAAGTAGGATAATTTCAGAGAAAAACTGACCCAGTACAAGTAAAACTGTAAATAAGTCGAAAAGACTCCCGCATGCTCCAAAATCAATAAAGTCTTGGCGAGGGGTGGTAAAACTTGACGAGTGGTTCGACTAATTTTGTCCTTATAATTTTTAAATGCACAACCTTCGTTGAATGACATTTTAAATCCTTTAGGGTGCTATCAAACGTTAAGAAACGCGTTATATTGTATGTCGATAAATTTCTTAGTTTTAACATAAATTTTCTACACTGTAATACCTTTATATCCAACGTGCTTGTCTAATAAATATTATTGTGTATTATATATACAAACGTGAAAAATCTTTGCAATTTGTTAACAGTAAAATTGACGGCAAAGCAATACATTAATCGTTATTTCAAACAATACAGTAATAATAGATGAATGGCTGGCTATCTATTATTTAGTTGAGCACTGGTAAATGAACTATGTAGATACCTGGTTCTACGAGACTGCATTGAAGTCGTGATTTTGCAATTACAGCTTGAGGTTGATGATTGTAAACAAAATAGTACACTATTTATGTGTTGTTTTAAACGTACAATTCATAGAAAAAAAGGAAAAATGTACAGGAAATCATTCTAAAATATGTAAGGGCTTGTCAGAAAAAAATATAACGTTTTAACGCAATTTAGGGAAACTTGGGTCACAGTGAACCATGTTAAGGAGCGATCTCATAGGGTAGTGTTCTTCATATCAGCGAAGATAAATAGAAAATCCGTAATAGAAAAAGACAAAATATATAAACGGTAACAAACACAACGTGGAATACCCTATTTCTTTTCAATTTTTGAGGTTTACGATCCCTGTGAAAGAACAAAACTGTCTATTTATGGTCGGCACGTGCTATCCCGGTAAATCGTCCCGGTTCAAAAGAATCGGAAGCTGATTAAATCGCATGTCAATCGCTTCAGACGCGGCTAGGAGAGGTTCGGTCAGTGTCTTGTAATTTTACTATGAAGTGATGTACTAGGAAGCTGTGTCGGAATTTTATTATTGTATAAATAACCCAATTTACTAAAATTTTTACCGGGAAACACTGATGGCGTACAACAGACTTAAACTTTAATGCTTTCCATCTGAATGGTCCGACTACATTTTGGGGTAGGTCGAGAGCATTTATTAAAAAGTAAATATTTACTAATTTTACAGTAACGTGGAATGCCAACCTTTGTCTCTTTTCTGATCGTTAATATCTATTTTCTGTTTCTCTTTACCGACGTAAACCAGCGAATAGCGCTATTCCACGAGCTGTCTGATTAGAGCTTTACAAATTTGAGTAAAACCTATTGAATTGGCGAAGGAAAATGGTATGACAAGAGTTCCTTATCATTCTACCGGAAAGATGCAACCCTTAGACATTTTTATTTACAAATCTTTCCAAACTGCCTACAATGCAGATGTAGACAGTTGGATGATGAGGAATCCAGAATCCTCTAACGATTTGAGGTAGCTGCTTACGTTGGGGATGCCATATGGTATCTCAGTCAAATATTTTAGTGCCTTTAAGAAGACCAGTATCTTCCCGTACGATAGAAGTGTTTTTACCCACATAGACTTTTTGCCAAGTGAAGCTACTAACTGAAAATGATGGAAATACTCCAGATGGGCAAATCTTCAATACAGAAAGTGCACTGGCAGTTAGAGCATAGTAGAAGTAGAACTCCTGAATCTGAGGCAGAAATATCTTTGAAATTTGTAACTCCGGTTCAATTCGGACGGCTGCCAAAGGTTGGGCCGAGGAAAAATAACAGACAACCAAAAGGAAAGAGACACAGACAAATCTATGATAGACACAGACACCCCAGAAAAAATGGAAATTGAGGAGCGCGAAGCAGAAAAGCAGAGAGAGGGAGGAAAGCGCAACTCATAATAAAAAAAGGGTTTCAAAAACCAGAAGATACAACAGATGAAGATACGGTCAGTGTTCATTGTGAGGAAGAAGACTATTATGAAAGCGGTGATGAAGAGAATCTTATAAACTCCGAGGCTTTTAAGCCATTAGAAAAATTACCCAGTGACGGAGACTGTGTTGGTCGAATTCAAATGGAAGAATCTTGATTTATTACAAAAGGTCGAGGAACAAACAGTAGAAGTACGATTTTAAAAAAAATTATAAAATGGAAAACAGATTCCGTTTGCCAGACGTTTTAGACTTATCTCCGGTTGCACTGTCAGACATAAAAATGATATTACCACAACCATCTATCTGTTTACTGGAAATACTAAACGACAACAGTCATTCTATTCATTCAAATTCAATTTTACTCACTCAAATAGACATACGGTAGCTTGTAGTAGTAGTGAGTTATTTAAGGTTTTGCTATATCATGCGTTTTCTTTTCTTCAATAAACCTGGTGATTTTCTGTACCTCTAATGGGCCCTGAAAAAAACATCCAAAAGCAAACTCGACACATTCGAAAGGAAAGGAGAATACTAGGACCTGTGAGGGAAAACGGAATCTTCAGAATCCCTACAACAACAACAAGGTTTATCAACTTTATAAGGAAGCACCACTGTCAGACTTCATTAGAATACAAAGATTGCATGGGCTGGACATGTGATAAGAATGGGAGAGAGGATAGGCTAGGAAAGGAGACAAGGCTCAATTTGAGCTGCAGTGCCTTAAAGAAGAAGAAACGTCTGGATGGATCCTGTTTCGCTTATGACAGTAAAAGTTCGTATCATATAGCATTTATCATCCAAATTTCCGACAATATGCATATTCTTTTCAGAGTTATGCCACTTCAAGTTTTTTTTTGACTGATTTGACTTCCGATCCAATGTGAGAACTGAACAGAACATGCCTACTGGCAACCTAAATATTGAGCATAGCATAATAATAATCAAATGGACACAAAGTGACTATAAGAAATTGATGGAAAGCAGTTAATTTGGTCGTACATAAGCATTGTATTAAAGACAGTAATGTAACAGCGGTTAACACATAAAATTCTGTTCAAAGAAGTGACTTTCCATGTATTCCACAGTTCATAAACCACTTTGTAGCATCATCACGGAAGTTGAACATTTATGTATGACAAATTGATAGCAAAAATAGAAAGGAACCGAAAAATAAGTGCTTATGACAAAAGATATATCATTATATCAGATTATTAAAATGATAACAAAACTAATTGGAATAAAGTGTGCAAAATGGCCTAAACTGGCATTAATAACAGTTCGATAAGAGAAGGTTTGTTTATTAGATACTTTCTTTTTGCTGGCAACAATAATAAGCACTCGTTAAAATCTATATAAAATAGCTAAAAGTGTCCAATTAAGTATATACCTGTCTAGATCACAGACTTTCTTTGATGTTATTATGATGATATTATTATAAAATAAAAGTCCTCTAAAGGCAGACAGTACTTCATTTCTATTAATCTATCCACTTGATATCGGATTGTTTGCCCTTACTTGAAATTGAAAATAAAAGACAATCTATCAAAAACCTGACGCAACCAATTAGCAAAAATGTACACAATTATTATACCAACACAATATACAAAAAACTTGATGACAAGAAACTCAAATAACCCTAATTTTAAAAATCAAGGTTAAACAATCCTATATTAAATAAATGACGTAGTAGCATGTGCTCTATAACGAAAAATCGATATACGAATTTGTTCTAAAATCTAAAAATGCAACTAGTTCAAACGTACCAAAGGTGTGGCTTGGATGTTCCTTTTGTAACCCATTTTAGACTTGTAAAACACTACAAACAACAAAAAATACTGAACTGGATACAATCTACGTATTATAAACGTAGACACGAAACTGAGCTTACAATTTTGCCGGTTCATGCATCATTCACTTATTCCGAAAGAAATCTAGCAGAGGGGGAAGAGATACTGGTATGTTCCGTCTTTTTCCAACGTTGTCAAGCCTCTCTGCGAGCGCGCTGTGATTGGTCGAAGAGAAAGGTGTGTCGCCGTGGCCCACGTCACGCGTTTCTTACCTTTGCACAATTTTGTGCAATTTTCCCAGAAGAAATTTAAGTTTACATGCCGGAATGCACGAAATGTTAAAAAAGTATCAAAAAAGACGTTTAAGACAAAAATGCGATGTTTAAATGCGTTATCGAGAACGGATATACTTTACTTGGAGTTATTTAATATTTTTTCTTATCGTGTGTATTTCAGGCGAACTGTGATAGGGTAACATTGATATAGTATCGCATAAACATTGATTAATATAATTAAATAGCATAAAACTTTTTCGACAGAATTTAAAACGCAATTAATTCTATCATCTAGGTTTAGCCTGTGGTGAAATATAACTTTTGGATTGGATTATGCTTTATTGTCACTGAAAATTGTATAATTTTATGGACAACGCTTACAAAAAGTCAGAAAAATAACAATAACAATTTAAAATTTACTAAAATTACATAAATCGTCAACATCGCAAAATAAAAATTAATAAAATACACAATCCATTGCAAAATTTAAATAAATTGCAAATTGCTTAATAAAACCTTACGGACTAGTTTACGAATACGTTTGAGTTGCTTAGTGCCGACTATAAACATCCTGGGTTAACCGATAATAGTATAAAAGGCCCGGTTTCAGGTAGCAATGGTTTACCTGAGGTACAAGGTTTTAACAATGGGCCAAGTCAGATAAATTTAATAATATTTACGACCACATTAATTGAAGTCAACCATTTTCTGCTAAACAAACTTTACTAGTACCTTAACGTACCGTAATTTCTTAGTTATTCATTAAGAAACTCTTCCACTGAATAATATGGTATTTTATATAGATAAGCTTTTGTGAATTTACGGAATTTAAGGAAAGAAGTTGTAGATTTAAGTTGCAACTGGAGATGTTTGTATAATTTGTTTGTCGAATATAAAATAGATTTCTTTACCAGCTCAGTGGACGGGATCGATAAATACACATCAAAGGTTGAATTTCTGGTAGAGTAGTCATGATTAGGTGTTTGCTAGAAAAACATGTAGGTGTTTACGAATTAAGCAACCAGTTTCTAGAATATATAAAGGGGGAAAAGTTGAAATTCCGTGATTTTTAAAGTAGTTTCTGCAATGTGTTATTCTACTGAGGCCAAAAAGATACCGTATTGCTCTTTTTTGAAATTCAAAAATAAAATGAGATTGGGCAGTTCTACCAGAACCCCAAAAAAAGACCATATCGAAGATGCGACTCGAACAAAGAAAAATATGTTATTGTGGAAGATGCTAAATTCATTTCCTTCGAAACAGATCTTATTGCATAGCAGGCTGAGGCTAGTTTCTTACTTAACAAATCGATATGAAGAGACCATTTAAGGTTGCTGTCTATAAAAATACCAAGACATTTTACGGAATCAACGATACTGGTATGGTTGTTATTAAGAAGCAAAGGTTGAAGAGTTCCTTTATATGCTACTGTCTTATCCACTTTAAAAGAGAGTAAATTAGAGCCGGACCAGGTTTTTATTTTAAGTAGATCAAGTTATAGTTGCATGAAGAGTTGCAATATTAGAGTTCCTCCAGGTGATACTGGTATCATCAACAACAAGAAAAATTTTTCCTTAGTGATGTCATTTAAAAAGATAAGGATCAATAGAGGACCCAATACTGAACCTTGTGGTACTCCACATACAATGCTTTTATGACTAGAGTCAGTATCATTTGCTCTAACTAGTTGTTTCCTATTCCTCAAGTAAGATTGGAACCAATTCAAAGAAATAACTCTAAGGTATAAATTTAGTTTTTTTTTATCAAAATGTCGTAATTTACACCAGGAAAAGCTTTGGCACAGTCACAAAAAACAGTGACAGTGTAAAGATTATTGTTTAGTCCTTGATAGACCTCATGTAGTACAAAAAACATAGCATCTCTCGTACATTTATTAGATAAAAATCCGAACTGACTTTGTGATAAAATGTTTTTTTTTTTTATTTTCTATAGATTCTATAGATACCTCGATCAGCTTCATTTATATTTTATTTAATAAAAATTGCGTGGTCTATCATTTTGACAGATCTAGCAATCAACATTGACATAATAAAGATTAATTTTTTACCTTGATCGTCAGTCCTTCGAGACCAAAATGCGATTGAACCTCTGAAAATCATACGAACAACCTGAATTTCTCTGAAAATGTCAATTTTTGGACCCCAAAAACACGCGCAAAAGTTAGCTACTTCTGCCCTCGAACTTCCCCCTGAAACTTCTTCATAGTGTGGGGAACACTACCTTTGAAAAAAAAGTAAAATTTGATGATACAATTGATCACCACCAATATTTCGACTGGCAAAGTTACATCTAAAGAAGTTGCCGATTTCCTGCTGAATGTCAAAGAAACTGGCAGTCAACAAAAACTATAAGTTTATTTCAAATTTCTCTTCAACTCCTGGAAGTTGAGAAACATATAAAACAAAATCATCAATTTTGCTTCTCAAAACATCACAAAAGTTCTCATGACTAAAGATAAAAATAACGAGGTGTTAATAAAAATGGAACGAGAGCAGGGAGATGCGCTGGCGTGTCAACTTTTTAATGTCGCCTTAGAAAAAGTTGTACGAGACGCTAATTTAGATAGCAGGGGAACAATATTTAATAGATCAGTCCAAATTTTAGCATATGCAGACGACGTGGACATTATAACAAGAACTAGGGCGAGAACTGCGGAAATCCTAACCGAGCTAGTAGCAGCAGCAGAACGAATGGGGTTACATATAAATCAAAATAAAACCAAATTCATGGTGACTAACACAAACACAAGAGCTGGCAATGTTGACGCAATTTTAATCATCAATGACCAAAACTTCAAAGCAGTCAAAGAGTTCATATATCTAGGTACATCGGTTAACTCCAATAATAATACATCTGAGGAAATAAAAAGGCGAATAATAATTGCAAACAGGTGTTATCACGGTCTATCAAAGTACTTAGCTAACAAACGTCTGTCTCAAAAAACTCGTATAAGGCTGTATAGAACACGGATAGTCCCCGTTCTCACATATGGATCAGAGGCATGGACGCTAACTAAAACAGATGAATCCGCTCTATCGATTTTTGAAAGAAAGGTGCTACGCAAGATATTCGGAGCGGTCTGTGAGAACGGAATATGGAGGCGTAGATATAACTTTGAACTGCAGAATATCTACAAGCATACGTTTGGTGGTAAAGATATTACCACTACAATTAAGCGAAACCGCCTGCAGTAGGCAGGACATGTAACCTGGTCCCCTGAATCGAACGATAAAAAAGATTTTAACAGCGCAACCCGTGGGAATGAGAAGACGCGGTAGACCAAAGCTGAGGTGGATGGATTGGGTAACACAAGATGTGGAGCATATCGGAAAATGCAAGCAAGGGACAGAACAGGATGGCGTAGAAAGCTTGAGAAGGTCGAGGCCCTCTAAGGGCTGTAGCACCAAGATGATGATGATGATGATGAAAATTGCACGTGGATTAAGGATTTTATTTAGACCTTTGGATACTGATGTTTTGGTGATTTTAATGGAAAAGGCACAAAATTTCACAATCCGCAATTTGGCTAGTCTCTTCAGCAACTAAAAAGTTAGATAACCAAAACCAACAAACACCTTTATTGCATCAACTGCAGCAATTTGACTCTGAAGTTAAGTTCAAAATTATGTCTGGTCATTGACAATTAGATCTGAATTAACATTGCCAGTTCTTGTGTTTGCGTTAGTCAGCATGGATTTGGTTTTATCCACCAAACACACACCACAGAGAAAAACGAGTCTGGTGCCTATAAAGTTAGTTTTATTTAATATCAAACGAGAAGAGACAAATGCACAGGAAGAGCAACGATTAAATAAAATTGGACATTTGTGTTGTAATCAAAACTAAGTGACTTGACAAAACTGTATTGTTATTAACATTTAAAAGCCATTATATATTTAAATTTTGCTCCACAACTAATTTTTACAATGAATTATCTAGAATTTTTCTATAAATTACCTCAGTTTTTAAGAATTACTGATTCGGATAGATTACTTATCATTTCATAGAAAAGTATTTGCAATTTCATCACCATTTACACAATGGTATTGCTAATAACACTATTTTTTCGATTTCGTAAAACGGTAGATATGTGGATTACCAGTCATAATAAAATTAATAAATATTTACTTGGTAATTGTGTAACTAGATTGAAATGCATTGTGTATTACTAGGAAAATTTACTTTAGTGATTATTAAATAGACAACGGTTCGTAATATTCGTTATAATTATTCGATAAAAGCTATATCGCTCATTGAAACTACGCGTATATCCCTTTCAAAGATAAGCGCCTCTCATTACCTATTTTGCTTCATCAGGTTCCATCTCCTCGACGGAGAATAAAGATCAATAAAACAATCTTGATTTTATTTGTAGCTGAGTAGAGAAAACTCTGTCATCTGAAAAACACTGTCATCTGAAGAAAAATTACTGGAATTAGAAGAAGAGCTAAAATACATAAAATGGGACGTTATGAAGACTGTATAACTCTTAAATCAGGGCATCAACTTTTCTATATGGGAAACAAAGAAAAATAGGAGGAGTAGGACTTCTTATACATAAGAGACACACTAAAAATATTTAACAACTTAAAGGTATCAACCCAAGAATAATACTCTGCATACTGAAGCTTAACAAAAAAACCAGCCTTAAAATAATTCAATCCTATGCACCTACATCTACATACTCGGACGAGGAAGTGGAAACCTTTTATGAAGACCTAGAAAATGCAGTAAAACTGGCGCCTACTACACACAACCTAGTAATGGGTGACTTTAATGCTAAGTTGTAAACTGGATCTTAATGGGATGTAAACTGGACGGGAACGAAGTTGCAATAGGTCCCTACGGATTCGAACAAATAAATGAAAGAGGCGAAATGTTTTTGAGTTTCTTCGTATGAAATGGCCTCTTTGCAATGAATAGCTTTTTCAAAAAAAGTCCCCACAGAACATGGACCTGGCAAGTCCAGATGGAGTCACGAAAAATGAAATTGATTTTGTCTTACCAACAACAAAGTCATGGTCCATGATGTAACAGTTCTTAATAGCTGTTCAGTGGGAAGTGATCATAGAATGGTAAGAGCGAAGATCGTGCTAAATCTCCAAAAACAAAGATACAAAATAATAACAAGACACACACAATAGGATGGAATCCAATCTAAAACACCATGTCATTCCAAGAGTAAATTCTGAGATGTCTAAAGACAACAAATATAGACGTTATGGATGTCGAAACCTTAAATTATGAGAAAAAGCGCAATACAAATCCTAGGAGAGATAAGGAAGAAAAAATCAGCCAAGAGACAAAAAGACTTATGGAGTTACGAAGAGAACTTAAGAACAAAAACGATACGAATGCACGCGTACTACAACAACTTAATAAAGATATTAATAAAGCAATGAGAAAGGACGTACGACAATATAACATAAAAAATATTACAACGGTTGTCGAGGAAAATAAAAGTTTAAAGGTGCTGAAGAGATGTCAAGCTCTAGGTAAGAAGAACATTGTTAAGCTCGCAGATCGAAATGGAAAAGTGGTAACCGATAAAGATAAGATAATTAAGGTAGTTGAAGAATTTTACACAGAATTATATAGAGAAAGGGGTAAGAAAAACGGCACCAAGTTAGAAAAGTCCAGAATGTGGGTTCAGAGGATATCCCAGAAATAACATTCGAAGAAGTCTCAAAGTCATTAAATCGAATGAAAAACAATAAAGCAGCTGGTGATGACCAAATCTTTATTGAGGCAGTTAAAGCAGGAGGAAGGACAGTATTGAAAGCATTGACACAATTATATAACTTATGCCTTTCAAAAGAGGTTACACCATCTCAGTGGAATAAAGCTGTTATAGTAGTCATGCACAAAAAGGAAGATATAACAGAGCTAAAGAACTATAAACTTATTAGCTTGTTATCTCACGTGTATAAGTTGTTTATGAAGATAATAACTAATAGGTTGATATTAAAACTAGACTTCTATCAACCTTGCGAGCAAGCAGGATTTAGAGCTGGATACGGAACAAATGATCATTTGTAAACCATTAAGTCGTTGATGAAAAAACCAATGAATATAATAGATCCCTGATACTTGTCTTTGTCGACTGTGAAAAAGCATTTGATACGGTCAATCAAAGTGAAATGCTCCAAGCTCTAACACAATGTAGAATAGATCACCGATATATATCCCTCATCAGATACATATATCATCATGCTACAGCCTGTGTAAGACTTAATGAAGATACTGGGACCTTTCGTATTGAAAGAGGCGTTCGGCAAAGATACAACATGTCTCCTAAATTATTTACAACTTTGCTAGAATACGCTTGTAAAACAATAGATTAGAACGACAAGGGCATTAATGTAGATGGAAAATTTTTAAATAACCTTAAATTTGCAGATGATATCGTTCTTATTGCAAACAAATTTGATCAGGCACATATAATGTTTCAATAACTCTATACTGACAAAAAAAGAGTTGGTCTTAAAATAAATTTTTCAAAAACACAATTTATGACAAATTTAGTCCACAACAAAAATATCTCAGTAGAAGACAAAGATATTGAGCGAGTTGACTCCTATAAATACTTGGGCCATGAGATCAGAATAAGTTGAGGCAACCAAACAATCGAGCTGAAAAGAAGAATAAACCTCTCATGGGCTGCATTTGGAAAGATGAAGGTTATTTTTAGGTCTAAGATTCCAATGTGTCTGAAAAGCGAAGTATTCAATGAGTATATTTTGCCAGTGATGACCTACGGCGCAGAAACCCTAACACTCACAAGAACAACAGTGAGTAAACTACAAGTTGCGGAAAGTGCAATGGAGAGAATAATGTTAGGGATTTCTGTAAGTGATAAAATACCCAATGCTACTATACGCAAAAGATCGGGAGTAGCAGACGTTATTGAAAGGATAACAACACTAAAGTGGAACTGGGCAGGTCGTGTAGCAAGATCAGTTGATAACCGGTGGACAAAAACAATTTTGGAATGGAGACCCCGAATACAAGCTAACAGAAATAGAGGTCGACCCCCAACGAGATGGACAGATGACATAAAAAGAGTGAATACAAATTGGATTCAGATAGCGCAAAATCTGACTAAGTGGAAAAGCATACGAGAGGCCTATGTTCAGCAGTCGACGTTAGAGTTTCGTTGATGATGATGATGATGAGAGAAAACTCACTTTCCTTGATAAGTAGCACACAATCATAATTTTATCATTCAATATCCCAATTAATTTCTTTTTAAAACTGTTACATGAAAGTATGGAAAATGTTACATTTAAACTATGCAGAATTACTTATATAATTTAGAAATCGTAAACTTTACATTTGAAAAACAACATCTCTTATGTTATAAGAAAAATGACAGATCTGACAACAGCGCAAATACTCTATGACGATCAACCATTATAATACAACCACCATCTATAACAAATTTTATAAAATTGTTCTGTTAGCTGCTTCTGAAATAATTCAGTCGTTCCATATAGTTGCCTTGCGTTTTATATGATGATTCAAAGTACAAAATAGCATAGTTAGTTGCTATAAATTTGGTAGAGCTAATTACGTGCAAATTTTAAAACAAAAGCTACAAAGAATCGATAGAAACCTAAACATACAAGAAACTGGACTAATCGCAAAAAGGCAATGCACACAGTGGCTAAAGATGTTTTTGATATCTAATAAAACTATAAAAGAAATGAAGATTGGTTGGCCGACGGGTATAGCAGAAAAACGTAGCATACAAGAGCATGAAAATCTTCAGAAAAATATAAAAGTATGAGATGAGAATTTTCAGAAGTAAGAAGAAAGAGCAATGTGATGCAAATAAACAGTTGTAGAAAAACGAGCAAACCCAGAATAATAACCTATAAAGAAAGGGATAGCTCTATAACTAGTGACAAAGGGTAGATGGATCAATCAATTTGAAGAACTGTTTAGTGTCAACTAGAAGGAAGACCCGATACATACTCCTATAGTTGAAACAAATAAAAGGCACAAGAGTTAGTTACCAACGTAGAAGAAATTTGAGCAGCCATTTTAAAATTAAAAAATATCAAAATATCTGTTATTATCTAAGAATAACACAATGAAAACTTTTGTTTTCTATAAGATATCAACAAAAATAGCCATATACATAAAAAAGAAAGAACGTCAGCTGTCAGAACAAACAACTTAAGTAAATATATTCAGAACAACCAGAGCCAAAAGAAAAAGCCATTATACAGTGGTGTATATAAACTTAAATGTGACTCCCTAAGAACTTACATCGGTCAAACTGGTAGAACTTTTAACAAACATATCACCTTCTATCATTATTCTTTTAGTCACCAATTTGAAATTCTCCATATTCAAAATAAAAGCCTAAAGCTATGTTAATTAGAATCTATGGAAATTAATGAATTAAAAAATACAGATATTTTTGAGTTAACAATTTGAGACAAACAGTAATATATTGAGAAAATCCTAGAATTCGAATTATTTGAGGATATCAAAGCTGCATACGACTGAGTAAATGGACGTAAATTGCTTCAGGCCATGCTGAGTTTTAAATACCGCTTGAGCTTGTTAGAACTAATAGAGCTAACACTGTATAATCGAGAATAAAAATTGTAGGCAGTAAATTTTTAGAAGGAATTGTGACGTTTCAGCGCTATTGTAGGTCAAATGAGCATCAAATATATGAAAAGAAGCAGAAACAGTGTTATAGGAAAATATGAAATTATCTTGTGGCGGAGACACTACTTATAAAAAATCCGAGAGTATCGTGGCGAAGGGTGAAAAGTATACTATCTAGCTGTCTGGCGAACAGGTTACATCAACTGACTCTCTTAAAACAATTGACAGTTGACAGTACAATTATTAAATTTCGCGAGGATACATATACCCGAAGTCAAGAAATATACTGTCGACGAAATGGCTCGTGAAAACAACATTATTATACATCGCCTCCCTCCTTATCATTGTGAGCTGAAACCTATCGAGTTTATTTATACGGGCTCAAATAAAAAACAAGTGGCAAGAGAAAACTTAAGTTTAAAACTGGCAAAGTTGTCATTGCTTTATCGCATTCGCATTTCTGAGAATCTACTGCCTACAAATTTGATCCTCAACTATAGCAAAGATAGCAGAGTCAAAGTTCTCAGATTCTCAGATTAACACGAAGTTTTATATGCAGATGGCATAAACATCATCGCTAGTACAACTATTGCAATCATTAAGTGCATCTGCACTGAAAATAGGATTAAAAATAAATCTCGAAAAGACAAAATATATGTGCGTTATAATGCTGGCTAATGATGTTACGGCCACAGAAGAAACATAGCTTCAAAACTACCCAAGAAAATAAACTTACCATATTTAGAACACCAATAAGGTCAGTGTTATTATATAGAGCAGAAAATTCTGAGAAAACACGGAAGAAGTAAAGAAGCAATCATTTTTAAATACATCGTTGCATACCAAGGAAAAAATGTGGCAGCGAAATAGTTTAAAAATTTGACCAACTGAAAGAATTTGTTGCTATAACCTTGACAATATTTCAATAAATATAGATAAAATACACATTTTTGATAACCTACTGATTTTGAAATTATTATTTTGTTTAAACGTAATCAGAAAACTTATAAAAACACATCAAGAATTTTTAAATAACAAATATGTTATAAAATGTTTCTTATATAATATATTTTTTAATCGACACGATATTTATTAGCATAATCTAATGTTAATGAGGGTAAATACTATCTGAAAGTGTTTTCCATGGTCAAAGTCAATATACACTGCATGAATTTGTGTAGATGTTGGTTTTCGCCTCTCTAACTACTTGAATTATCATTTACTTTCCTACAGACACTTCTTATAAAGAAGGTATTTATTAGAAGCAATTTACGTATGTTGAACTCAGATACATGAATAAAAAAACTGCCAAATATTTAGACAGACAATTTCATCTAAAACAAAAATGTTCAATTTTTGAAATTTATCTGGCTCTAATTTGGCTAGTGCCACACCCACAAACGTTTTGTTCGTCGAATTTCTTGCCCCGCAAATGTTTCAAGAGCTTTATCTTTTGCACGATTACGTACTAGATTAATAAAAAAAAAGAGTGTTTTAATACTCTTCGAGATAAGATCAAAAGATTATTTTTAGTGTGGAGACGATGATTAATTAATATTATTATCTCTTTACACTTTGATCGAATGATGATACAAGATTTAATAGGAATAAAAACTAATCATATCTGCTAATGTATATGAAATATCAGCTAAAAATAAAAACTGTTCCAAGAGTTACTTAATGACGATTATTCTAAAGTATTGGAATGCAGATTATCCTAAAAGTTGATATAGCTTTACTCTTTTTCATCCATTTATAGTGAAGCAGTGGCGGTGTCCACGATTAAAATAGTTTTAGAGTTAAAGGAGACATGAAGTTTCTCTGTTACATGTAAGATGTGTAGCCAATTTGATCCAGTTCGGCAAAACAAGAATCAAAAGTTCTCTTATCCAAGCTTTTAAAGCAAATATTGCTAAACGCAATGAAATTGATAAAAAATAGATATAGATCATCATCATCAGTGGCATTACAGCTCATAATGGGCCAAAGCCTTCTTCAGAACAATCATCCATTCGCCCCTGTCTCTGGCAATTCTTCTCCATGCTTTAACTCCGATGGATTTTAGATCATCCTCTATGTTATCTTGATACTTTAGTTTTGGTCTTCCTCTGGATCGTCTTCCCACTGATCCTCTTCGCCACAAACCGTGTTCCTGGACTCCTCCATATAGTTTCCTTAGAATATTTTCTCTCGAAACGTCTAAGCAGTTCTTGGTCGTTCTGTGTAAGTGATCACGTTTCTGATCCGTATGTTAACACTGGCCTTATTACTGTTTTATATATGGCAATTTTAATTTTTCTGGGTAGTTTTGGGGCCATCTATTTCCTCAAGCCATAATAGCACTTATAGGTAAGCACTATTCTTCTTTTAATTTCTTCGCTATTATTGTCTTTGGTCAGCAGCGAGTCCAGGTAGTTGAGGGTGTCCACACCTTCCAGTTCCAGATCATCAATAAGTCTAGATATCTGGTTGCCTGATCTAGTACAATACATATACTTGGTTTTCTGTGCGTTTATTTTTAATCCCATTTTCAGTCCAGACGCATTTTCAGTAATGATCGAAATGCTTCGATCAGAGATTCTGTGGACCTAGCAATAATGTCTATGTCATCTGCATATCCGACCACTTGTACAGATTTATTAAAGATGGTGTCATTCATATTAATATAGCACCCTCGAATTACTTTTTCTAGTGCAAGGTTAAATAAGAGATACGACAGTCCATCTCCCTGTCTCAGTCCATTTTTACAATGGAAGGGTCTTGAAAAGTCGTTTTGGATTCTGACTACACTCTCTACGCCTGTGAGTGTAAGTTCTGTTAGTTGAACAAGATGAAGCGGCATTTGAAATTCCACCATAGCCTGACGAAATTTTTGTTTGTTGACTGAGTCATATGAGGCTTTGAAATCCACGAATATGTGGTGGGTGTCGACTCCGAACTCAAGCGTTTTCTCAAGAATCTGATTGAGTGTGAAGATTTGATCCGTTGTTGATTTATTGAGTCGGAAACAAACCGCACTGGTAGTTCCCAACTATTTGTTCAGCATAGGGGATCAATCTTCTGTACAATACGTTGGACAATACTTTATATGCTACGTTAAGTAGGGTGATGCCTCTATAATTATCACATACCATGATATCTCCTTTTTTGTGAAAAGGGTGCATCATCATCAGTGGTGCTACAGCTCTAGTTGAGCCTTGACCTTCCCCAGTCTATTTCGCCAGTCGTTTCTGTTCATCGCCAACCGTTGCCAATTTGCCGCGCCGATCTTCCTTGCGTCCTCGTCCACACCGTCCCTCCATCTCAGTCGTGGTCTGCCTCTACTCCTATTTCCCACTGGGACCGATAATAGAGTTCGTCTGGGTGGGTAATTTTCATTTGCTCTTGACACATGTCCAGCCCATCTAAGCCTACCTATTTTTATGAAGGATATTACATCTCTACCATTTACTATTTTTTTATACTTCTCATACAATTCGAAATTATATCGCCTTCTCCAAATACCATTCTCACAGAATGCGCCCATTATTCTTCTTAGTATCTTCCTTTCGAAGACGAGCAGAAGATTTGCGTCTGTTTTGGAGATGGTCCATGTTTCTGACCCATATGTCAGCACTGGTAGGATGAGTGTTCGATATATTATTAGTTTGGTTTTCTGGCTTAAATTTCTGTTTTTTAGCTGCTTGCTTAGTCCAAAATAACATTTGTTTGCTAGCAGTACCCTCCGTTTAACTTCTTCAGATGTGTCATTATCGTTTGTTATGAGAGAACCCAAATATGTAAACTTATTTACTACCTCAAAATTATATTGGTCTATACTAAAGTTTTGTTCGGCGTTTCTAGCTCTATCTCTGTTATTTGGAATAGATGCTAACATTTTGGTTTTTTCCTCGTTTATTTTAAGGCCCATATTTTGTGCGGCTGTCAAGAAGGCGGAAGTCATCTCTTTAAGTCCTCGTGTAGTACGTGCAATCAAATCCAGATCGTCAGCGTAAGCCATAATCTGCGTTGATTTATTAAAGATTGTTCCCCTATTGTGTAACTCGGCCTCTCTTATAGTCTTTTCTAACGCTATATTAAAGAGAAGGCACGCCAGCGCGTCTCCCTGCCGTAACCCTGCATATGTTTCAAACTCTTGTGACATATCGCCTTGTATTTGCACTCTGCAGATCACTTTACTCATAGTTGTTTTTACGAACCTTATTAATTTATGGGGAATGTTAAGTTCATTCATGGCTTCGTATAATTTACCTCTTAGGACGCAAAGAGATGGAACGTGTCAATATTAAATTCATTGGTTTTTTCTAAGATTTGACGTAGTACAAAAATCTGGTCGATTGTTGACCTACCTGGCCTAAAACCGCTTTGATACTCATCAAGGATTTCTTCCACGTACGTACTTAAACGGCTGTACAGGGTATTGGAGAATATTTTGTACATTGTATTCAGAAGAGTTATACCCCTATAATTTTTACACTCCAACAAATCTCCCTTTTTGTGTAGTGGACATATGGTTCCAGTGCACCATTCCTCTGGCATTTGTTCTTCTTCCCAGACTTTGACTATTATGTTGTGAATTTGGTGCATAATGCTGTTACCTCCATGTTTGATGAGCTCTGCGGGGATACAATCCACTCCTGGGGACTTGCTATTTTTGAGTCGTGTGATTGCGTCTTTCACTTCAAATGTTGAAGGAGGTTCTACGTGACCTAGGTAGGTAATGCACGTGAAAGGGTGCATTTCGGTTACTAATTTATGCATGTGTTTAAGAAGGGTGTCACCACCATTTTTAAAGAGTTCGGCAGGAAGATTGTCCAAACCGGAGGCTTTGTTATTTTTCAGTTTTGAAATGGCTTCTCTAATTTCTTCTTCGGTGGGGGCGGCTCTTGAGCGTTTTCATCCATTTCAGGCAAGGTAATTTCTATTTGGTCTTCTTCACGACTGTCCCTAAGCAGTTCTTCAAAACGATTCGCCCACCTATTTAGTATCTGTTCTTTGTCACTAATTATGGAACCATCTCAGTCTTTACATGCTGTTATTCTGGGTTTGAATTCTTTTCTGCAGCTGTTTATCTTCTGGTAGAATTTTCGCTAGTCTTTTCTGTTGTGGTGGTTAACAATCTCGTTTAGACCGAACACTATGTTTTTTGACAAAACAAGAAGTAGCGTTTAGGGGTCATTTTGAGAGCGATGACTCTGACAATCGACGCAATTACAGGGAATTGTTAACATTAATTGCCAAAAAAGATCAAAAATTTTGCCAACATCTAGAAAGATCAACTTTTTTTTCGGAAGTTTCAAGTGATGTACAAAACGATATTATTGAAGCCATATCTACATTCATGATTGATGAAATTAAGTCAGAAATTACCTAAGCAAGTTTTGTAGCTATTATATTGGATGAAAGCACTCAAACCAGTCATATCTTTCTGTTGTATTTAGATATTTTTGCCCCCATGGTGATGTTTGTGAAAGATGTTTGAAATATTGCACAGACTTACGATGGTGCGGCTTTAATGAATGGCCAACACAACGGCCTACAAAAACTGGTTAAAGATAAGTATCAAGTTGCAATTTTTGTTCATTGTTATGCCCATAGACTCAATTTAATGTTACAGCAATCGATGGAACAGATTAAAGAGTGTAAATTTTTTTTTCAAACGGTATCAGGGCTTGCTGCATTTTTTTCAAAATCTTCCGAAAGGGCTGCTCCTTTGGATAAATTTCTTGTATTCTTTCAGAGCTATATGGACAAAAATGTGACACGGTAAAGTTAAAAACAGAATTGCCAGTTGTTTATGATGATCCAGACTATATTCAAAACTATTTTTAACAATTTAGGCTACTCCAAGTGCATCTGCTGAAAGAAGTTTCTCGCCAATGAAACGGATTAAAACATGCCAAATAAACACCCAATTTCAAGATCGAATGTCGTCACTTTCTTTAATTTCCATTGAGAAACTCTTTAAATGGATTAATGACAAAAAAGCCTCTTTTGGTGATCACCAGTTCGTCGAACTGCGTCTAAGCGGGTACAGAAAGGAAGAAGATGTTCTGATCTGGGTACGAGCTCTCAAAAAATGATCCCACCGAGAGACAGATAGTTTGTGCGGGATAAACAAGGTTTATCAAGTCAGTATATAACCGACACACAGAGTATAATTTTAGAGGCCAAGAAACCTTAAGCCAAGTGGTTTTACCTCTTATTTCAGCTGGTGAATCTGCAAATGGAGCTCATAGCTATACCTTACAAAAGACAATAACCTTTTCTTGATCCCAAATCCAAAAAAATTAAACATAACTGAAATAGCACCACACCAAAAGCAATTACAAAAGGGAACTCCTGTTTGGACAGACTGAGATTAAAAATCACAAACAATGTATAAAACATCCGATAAGAACAAAAAAGAATTACGGAAGCCGAATATCTCTCAACAAACATTTTGAAGAAAAGGAAACATTGTGGTACTGACAGTACTGGGATAATAAAATAAACAATGGATTAGATTGCAATGGTCGTCAATTTTTTTTTGTTACTAAGAATCTATCAAGTTGTAATATCATCAAATGTATCATTAAAACAATAAACATTAGAATATTATTATATTGAGGTTTTACCTTTATTATAAACATTGGTTAGTTTTTGTCACGTTTTCATGGGGAAAAACCTATTGTTAAAATCCCCTCAAACATTTAATTATTTGTGATTTCCAAGTGTTACCATCTAATTGGGAAAATCTTGACTAAATTCGAAATATTCCAGTGCCAACGACATTTTTCATAATCATGAATACCAGTTACAGATAAATCCTTCGTCGGTAAAAGAAAAAAAGATTATATTAATATTAATTGAGTGTGAGTGTGTCTGATGAATTGTCTACTGATATTACATCATTACACGGACAATTACATTGTTGCCAAACATTTAAATTATCAAATTTATCGAAAGGAAAAGTGGAGTAAGATAAATTTGGTACTCTTGATACAAGTGTTGTTCTAAAAGTTTTTAACATTCGTATGATTTACCTAGCGATAGAAAGGACACAAAATTACCACGTTGTCGATCTTGTCACAGTTTGTGGTGAAAATTTTAAAAGATTGGTGCGAGTACGTCAATAATAAAACAATGGCTAAACCTACATAAATATTGCACATAGAGTTGATTTATTAATAAACATAAATAAAACAATTTTTATCGTTTTTTGTCCTATGCACTATACAAAATGTATAAATTTTAAAACAAAAAGAGTGGATACTGGATAAAATTTTTTTATTAAAAACCTTTGTAAAAGGTAATAGTGGCTACATTCATGTACTCCTAGACACTGATGATGGAATATGGATTCCGAAAACGTTTTGTCTAATTAGCCCGTTTGGGTTTGAAATATATACCTTTTACAAAGGTTTTTAATATATTTTTTTTAATATATGGTATACACCCAATTACAGGAACGTAGATTCCTCGTGGATGGATACTGGATGTACGAACAATAGATGCTGGATCACACATCAACTTAAAGTTTTTTGAAATTAATCCAACACAGCTCCCATAAAGAAATTTCTTTGGGCACACTAAATAAACAATGCACAAAATCAGCCCCAACCAATATCTAGTCCGGATCAAAAGAATATTCGGATCAAATATCGAGTTAGTGCACACCGATGATTTAAGTGGTACCTTCCAAAAACCCCCTGGAAGGGGCCATCGCCGATGGTCTCACTTCTGGCGAGACCAATCTTTAGGTACAGCGTGCTCTTGAATTATACAATGCAAATTTTGTGAGAACTATACAAATCCCTTCCAGGTACTCAAAAGTTTTAAAAGAAGTTAATTATGCCTCAAATAAAACATTTAATGTGGGTGGAAAAGAAGGGACAGTTGTACGGAAATAAGATTGCATTGAAGAGTTACTTTATTGTTGTAAAATTACCCTTTGACTCTCGTAACGATGAGAGTTATCATTGGCACCTTTGACTATAAAGCACACGATCCTAGAGGTGTCCAATCATAGTCACACAGATGACAGCTTTGCACCATGATTCGCTCCAGTACAGATGTCAACCAAATGTCTAAATCTGCGGTTACTCAGTACTAAACAATGATTATAAGTAAGGGTAAAACAATCTGTCTCTAGACGGTCTAAACCCAGCTCACGTTCCCTGTCTATGGGCGAATAAATTCTGCTTCGTAATGATTTAATGATGGTTTTGATAACACAGTCCATTTCTGGAGGTAAAGCTTTGGACGCAAGAGCTTCTCGATGTAAAAAACAATGTCTCCATTTGGCATTACTTCTTGTAATTTGACGACAAGACCAGATTTATGTCCTGTCATAGCTTTAGCACCATCTGTGCATATAGCAATATATTTACCCCAGTCAATATCATATTTACTTGTACGTTTGACAAAAGTGTCGAGTAAACATTTTCCAGTGGTATTGGTCTCCAATGGGGAACAAAATAAAATATCTTCTTGAATGACATTATTTGTATCATATCTTACAAACGTAATAAATTAAGCTCAGTTAGATATATCTGTGGATTCGTCCATTTGAAGAGAGAAGTACGTGCATTTATTAAGATTTTCCACAACTTGCGCTTGAATATTTTCTGCCATATCATTAATTCTTCTTTGGATAGTATTATTTGACAGAGGTATTGTATTTTGCAGCCTCTCTTTCCCCACACATTATATGTACCATTTCAACAGCTGCTGGAAAAATCAGATTTTCAGCAATTGTGTGCGGATTACTAGTTTTGGCAACACGATAAGCAACTTTATAACTTGCTAATAATGCTTTTTCATTAGTAGAGATTGCCAAGGGAAAACTGTCTTGCTGTTTGTGAAGGACGTTCAGCTTTCTTTCAAAGAATTCTACGGGCTTGTCTTTTTTATCTGGATGTTTGCTATTTAAATGTCGAAGTAACTTTGATGGATTCATGCTTTCTTTTGACAAGACTTGTCCACAAATAACACATTGTGGTTTATTGGAAATAACAGTAAAACCATATTTAAGATATTCATCAATGTAGAATCTGTTTTTCTTTTTATTGCTGCTACTGCCACTTTCAGACGTAGATGGTTCTGCACATCTTTTTAAAAACTTATCCATAATTTATAATTTATCGTAGACGTAAATACGTAAACGGGAATACGTAATTCGTAAAATATTTACTCATTACTAAACACAGCGTTCGCCACCATAGGCTGTTTGGATTCGAACTGAGGTTTCGTTGCGCATCACCGCTTATATAAAACCAAAACGAGGCTACGAGAACGTTCCAGAGTGCCATCTAGTAGCGAGCGCTTTCGCGATTATCATGGAAGAGTTTTGCGATTTATTGTTATTTATTTTTATTGTAAATGCTATTCTGGCAGAAGTTCCTACTACTAATTACTAGTGGGACAGATCGCAATCATTAAAATAATTATAAAATAAATAAAATAAATTAAAATAAAATAATTGTTTTTGATTTAAACTTAAACAGTAAAGTAAAATTAAATTTGAGAAACCATCAGATAATTGTAAATTAGGCACGCTATTTTTGTCAAATAATATTGAATAAATGAGTGGGGGGAAATTGGGGGGTCGCGAACAAAATTTTTAGCAAAAAGGGGTTGCGGTTTAGATAAGTTTAGGAAACTTTGGTATAGATAATACAGTGAAAAAGGCATAAGTGGTTAAGAAGAATTACTTAAGAGATTTTTCTATCAAAAAGACAGTTCTTAGAAATTCCAATAAATTATTTGAAGTAATTTACAGAACAATCTGCGTCCATCAAATTAAACAGCAACTTAACCCGTAGAAAATGTTTTACAATGTCGCAAATATTATTTATTTATTAACACAACAAATTTCCCCGCTTTATCGAAAACCTTGCAAAATACCCACCGTTGCTTGATTCCCACCTACTCGATCGTTGTTCGTTGTTCCTTGATTTAAATAAAGAATGTCTGCGTACACAAGGTAGGTGTGTCTATTGCGCATGCACAGCTGAAACTTAGAAATATTTGAATAGTCCAGAACAACCGCAATCAGCATATTTCGAAAAATTTGAATACATGAGTGGGTCGAATTTTGATATAATTAGCGCTGTTGACGAATTTATTTATTTT
The DNA here is from genome assembly GCA_918026665.1 of Diabrotica balteata. Classification (NCBI taxonomy): domain Eukaryota; kingdom Metazoa; phylum Arthropoda; class Insecta; order Coleoptera; family Chrysomelidae; genus Diabrotica; species Diabrotica balteata. The sequence continues at coordinate 3,658,289 of OU898281.1, read as the reverse complement.
CTTTGTTGTAGATAATATTTTTAGTTCATATACAGGGTGACAGTTAAAAACTTCCTGATATTGGCAAACAGCTTAGTATATACAGAAGATTAGGCCATTTCAGTACCTATATGCTTTTTTGCGTACCAGAAGTTCGCTTTCTTCCAGTATGCAAATTAACCCTTTGCTGGCCCTTTTTTTCTAGTTTTCGTATGATCTCTAATGCGGTTTTCCGAGACTTGTTTTTAGGGGGCTTCGATGGAATTTTTAATACTGTATGTCTTCTGTAATGAAAATATCGTTGTGAAACAAGGTTGAATAATGTATTGTTAAATCAAGAAGGTGCACTATTTTGTCGAAAACGACTTTTTTATCGTTTTGTACTAAAGTCATATGTTTAAAGCTCACAACTCATTACAAATGCAAGTTTTCACTAATCTGCAAACAGCAGGTAACTTGGCCACACTGAAATCACTCAAATTAATGTCCTCTCCTGTTGAAATTTAGTTTTAGATATTATTTTCCAAAGAGTCCACGCTGTTCACATATAAATAACAATATAAACCCATGGATTGTATACCTAACAGGTGTGAAAATCGTAGGTCATTGCTACTGGAGAATCAAAATGGGCAGATTTGTGTGTTAAATAAATTTAATATTATGAAAAAGACAGCAAATATTTGATGCGTTGATACGTATTTCGACCTAATAGGTCTCATCAGAACAGTTATTCAAAGGTGTTCTCAACGTGAAAGATCAATATTTTCTGTCTTTTAAGAAGCACAGATTAAAGCAGAAATCTGATTTGTGTTTCGAAATTATTTTACGGTTTTAAAATTAATATTCTCTTCTCCCCCGACAGTGGTTAAATAGATAAATGGACTTTATAGATAATTATTATATTAGTTAAATATATTAAGGCAATTGAGGCAAGTTAAATGCCTCCGAGATCACCGGTGTTAAACTCAATAGTTTTTTGGGATATCTTAAATTTGATGTCTATTTTTGCAGAACTTTAGATGAAATAGATTGATTGTGCATATAAAAAACTATACACTAAAATTATTCAGTTTTTGTGAGAATCTTAAAAAATATGGAGAAAAAATGCAAAAAGATGTATGCCATATGTTTGAATGATAATGTTTATTGCATATTTCGTGAAAATGATTTATATTATTTTGAAAAACCATCCATGTCTGTCACTGTGCATATTTTTCGTCGTATTTGTTTAATTTTACTGGAATGTTATGAGGATTTTTAGGTATCCTTTTTGATATTTGGCAACAACGTTCCCGACAACGTCCTCGACGTTTGCTATTAGGCAGGACGTAGAGGCCAACATTTTAAAAGTTTATAAATATCTTTAACGGAACTGGAGATATGATGGCACATTATGACGTCTGTCTAATAAAAGAACAAAACATTTTCTTTCTTTGTCTGAGACATATACAACATACAACTGTGCCAATCTTTATACACATTCAGCGTATCACCACAGAAAAGAAAACAATTGTTGTTATTTGTTCTGTGATATAACAAAAGCGTTGATCGTAAATCAATATTTCTTTTACAGTTTTGAACATGGTCGGTATAATGATTGAACTTATCTGTTTATAGACTTACAATCAATAATTGTGTAATATTAACACCCAAAATCCAAAATTGCTGTTAATCTCAACAAACTAAGGAATGCGGACTAAGAAATTACAGACAAAAACAATTAGTTCTAGATGTAACTGCATTCAATAAACTATCAGTAGGAAGCGATCATAGATATTGGTAAGAATTGATATACCGATAAACCTACAAAAATGAAAGCAAAAATCTAGACAATTAGCAAAAAAGGCTTTTTGTGATACTCTTTGATACAGGTATCTAACATCTGCTTTTGATAATTTTGGTGGACAATATCACAAGTAATCAGCTACAAAAATTTAAACAAATAAAGAACTTAATATAAATGTACAGGAAGTTCGATAAATACTTGAAAACCTGAAGAACAGAAAAGCAGCAGGTAAAGACGGAAAAACCAAACGAATTACTGAAATATTCTGGAGCAGCAATGACAGAACAATGTACTTTGTCGAAAGCTTTTTCGAAGAAGACTAGACATATGAATACGTCGCAATTGACATCTCGACATCGTTCGATTAGTGTTTGTATAGTAAATAATGCTTCTCTGGTGCCAAAGTCTTTTCTGAATCTGAATCCCAACTGGGTTGCAGCTATTCTATCATCTAGCTTTTTATAAATACGTTCGTGTATCACTTGTAAGAACCCTTTTAGAATATGGTACAAGCTAATTGTTCTGTGCTCTTCACACTTCATTGCATTTGATTTTTTGGGTATTGGAATAACTACTGATATTAACCATTCTTTCGGAATATCCCCCGTATAATAAATGTCATTAAATAATTCTATTAGTAAGATAAATGAAGGTTGCGTTTTGATTTAATTTGAGTCTCTTACCACTCCCTGACACGTGTTTCTGGATCTACCCGCCATCAAAAGGAGTTTGTAAGAAGACTCAAACCAAATCAAAACGCACCGACTACTAAGGCAATTATAGTAAAAATAATTACCAGAGTATGCTACTAGAGGCCTCTAGTGAGGAAACATGAAGTTAAATATCGATAGCAATTAAAGTAAACTGTATAACTCAAGCTTAATCAAGCCATTCAGAGAGATGCTGAGAATATTAAAATTCCACTATGCATCAAAATTTACCCATATAAACTACTATCATTTTTGTACTCATTGCGTCGAGTAAGGACAATAACAAAATAAAAATTCTATTAGTGTGCTCATATGGTTTTTTGTCAAACTTCTTAAGATTTCTGTAGGTATTTCATCTGGTCCCATGACCTTCTCATTTTGTATACGTTTTAGCGCTTTCTCAATTTCGTCTTTGCCGATTGGTGGGCCATTCCTTCTTCTTGGTTTAATGACTTCAATTTTCTCGCCGTCTTCGAATAGCTCTTTTATGTATTCTTCACATCCTTTTATTTTATCTATAAATTCCGTTATTATCTTGTTATTTTTGTCCATGATATTTCCGATACCCTTCTTCTTGTATATGCCAGCTGTATCTTTGATTTTCCGGTGTATGTTAAAACTGTCATGTTGTTTATCTAACCTTTCTATTTCTTCACACTTTTCTGATAGCCACAGTTCCTTAGATTCTTTGATTTTCCGTTTGATAATTTTATTAATTTTTTTGTACTGTTGTTCGTTTTTATTCTTGTGTGCCCTTCTTTCCGTCATCAGTTCTTTTATCTCTTGTGTGATCCATTGTGTACTTTTAGATGATTTTTGTTTTGTGATATTTCTCAACTTCTCAACTGAACTTACACTCACAGGTGCAGAGAGCATGGTAAAAATCCAAAACGATCTCTCAAGACCCTTCCATTGCAAAAATGGACTAAGACAGGGCGATGGACTATCGTGTCTCTTATTTAACCTGGCATTAGAAAAGATAATGGTACTATCTTTAACAAATCAGTACAAATTGTCGGATACGCATATGACATAGACATCATAGGTAGGTCCACAGAATCTCTGACTGAAGCATTTCGGTCGTTAAGAGCATCTGCACACAGAATGGGACTAAATATAAATGTTCAGAAGACCAAATATATGTGTTGCACTAGATCAATCCGACACCTACACGAATAATAATTGATGACCTAGAACTGGAAGGTGTCGACACCTTCATATATTTAGGGTCGCTGCTAACCAAAGATAACAACGTCAGTGAAGAAATTAAAAGAAGAATAGTGCTCGCCAATAAGTGTTACTATGGCTTAAGAAGACAGATGGCCTCAAAAATACCTAGAAAAATTAAACTGACTGTATACAAAACACTAATAAGACCAGTGCTAACATATGGTTCAGAAACTTGGACACTAACACAGAATGACCAAGAATTGCTCAAACGTTTTGAGCGAAAAATACTAAGACGAATATATGGAGGCATAAAAGAACAAGGTTTGTGGCGCAGGTGTTACAATTTTGAGTTGTATAGAAGTTTTGGAGAACCTGACGTAAAATTCATTAAGGTAGCACGCCTTAGATGGATAGGTCATGTAATCAGACGAGAAGAATATGCCATAGTCAGAAAAGTTTTTGACCGAAGAGGGCCGATCGGACAACGAAGAAGAGGAAGACCCAAACTTAGGTACCAAGACAACCTAGAAAATGATTTGAAGTCTATCGGAATTAGAGCATGGGGAAGAGTTGCCAGAGACAGGGGCGAATGGAAGATTGTGCTGAAGAAGGCTTTGGCTCATAAAGAGCTGTAACGCCACTGATGATGATATTTCTCAAGATCTCCTCTACTTCCGTAGATTAATCTGTTGCTGTCAATTGCTTTTGCCTTTCTACTTCATTTACTTTGCCTTTACTTTGTTTAATTATCTTAATACTCTTATAGCTATATTTTTTGTTTAAAACATTTTTCTCCCTACGAGGGGGTTTTATGTGGTTTATGAGTGGCAAAGTAAAATTCACTTTGTAAGTCTTATATTTAGAGATCAAATGTTTGATGACTGAACTATAATGCATTATAGTCTAAATGTAAATATGGCGTATTGATTCAATGTCTAAGAGATGCTCCAACTGTCAATATTGCTCAAATATTCGGTTATTCAAAATTTTATCGATGTAATACTATTTCTAATTACCTACAGAAATGTATTTTTAGATTTTTTTTTCTAAAAATAGTGATTTGAATGACACCTTAATAGAATTAAATCTCAGACAAAAACGATGAGAAAGGAAAAAATGAAAAAATCAAATAAGACAAAGAAAAGATGCGAAATCTAAGGACATGCGATATAAATTAAATACATGAGTGGATAAAATAACGCAAACATGAATGGAATGACATCAGAAAGACAGAAGATACGAAACACACGAAACAATGCCGAATATCTAACAACATGTTCGCAAATTAAGGAAAATATAGTGTAGCAACTCTAACCATATAACAGACTAGCACCCAAACCGAAACATGTCTCAGAATACTATATATAAGAAGAAAGTAGAAGTGTCTAATTCATAGACATGGCATGACACACAACTGACGCCGCCAATTGCATCACTACGTTCAATTTAAAGACACAACAATACATATATACTTAATTTATCAGCTATTTTCATTAATTAACAAAATATTTACCTTTGGTGACACATACGCTGCCGTATCCGAGTTTTCGGTTACCATTTTCATCGTTTTTCAGGTCTCGAAACGTTCGGTGTTTATTCAAAGACGCGGACTTCCCGAAAAAGCAAGGTCACCTTGACTACTTCTCTGTCAACCCCTTGCAAGTTATCCCCGTCACCAACACACCCACACGGAGCAAGCGCCTTGGTGCAAAGCGTTGTTTTCAAACGCACACATCGATGCCAGACGGATAGTTTTTCGTAGTAGTTCATTGTGGATTTTCGTCAATGGGAATCTTGATAATTATGGTTAATCAAACAAATGATCATACTAACGGATTCAGAGACAATTCGAAACTGTTTTAAATGTGGGTAATAGCATACAAATTGTCAAAATACAAAGGGTTAAGATAAGCAAAACCCTCACTCCCATAATTCATTTTTTTTATTTTCGGTTTATGTGATTAAAAATAAGAGTCAGCGCAATTTTAGCCCGCCATCCTATTTTTAAAAATGGCCAGAAAGACAATATTTATCATCAGAAGTCGCTATTGGGACCATATCGAAGCCATTTTAGTGTTGCTTCTATTACGACAGGAAAGATTGTTTTCACGTTCAGAGCATCTGTAAATAGCCACTCCGAAGATTCCTTTTAGGATAAAATACGTATTAGCGAATATACAGGCGCATTATACGTGAAATCAAATCTTAACTGTCTTTCCTTCCACAATATTGAAAATTATCGTAGTATTTGTATACAAACTGCAATCCCTAAGCTCTTCGACTGTCTTATAACAAAGCTTTCTTGGTTATGTAAAGGCTTAATATCTCCATCACAACATGGTTTTCATAGCAAGAAATCCACTGCAACAAACTTGGTTCGCTATCAATCTGATATATTATCTCATATGGAAGACGCAAACAGGTAGATGCAATATACACAGATTTTTCCAACGCATTTAATCGTATAGATCACCAAATACTTTTGTGCAAATTAATTAATGTAGGTTTTCATGTCAGGTTTGTTGAATGGATTAAAAACTCTACATCTGGTAGAAGTCAAACAGTCAAGATAAGTTGTCATCTGTCTGACAGTATCTCAGTAACATCTGCAGTTCCTCAAGGCTATACTTCTCTACTTCTTTTTAATATCTTCGTTAATGACATCACTTCCTGTTTCATAAATAGCAAATGTCTAATGTTGGCAGGTCCATATATTACAAAAGAAGACATATTACAGGCATTAAAAGCAATGAAGAGTGGGAAAAGCCCTGGATCTGACATGAAAGTTCCAATTTTTTTGTGTTTCATGGGTATAAATATTGAATAAGGTTGCTGACAGGCAGTATCCTTGTCGAAGTTCTTTATCGACTTTAAAAGGTTCTGAGTATTGTTGTCAGACTTTTTTTTATTCTACATTAATTGTTATATGATAGAGTGATTAAAGAAATTTAAATAAGTGGAAAGATCTGGGAGCTTTGGAATACAAAAAGGTAGAATAGAATGGAACCAATACAAACTGGTGCATTCATGTACCCAGACGACATAGTACTTTTATAGAGTACGAAAGAGAGTACGTTTTTTAGAGAGTTACGAAAAACTGAAAATTGAACGGAAGAGATAAAAAATATGAAATTAGAAATAAACGAAGAGAAGAGGAAGGTGATTATAATAAATAATAAAAATAAAACAATCAAAATTTCTAGATTATAGAAAAAATTTTAGATAAGAAGCACATTGATGTTTTAACGTATGGTCCTAAAGTTTTGGGAAAAATTTCACCTGGTCTGATTGAGAAGCAAAATGCATTTAACAAAGAAGGCCATGGAATTGAAATGTCATCAGTTATTGACATTTAATAAACAAAGCAGAATATTTTGGTTTGTGCTCTGCAAAATATCTTATAAAATTGATATTCGTCAAGGTGTCTATAATATGATTGGGCGAATGTCGAAACGAGATATTGTTAATATTTAACGAGATCAAAACATAAGTAAATCGACAATTTATCGCACAATCAGAGAATGTGAAGAAGAGATACCATGTGTTAACTTGCGTAAAAGTGGCCGTCCGCGGATTTTGAACCATATAAGAGAGTGAAGACTGATTGAAGCAGCTAAGAACAAAATTGGGATCTCACAGCGAAAACTGGCCAGACATTTTGCAGAGCACAAATCAAAATATTCTGCTTTGTTTATTAAATGTCAATAACTGATGACATTTTAATTCCATGGCCTTCTTTGTTAAATGCATTTTGCTTCTCAATCAGACCAGGTGAAATTTTTCCCAAAACTTCAGGACTATACGTTAGTGACACTCTTGAACCACATTTATAATTCAGGCGTATTATCCAAAGAGTGGTTACCGTCGATTTTTATTTGTCTCCCCAAAAAGAAAAACGCAAGAGAAGGAAGCGATTACCGCCCCATTAGTGTTTGATGTCTCATGTGCTAAAGTTACTACTAAAAGTCATCCATAACAGAATATATCACAAATTGGACATAGACGTTAATGATACACAATTTGGTTTTCGCAAAGGCCTAGGAACGCGTGAAGCTCTTTTTCCACTTAATATACTGATGCAAAGATGCCTGGACGTCAATCAAGATATATATGTGTGTTTTATTGACTATAATAAAGCATTCGATAAAGTACGAGATAAACAATTAATGAATGTCCTGAAATCAAAGAAGATTGACTACAACGACCTCAGAATCATATCAAATTTATACTATAAACAGCGAACAAAAGTACGTGTTAATGAACAGCTGCTAGAAGAAATTGAAATTAGACATGGAGTGAGACAGGAATGCGTATTGTCGCCAATTCTTTTTAATGCCTTCTCCGAAAAGATCTTGAATAACGCTCTTGAGGGTGAAACAGCTGAAATAAAGGTAAATGGAGTTCCCATTAACAACATTAGATTAGATATGCGGACGACAGTGTGATCTTAGCCGAAAATATTGAAGATCTTCAGAGACCTGTGACCAGAATAGCGGAGTATGAAAAAGAGTACGATCTAACAATGAATGTTAAGAAGACGAAATTTATAAGAATATCGAAAACTCAAAGAAATAACCAGAATCTTCTAATAAATGGAACCAACGTCGAATAAGTGGACAAATATGCATATCTGGAAACAATGATTAACTCCACAAATAATGTTCAGGAGATCAAAATCAGAATAGAAAAGGCTAGAGCAAATTTCAACAAAATTAGAAGAGTGCTATGTACAAGGGATTTAAAATTGGAAGTTAGGTTGGCAAGATGCTATGTTTTTTCGACTTTGTTTTATGGAATGTGGGTGTATAGAAGGATTCTGAAAATATTGTGGACACAACACGTCACAAACAAAGAAATTCTGAGAAGAATTAATAAAGAAATAGAAATTTTAAATACCATTAAAACAAGAAAATTGGAATATCTTGGACATATTACATGTGGAGAGAAATACACCTTGCTCTAACTGATTATGCAGGGGAAAATCCAAGGACATATAAGCATAGAGAAGCGTAGAATGTCATGGCTGCGCAACTTGAGAGAGTGGTACTGATATACATCAAATGAACTTTTCAGAGCAGATGTCTCAAAAGTCTGAATAGCTATGATGATTGCCTCCGGAGATAGCACTTGAAGAAGAAGAAGATTGTTGGAAAATGACTTGAAATTTTGGAAAGGTATAGATAGCTTAAAAGATCAAGCCTTGTTGCAAGATGATTTAGACCGACTACAGAATTGGCGCAATCGGAACAAACTCCACTTAAATGTAAAAAAATGTATAAGTTTTTTTTTCGTAAAGTCAATATAATTGGAAGGCATCTAAACTTCTTGGTTTCGTTACTAGGAATTGTAAGTATTTCTCCATTTATTCAACAAGATTAGTGTTTTATTGCCAAATTAGAACTATTTTAGAAATACTGTTCAGTTATTTGGTCACCCTATTTTCAGAACAATATTGATACCATAGAAAAAGTCCAGCATAAATTACCATGTCCACACTACTATTGAAAATCATGATTTTACCCGTATAGAACAACAAAATTATCTTTCCCCTCACTCAAGAACCGAGGAGATATGTCAGGAGCTATATTTATATATAAGATTATACATGGATTCATTGATTGTCCAAACCTGTTAAGCCAGATTAATTTAATGTTTCCCATCAGGCTCTATGTTACCACAATGTTTTTAATATTCCTTTCCACAGAACAACCTATGGTATGTTTACGTAAAAATTAGTCATATTAAAAAACCCCTGAAAAAAAAAAACATACCTGACACGATGGGTCCCCCTCCGATATGAAAGCGGTCAACTACCAATCGAACTTTCGGGAAACAGGCCGCTATAAAAAACCAGTTCGAGACTATTCAGGTCAACTTCCGTCTGCTTCACGAGAGATCCTATGCTGACGGAATTTCATATAAATAACAGGATTTTTATTGTGGGGAATCCAGTTAGAAAAGAAAATCGCGAACGGGTAGTTAAATGTAACAGTCGTAATAATAAATTATTGTAAGATAAATTATTATAAATAAACTTTAGGTAAATTAAGTTTGTGTTTTAAATATTGAACCTTTAGTAAATTAAATTAAGGACAATAAATTAGAATTAATAAAAACATAATAGTATTCACAACCCATTGGATAGATACATGGAGCTATTAAATATTCTCGATTATGATATTTTCAATATAACTTTAACTCGGTTCAAAAGATCTTTTGCTTTGTGATATCGTATATTGAGATTGTTGAATTTTGTTTTTATTATATTTTGGTTGTTTTTTTAGTCCCATTTTTTAAACTTTTTTAACATTGATTTTATATTATTCAGTAATTTCAATTTTTGAATCCTAATTTTGATATTTCATATGGTAATTTAAACTGTAAATCCCGTGTATTCAATAAATAAAAAAAACAGAAAAAAGGGAAGTTCTAGTAATTGCAGGATATCAAATTTGATCAAAAGTCTCACAACCCAACAAATCAGTAACTCTTGTGACATTGAAGCTAACACAGCAACATTGATGAATCTATCGCGCCACACCTCCAGCCAACTTCGATTTTATGAGATGACGTCGTCGCTGGGGGTGGAAACTTCTGACGTCCCAGATATGTCAAAAGTCGATTTGTTGACCCGCGGCACACATACCCCTGTCTACAACGCAGTGGGTTATGTGAACAATTAACCGGAAATCGATACCGTCTGAAGTATAAAGAGAGTTAAAGAAGGGGTGGTCAAGAATATACCATAGAGATTGTTTGGAATCAATAATTTTTCGTTCTTATATTATAACATTATTGGAATATTAAAGAATTTGTGTCCTTTTCACAGTTTTTATAATAGAAGGTTACAAATATTTCGTGACAGGGGTGTTCATAAGTTGGTACAGTTCATGTAGTTGCCAGTAGCACACCTAGAATTTTCCTGTGGGGAGGAGGAGGTTTTGATTGGGCACTGAAATTTTTTGTATGCTATTTTTTATGTTACCTCCATTTTGAGGCATTAAAATTTGCGAGTAACAGTGTCGGAATAGTGCCTTCGGGAAGGGGGGTTTACCCCAAAACCCCCTCCCCCACCTGGGTCATCTTGACATACAGTCATCTTATGTGCTCTACAGACCAATAGTTATGCTCCTACTGTAACGATAGTCCTATTACCATCAAGCACATCCTCACATCATGTCAACACCACTTCGTAAAGACTACACAATTGTTTAACAAATTATAGTTTACATAATATTGTTGTTCTTTACTATTGTAAACTCTGTATCATAACTCTGTAGGTACTATCAAAGAATATAGACGCTTAAGCGTCTATATTCTTTGGTACTATTGTAAACCTTTGCCCCGTGTCAATGATCAAAGATGTCGAGACACGTTAATTCGCAATAAAAAAAAATAGTTTGATACTTTAACAACTAAAAAGCATGACAACCTATTATGTAGATACGGAATTCTGTAATAGATACAACTATCTGTTGTTGACTGCGAAAATATGCATTATATTTAATTTAATAAATTTGATATGGCTAAATAAAGATAATACAAAATCTAGTTTTTGTACTTGGAGAAAAGGTTTTTGAGAACTGTTGGATAAATAGGGTAACAGATAGGTTCCCTCTACAAACTATTCCAAAAAATAAACTTTTATACACAAGGGTATTTATGCTAGACATTACAAGACATAGGTATCTTAGAAACACACATGTGCATCATCAGCATTTAACTGAAGCGATATTTTGATGCTCATAAGCGTGGTTAGCATGCTACGTGTTAAAAGTAGAATTTATGAGATAAGATTCTTTAGGAAGTTTGTACTCAACGAATAACAAACCAATTGCACAATAAGTTTGAGTCAATTTTAATTAACTTATTACAGTTGTCATTCAGTTATTAATACGAAATTCCAATGATGAAGTAATTTCTAGGAACAATTACGAAATATGTTTCGTTTTTATGCACAAGTGTCATAAAAATCCAGATATTTCTGCGTATAAACCTCGGTAAGATAAATAAAAATGTCGCAAAGATAGCTTTGTTGCACAATTCGATAAAAACGTCATATAAACCGATCAAAATACTTAAAAATACTCGTAATCGTACTTAAAAATCGCGGCGTAGGTAATTATAAAATGGGAACTTTATTTCTACGATATTGGTCAATATCTAAACTGGACCGAAATATAAAATCAAAAGAAATGAGTCTAAAAATAAATCTAGCAAAAACTAAATACTTAACAAACGAAACTCTGGACTCTGGACAATATTAATATAGAAAAGGATGAGCCACATATATGTTTAGGACAAAAAATCAAATTAACAAAGCTTAACTTAAAGGCCGACTTAAATAAAAGATGTTTCTTAGAATCGGCAGCATTCGACAGATTACAAACAGTATTTAAATCAAACTTAGCAGATACTTTAAAGGCAAAAACTTTCGATCAGTATGTGTTTTTCTGGTACTGACATATGGAACTAAAACATGGGCGTTTAACAACAGCATAGTGCACAAACTCCAATTGACTGAGAGAGAGCTATGGAACATAGAATGTTCAACATTTAGATCAGCGATCGCAAGTTCAATGAAGAAATAAGAAGACGAACAAAAGTTACAGATGTAATTCAAAAGATTGTCATTGTAAAATTAAATTGGGCAGGACACATAGGAAGAGTGGAAGACAACCGTAGGACAAAGCAAATTATTGAATGGAGACCAAGAGCAACAAGAGAAGTATAGGCAACCTCAACCAGATGGACTGATGACATCAATATTAGCAACTTAGATAGCAATAGTAGTGCAATATTGATAAGAGCAACTAGCAGAAAAAGCCATGGAGGCTCCCAAAGCAGCTGAAGCAGCTTTAGCAGTCAAAGAAGCATTAGTAGAGGAGATTCAAGTAGAAGTGAAAGAAGCAGAGATGGTAGTGAACGAAGAAACTTCTAGTCTGCAGCAACGTCAGCAAACTCTTCAGTCTGCCAATAAAGCTACTCAGCAGTCACAAGCTGAGTTAAAGCTACTTCAAACCACTTTTTAGTTGGCTCAATGTAATGCAGCAAACTCTCAACAGGTTTTTGAGGGTGTTAATACGCAATTAAATAAAAAAGAAGCAAGTACTGAGGCCAGTATGGGTATATGGGTGCCAACTCTGGGGCTGTACTAAAGCTAGTAATCTACATGGGCATGGAAATTGTCTATCTAGACAATTTTCTATAGATTTTCTATAGGATTTTCTATAGAAAATCTACATAATCGACATGGGTATGGAAATTGTGACCGAGTAATCAAGAGAAGAGCAGCAAGTCACGAGCAGAGCAAGTCACAACACTGAACTAAAGAGAAGACTCATAAGGACAAAACCATTTGAGTTAGTGCTGTTTATTAAGTTGGGTCAGGAAATAACTGATAATTGGTCATTTGTGATTGTGACCAGATAGCAGTATATAAATATAGTACGAGTGTAGCACAAAAAAAAATTAGTAGTTTTAGGTTTACAGATAAGTAAAATTGGAGATAAAATTGATATTTCACAAAAGGAATTAATCAAGAAAATCTTGCACAGATTTAATATGAGTATGGTCAAATAATATTGCAATGCAACCTAACCTAAATCTGTCAATTGGTAAAGATAAACATTTGGTAGGAAACGCATCTATAGAAGAAACAATATATTAAAAACCCTTTAAAAAGATGACGAGAAAGTTGAAGTAAAAGAAGTGTTATTCCAATTACCAACGCTGCCTACTGTGATATATTCTTCTTTTTCGTCTAATTCATTTATGGATTTCACACAAATGTATTTGCTAGTAAGTTTGTACAAGTGTGTGTATACTTCTATTTTGAAACTATTTCTTATTCTTAGGTAATGTTATATTTTATTTTCTTGCTTTTTAAAATCTAGTTTTCACAGGTTTTGTGCTCTTTTTCAACTACCACTTTTAGAGATATTTTAATAAATACTATTAATTGCAAAAAGACGCAAATTGCCCATTTGGCTAAATCAGCCGGCATTTTATTCGACAACAATTATTCTCAGCGTTGTCAATTAGTTTCAATTGAAACGAATGTGATCTTACATTTAGAAAATAAGACATAAATAATGTCTATGATTAATAATTCGCATTGGCATGCCATTATTCATGTATTTATTGTACGACAAAACCGTTAGCAGGGGTTTTGTTTATCGTTTCAATCAGTTTCAATGGTTCGTGATGGAGTCAGGCCACAACAATTAATTGTTTAATGACTGCATGTAACTACCTGACGAAAATAACGTACGCCGAATGAAGGTTAGAACGTAATAAAAAAAAGTAGTTCATGTAGCAATTCGTAGAAATGTACTAAGACGTGATTTCTTCAACATTGGAACGAGTTCCATATATGTTTTAATTAAAAAATAAAAGGCTAAATTATAAACAAATTGTCCACGGTTGGTGGATTCGAATCGTATTTGAAAAAAATTCATAAAATATCACGTGTTATAAATGTCACGGAAACGGCAAAAACGCAAAGAATTAAGTGGCTGTGATTCAGAAAACAGACACTTCATGAACTATGTCCCGGTCATAGTTAAGAAAAACAACTTTTACACAAAACTCGATTTTAATCAACATCATCGATTCCAAACCTTGTCGAACAGTTCGATTCTTTGTTGTAGACTGATTGGTATTTGTCTTCAAACTGGTTGTAGTTTTGATGTCCTGAAATCAAAGAAGATTGACTACAACGACCCCAGGATCATATTACATTTATACTATAAACAGCGAGCAAAAGTACGTGTTAGAACAGCTGTCAGAAGAAATTGAAATTAGATGTGGAGTGAGACAGGATGCGTATTGTCGCCAATTCTTTTTAATGCCTACTCCGAAGAGATCCTGAAAAACGCTCTTGAGGGTGAAACAGCTGGAATAAAGGTAAATGGAGTTCCCATTAACAACATTAGATATGCGGACGACACTGTGATCTTAGCCGAAAACATTGAAGATCTTCAGCGACTGGTGACCAGAATAGCGGAGTATGGGGAAGTCTTCTTAACAATGAATGTTAAGAATACGAAATTTATGAGAATATCGAAAACTCAGAGAAATAACGAGAATCTTCTAATAAACGGAACCAACGTCGAATACGTGGACAAATATGCATATTTGGGAAAGATGATTTACTCCACAAATGATTACATTTGTGAGAAAATGGGAAGAGTGCTACAGTATCTTATATACTTACATCATTCAGTAGGAAATATGTCCCCCTTTGGCAGCAATTACTGCTTTTATCCGTTTTGGCATAGATTCTATGAGTTTTCTGGCAGTTGTCAGATATCCTTTCATCTCGATACCAAACCTGAATGGCCGCTTCTATCATTTTTGATTTAGTGGTACAGTCGATTTTTCGCAGTCTAGCTTTGCAAATGGCCCATAAATTTTCAATGGAGTTGAGGTCGGGCGAATTACCGGGCCAATCTAAAACATTAATCTTCTTATTTTTGAAAAATGCCATCATTTCCTTTGATTTGTGACAGGGAGCAGAGTCCTGTAGAAGAATCGCTCCTCCTTGGGGTTGACATTTTTGGAGTTGTTTGTCCAAATACTTTTCCAACATGGATTTTTATTTTTGGCTGTTCATCATGCCTTCAATTGGCACCAAAGATCCAACCCACATGTATGAAAAACATCCCCAAAACATTTTCTTGACTGGATGTTTTACGGTTTGATCAATATGAGATGGTGTAAGCTTTTCATTGTCAGACTTCCTGACGAATTTCGACCGCTGTCCCTGAAATATAAAGTGGGTTTCATCTGTAAATAGGACTTTTTTCCAGTCGCCTACAGTCCAGTTAGAGTATTTTTTGACCCACAGTAGCCTTTTTTTCTTCATTCGTTCAGTTAGAAGCTGTTTTTTTCTGTGGACGAATTGACCTTCTACCATTCTCCAAAAGTCTTCTACGAACAGTTGAGTCGTGAATCACTATAGCTGATGCTGCTGGATCTTGTTGTAGGTCTTGGCTTGATTTCCTTGGGTCCAATTTGCTCTTTCGAAGTAAAAATCTATCATCTGCTGATATTGTTTTTCTCTTTCTTCCACATTTTCCTAACCTTCACATCCACTGATCCCGTTTCTCGTTTACGCTTCAAAATTTTGCTTACTACACCCTGACTCACTCCACACGTTCAAGCAATCTCTCTTTGTGACATACTAGTGTGTTCACTCAATGTGACAATCTTTTCACGCCTCCTAGGCGTCATATCCATGTTGGAATAAAACCAAAAACAACACAAAATAGTACAAAAACCCCCAAAACAACACAAGCTTGGTAAGAAATGATCTAAAACACACTCAAACACACCAACACACAGTAAGGTTATGTTTTCAATGGCTTGGTCAGCTGTCAAATGTGTAGGTAGTGTTGCCAACTGTGAATATTGAAAAAATGAAAAAAAATTCACAGTGATTCCATTAATTCGCACAATACTGTATGTACCAGAGATTTAAAATTGGAACTAAGAGTTAATTTGGCGAGGTGCTACGTTTTTCGACTTTATTTTATGAAATGGAATTATGGACCTTGAATGCGACATCAATGAAAAAACTGGAATCATTCGAGCTGGGTGTGTATAAAAGAATTCTGAAAATATTGTGGATAGAACACGTCACAAACAAAGAGGGTTATGAGAAGGATGAATAAACAAATAGAAATTTTAAATACAATTAAAACAAGAAAATTAGAATATCTCGGACATATTACACGTGGAGAAAAATACACCTTGCTCCAACTGATTATACAGGGAAAGATCCAAGAAAGAGAAGCATAGGGAGGCGTAGAATGTCATGTAGATCAAATGAACTTTTCAGAGCAGCCGTCTCAAAAGTCCGAATAGCTATGATGATTGCCGACCTCTGCCGCGAGATGGCACTTGAAGAAGAAGAAGACGTTACTGTCAGTAACGTCGGTAACGGAATCTGCATTACCCGCCGAGCATGAACCTCAGCCAAGACCGGAACCATTTGTCAACTGTCAATTCGTCTTTTTTTCCTTATCTAATGTCAATTATTCCTCGTCTGCCAACTGTCAATTCTTTTCATTGATCAATCAATTTTTTTCCGTTGCTAATGTCGGAACAAGGCCACCAACTAATGGGAACAAAGTCCCGTCCACAACAAAGTCCAGTAAACCGACGCCACATGTAATCCGTACCTAACCTAACATAACCTAACCTAACCTAATCTAACCCTCTTATTTATGATGGATTACTATTAAAGTCTGCTGTTTGTAAAATTTGGTGTGGTAGTTTTTAGGCGTAGACGGTCAAGTATTAACCAGATCTTCACACTACGGCAAATTCTCGAAAAAAATGAATATGGAGGCGAAGAACTGCAGAATATCTACAAGCATAAATTTGGTGGAAAATATATTACCACTATAATCAAGCTAAATGTAGTACAGGACTCTGGAACCGAATATGATAAAAGATATATTTTGATAGCTCAGCCGAGGGAATGAGAAGACGAGGTAGACCAAAGCTGAAGTGTACAGATGGGGTAACACAGAATGCTAAGAAGATCCGTGTAGCCAACTGGACAATCTAAGCAAGGAACACAGCAGAATGGTACAGAAAGCCCTTTAAGGGCTGTAGCGACGTGATGATGATGATTCTGTTTTGATCAACTATCTTACAGAATTTCTTAGCGTAACACTAACATTCGCACCTTCTAGTATCTACCATTAATAATCATATTATTAATTATACTAATATATAATTAATATTATTAGTATTATTAATTAAACCTATCATTTCAAGAACCAAATACGATTGACTCAGTAGATTGAAACGTCAGTTGGTAGTTCATATTTCTTTCATAGGTGGCGTGGTTACCCTACTGGACAAACAGTATGACTTGTCGCCCTAATTCTTCTTTAACTCCAATACAATCTTTAAAATATTTGCCTGTAAATAGGTACGCCTCAGGAATGGTCACTTGACAACGATTTCTTACAGTCTACCAATACCAAATAAAGTTGGTTATGTCTAGTGCTGCTCTAAAAAAAGTTAATTGACTTAGTCATCAGATCAGGACAGGCTACACCGTTTCCGTACTGCAATGTTTCTCATTCTTTTACCCTTGATAACTTAATTGCCAACATTTTTGTTGTTAATATTAACCCGTACATTAATATAAACTTATCAATATTCTTAAACTTGTATTTTTTGCCGTTTGTAGTCGCAACATATCTGTCCATAAAAATCCTAATCGCACCATAACCTCTTCGCACATTACGATTATTACGTTGTAAACATATGAGAAATAATCGTTAAAGATATCGTGCCGTTATAAATAATAAATTAATCATGTTTTATTTATCGCTGTAGTATATTATACATTAATAAAAAGGGAAAAACATTGTGTTAGATTAAAACATCGTAAAAGGATTAATCCATCAAATATATTAGTACTATTTGCGAGGCTTTAAAGTTTATTATGGATTATTAGATGATATTATAAATTTTTACGATTATTACAATTTTAAGGTTAACTTTTTGCAAGAAATAGGTTAAAAAAACAGAAAAGTAATTGAGAACTTTCAAACAAATATTCTTAAAAACAATAAGGGCCAATATACAGTACGGGAGTAAAGTATGGAAACATATGTAACATCCCGTATTATATATAGACTAGGCGTATATTGTTTTAACAATTCAAATTATTTATTAACAATTTATAAATACATATTTGTTTACTAAAAGTAACAATTTACTTCAATGTATAAACTACAAGCTCAAAAAAGCATGAAGAAAAAATGCAATTACTTGTTTAAAATACAATTGTTTATTGCAAAATTTCCCAATTTGCAATTAAAAATGGTATTTGAAAATATGATATTTGAAATCCTTGTCGTCTGAGACATCGATTAAAAAAAAGAGCAAAATTGGTTAACAAGAAGCCGAGATAATACAATTTTTAGCGCGCGGTATGATTTTGAACTCGCCGATTCAATTTCGAGTGAATGTCCTCCACCACCACCTCTCATGCATTCCGAGCGACATTTTACGCGAAAACGGTTTTTTATTTGTCTTTTTTATGGATGTTGCCATGAAGCGCATTACGTAAAACTTTTCATATAAAAAGTACTTGACAAGACGAGGGTATTTGTTTAAAAACGAGCCCTCTATCACTTATAGTTAACTGGTCCCAAGTCCAGGATGAGAAAGGAGGAGGGTTAAGCAAGGGACTAACTATTCCTTCTTGTAAAAAAAAACACAGTTATGAAAACGAAGCACATGCCTCGGATAAGGACGGATCTTTTAAGACGACAAAAGCGACGACAAAGGACAATGAATATAGGAACCTGGAACGTACTAAGCCTATATCGGCCTGGAGCCCTAACTCAGGAGGTCAAAGAACTTGAATCCAGAAACATGGACATAACTGCTTTACAAGAGATTAGATGGACTGGAGAAGGTACACTAAAAACTAATAAATCAGTAGTATTTTTCAGCGGAAGCGAACGAGAACATCAATTCGGCACTGGTTTTATAGTCAGGGAAAGTCTTGTGGGGTCAGTCTTAACTTTCAAACCCGTTAATGAAAGACTCTGTTATACCAGACTCAAAGGACAACTACATAATTATTCCCTAGTTGCTGCCCATGCACCGACAGAGGAAAAGGAAGAGCATGTAAAAGATAACTTCCATGAGAAGCTAGAGGAACTGATAAATAATCTACCCAAACAGGACATGCATATTATCTTAGATTTCAATGCAAAGATTGGAAAGGAAGCAGCGTAGAGACCAACAAAAGGTAACCATAGTCTTCACGATGTCAGCAACTATAATGGAACAAGGTCAATAGACTAGTAACTGTCTAGACGTAAGAAGCCTAAGAGGAGCTGATGGAGACACGGATCATTTTCTGGTAAAAGCGAAGATAAGAACAAGAATAGCATCCAAAAAAACACACAAGAATACACGAACACAATTATGGAATACCGAAGTTCTACGTAATAAGGAGATAGAACAGAAATTTCAAAAGCTATAAAAATCGCTCTAACACAGACAGAAGACTATAACAACATAGACTCAGCTTGGCAAAATATCAAATTAGCTCTGTCAAGCGTATCAGATGAAATACTAGGACACAAAAAGAAAACAACAAAAAAATGGTTCGATGATGATTGCCTAAACTCCATAACAGCAAGAAATATGCCTAGAAGGAACATGCTACAAAACCCCTCGCACAACAACAATGAAATGTATAGACAAAGAAGAACAGAGTCAAGAAAACTAATGAAAAGGAAGAAGAGGGAGTATCAGGAACAAATAATCAGAGATATAGAAGAAAAAGAAAGAACAAACAAGTGAGACAGTTCTTCAAAAGGAGTTTCAGATATCAAGACCGGGTACCAAGCAAGAACAGGAAACTTCCTTTAAAACGACAGCGAGCAGCTTATCACGGATGACAAGGAAATCCTAAAAACCTGGAAGGAATACTTCTATCAACTATTGAACGACGAATCTAGCAGAAATATATCAAACATAGAGGTATATACAGCTGAAATAGAAGACCAATACCCGACATACGAAGAAGTAAAAAACTTAAAAATAATAAGACACCAGGTACGATGGTATACCCGCAGAGTGCTTAAAATATGGAGGAGAAGCGTTGTACAGTTCTATATACAAGCTAATTCAAGACATTTGGCGAGAAGAAACAATGCCAGATGAATGGAAAGAAGGGGATATTGTACAAATACACAAAAAAGGAAACAAAAAGCAATGTATTAACTACAGGGGAACAACACTCCTAAACATCACCTACAAAATCCTTGTAAGCATCCTGCTAGAAAGAACCACACAGAAGAAATCGTTGGAGATTATCAATGCGGATTTAGACCGGGCCGCTCTACTATTGACCAGATATTCACAATAAAACAGATAATGGAAAAATGCTGGGAGTTTGATCGTGAGCTTCATCAGATGTTCATAGATTTTAAACAAGCATTTGATAGAGTATGCAGGGACAGACTGTGGACAGCGATGCAGGAACTTGGCTTTCCAAAAAAACTAGTCAGGTTGATATGGATGTGTATGGAACGGTTACGATGTAAGGTGAGAGTTGGACAACAATACTCGGAGACATTTGAAATAAACAATGGACTAAAACAGGGAGATGCACTTTCACCACAACTCTTCAACTTAGCTCTGGAGCACATAATCAGAAGTGCAAGAATCGAAAAATCTAATAAAGTATTTCATCGAGAAGGACCAAACTTACTACTGGCATTTGCAGACGATATCGATCTAATAGGAAACACATGATTAAGGATGAAGGAGACTTTCGTGAGGTTCGAGAAGAAAGCAGAGAAGATGGGGCTCCAAATCAACGAAAACAAGACGAAATATATGTATATGAGCCGCAATAACCAAAGCAAAGACAGAATCGGTCAGAACATCACCATCGAAGACTTTAACTTTGAGCGCGTTAGAGAATTCAAGTATCTTGGAACAACAATAACTGAAGACAATAACGGATCACAAGAAATAAACAACAGGATTCAGGCCGTAATTCAGGAGTAAGTAAGTATTAATGAGCTTCAATTTCAAATAAATGTTATATTTTTAAATTTTTATGTTTTCCTAATTGTAATTTGTCAACAGTTTGTATGTTACTGTTTTAAAAATTTTATAACTGTAATTTATGCGAATATGTTAAAAAAAATTCAACCCTCACGTACAAGTTGTGTTCCATGTGACACACAACTTCTGTGAGAAACTGAGTTATTTAAATATTGTACAAAATATGTAAATTTATATTGTAAGACATTTTTTGTTATAAATAAACTCTATTATTATTAATATTATTACTTACTATCAACAGTCTTAGAAAAAATACAAACGAAACAAAAAAAATAAACCCCATAGACATAGAAAGATGGAAAAATTATTATGAAAATCTATTAAATGAACAACGTACACAGTTTCTAGACACACAGATAGATAGAGTTGAAACGGGGTTAAATGAAGTGGCGATGATTACCGTAGAAGAAAAAAAAAAAACGCATTACAAAAAATGAAAAATAATAAAGCTCCTGGGCCGGGTGATTTACCTATCGAGTTATTCAAACATGCCACTGCAATAACATTAGAATTACTTTGTAAAATGTTTAACAAGTGCCTACAAGGAGAAAGTATCCCAAGAGATTGGAAAGTCTCGTACATAAACTCCATCTACAAAAAGGGAAACAGGAATGACTGCAGTAATTACCGAGGTATCAGCATTACATCATCCACTGGCAAACTGTATGAAAGAGTTCTGAAAGCGAGAATAGAAAAAGAAGCCACAGAGATCGAAGAACAAAGTGGATTCCGACCAGGGAGATCTTGTGTCGACAATGTATTTACTCTCAAACACCTAACGGAAAAGAGATTAGCAAGAGGACTAGAACTTCATGCCACTTTTATAGATCTCCGTAAAGCGTTTGACTCCGTACCACTGCAGAGACTATGGACAACATTGGAAAACGCTGGTATAAATGCAGTATATATAAATGCCGTGAAAAAGCTATATCAAGATAACCAAGCTTATATTAAGGTTGGTAACCAAATTTCCAAGGGTTTCACCCAAACAAAGGGTGTCAAACAGGGCTCTTGCCTCTCCCCAACCCTATTTAAAATATATCTTGGTAATGCTTTAAAACATTGGATGAAAAAATGCAGCCCAATGGGCATATGGGTAAATGACACTCCTATATACACAATCCTCTTCGCAGACGACCAGGTAGTTCTTGCCGAGGACCTACAAGATATGACGTACATGATAAACAAACTAATAGACGAATTCAAAAAATGGGGATTAGAGGTTAATACCGAAAAGACACAATACATGAATATAGGAGGCATCGGTCAAGACATGGAAACAGAAAGCGGATTAATTAAAAACGTTGATCAGTACGAATATCTCGGAGTTACACTAAGCGAAGACGGGAGAGACGACAAAGATATAACAAGAAAAATAGGAAAAGGAAAAAACATGATAAAAACACTACATCCGATCCTGTGGAATAAAACTTTAACTAAGAAAACAAAGAAAAATATATATCAGGCAAGAAAATTCAACCTCACGTACAAGTTGTGGTCCAGTAACCACAACTTCTGTGAGAAACTAAGTTTATTTAAATATGGTGCAAAATATGTAAATTTATATTGTAAGACTTTTTTGTTATAAATAAACTCTATTATTGTTTTATTATTACTTACAGAATTATTTTAAACATAAATTATTTATTTCCTAAAATTTTATTTTAAAATTCATGCAGTTACCTCGTTAGTGATGTGGTACTCAACGGAGCTCTCAGAGCCTCCATGCAGTTCCAGCAGATCCACTTCCACCCTTCCAAGCTCGTCGACTTGCTCAAAAATCGTGTGGAATCTCATTTTTGTCTTGGTAGCGTTACACAGAGAGCGACGAAGAATCGCCTAGCACAAACTGATCGTGCAATGAATAAAGCTGAACTTGAACTGATTGTATGACGAAAAGACAGTCACTTTTGTATCGCTATATGTTCGCTTTAATTGGAAAGATAAATTACATTCTTGTCAGTGTGTCCCCCTGACCCCTCCTGGTAAATAGATAGAGAACAGGACCGGTGGGCATGAACGATATTTACAAAAATATTTACACTGAGATGGCCGTATCCGCAAAAAGAGTCTAACGGTAGGGTTTTATCGACCGATTATTTTTGGTAACATTCTATATTTAGACAATAGAGATAAAAACGGTTGAACTGTTCATAGAATTTGTCAACATTTTTTAAATGAACATAATTATCACGAATTTGCTAAAACATACTCAGGATATTTAATTAACTTTCTAGCTATTTGTTTTTTATGAAACATTTGAATATTTTTGTTTCTGGAAAAATTTACGATATTTACGAGTTATTTTTGTTTCTGGAAGAATTAGGGTTTCCCCAGTTAGTTGCAGTGACGGAGCACTGGCTTGAAGTTAATGAGCCAATTTTCATTCAAGAATATACCACAATTGCTAGGTATGATCGTCTAAGTTCAGCTCATAGTGGCACTCTGATTCTTTCTAATAACAATGATTTTTCTTCAGTTTCGAAATATGACTATTTGCTAGGTGAAAACTACTTCGAATTTTCTTTGATTTATAATAAGAAATTTAACCTATACATTATTTGCATTTATAGATCACCTAGCTCTGATACTGAACTATTTTTTCAGAGCCTGTTAAATTTGTTAGATATTCTGCCCATTAAAAGCAGAAAAATTTTATGTGGTGATTTTAATATTGACTACGCTGCTGTTTGTGCGACCCAACTGTCTTTGGCAACTATTTTTGAATCATATGGTCTCACAATGCACGTTAATTCTCCAACAAGAATCTCAAAAACATCACCCTCGACAATTGATTATGTGGTTTCTGATTTTCCACCCGCTGACGTCCATTCTACAGTTATTAATGGGGGGCTTTCTGATCATGAAGTGGTATATACCAAGTTTAGCAGTTTAAAAACCCATCAAAACCCACGATTAGGTAGGAATTTTCCACTCAAAACTTTGGTAAATTCTATAATTCATGCTTGACTTCTGACTGGAGTTTTTCTTCTGGGGACATTGACTGTAATGTTAGTGATTTTCTAAATAGACTTGTATCTATTTTTAATAAAGCATTTCCTCTATTAAACATCAGGCCAAAACATTACAAACCTTGGATTACCAAAGGCATTCGCATATCTGCGAAGAATATGCGTTCTCTGCTATATATTAAAAAATTTAATGACAGTATCCCCATCTCTGATTATATCAATAAGTACAGAAAATGCTATCTAAAACTACTCAAAGTAGCCAAAAAATCCTACTTTCATAATCGCCTAACAAGCTCCAAAAATATTTCAAAAGAAACTTGGTCAATAATAAACGATTTTCGAAATAAAACCAGTGCAGCGAATCAAACCTTTTCTTTTCCTAACCCGAAAATCTAAATGATTACTTTGTTAATGTGAGTAAAAATATAACCTCAACTATTTCGCCACAACAAGATCCAGTTTCCTATCTCCCTAATTCAAAAAACATTGCTGATACCTTCTTTTTAAGACCAGTTGATAAGACTGAACTCATTCGAACAATTCGTAGTATAAAAAGCAAATCGTCCTGTAGTACAGATGGATTATCTATTAAAATTTTCTCAAATCTTCCGCATAATGTTTTGGAGGTCATGGTCTCGCTAGTAAATGATTCCCTTGAAAAAGGTACATTCCCTAACTGCCTAAAGACTGCCATCGTTATTCCTCTTCATAAAGGTGGAGAAAAATCTGATGCCTGCAACTATGCAGGCACCAGCACTATCAAAAATTATTGAAAGGCTTATAAAAGTTCGACTTATGCCCTTTCTCCTTAAACATAATATTTTATCGCAAAATCAGTTCGGCTTTTTGTCTAATAAATGTACTAGTGATGCCATGTTTTCTGTGTTACATGAGGTATATCTATCACTAAATAGTAACCTCTCCTCCGCCACCGTTTTCTGCGACTATTCCAAAGCCTTTGACTGCGTAAATCACGACATTCTATTAAAAAAATTAACTTTCTATGGAATTCGGGGTGTGTCTTTGAATTGGTTCAAAACTTACTTGGTAGGTAGGAAACAATTGGTTAGAATAAAAGACACCGACTCTAGTTGTAAAGATATTGAGTGTGGAGTACCACAAGGTTCAGTATTAGGTCCCATTATTTTTTTACTTTTCATTAATGACATCACTTACTTGAAAATTAAAGGGAAAATTTTTCTATTTGCTGATGATACCAGTATTACTTAGAGCAACTCTAATATTTCAACGCTTCATTCAATTATAACCGCTGATTTGCTTATAATCAAGGCTTGGTCAGACTCCAACTTACTTAGCTTTAACGTGGATAAGGCAGTAGCATTATCTTATAAAGGAGTCATTCAACCCTTGCTTTTGAATGAGAGCCAAATCAGTATCGTTAATTCCGTGAAATTTCTAGGTATTCTTATTGACAGTGATCTTAAATGGTCCTTGCATACTGACTCCTTAAGGAAGAAACTAGCCTCAGCTTGCTTTGCAATAAGATCTGTTTCGAAGGAACTAAATTTATCTTCTGTCAAAATGGCATATTTCTCATTGTTCGAGTCTCATCTTCGATATGGGCTTCCATTTTGGGGTTCTAGTACAGCGGCCCAATTTGATACTATTTTTAAGTTGCAAAAAAGAGCAATTCGTTATCTATTTGGTCTCAAACAAACAACTCATTGCAAGACCTACTTCAAAAATCACGGAATTTTGACGCTTCCCTCTTTATTTATTTTGGAACGGTTTGTTTGATTCGCAAGCATCTAAACATTTTTCCCGATAGACCTGATCATGGCTACTCCATTAGAAATTCGGATTGTAACGTTTATTTACCGATCCCGTCCACTCAGCTAGTAAAGAATTCTATTCTATATAGTGCAAAAAAACTTTATAATCACCTTCCAAAAGAAATTAAATCCGCAACATCTTTCATTAAGTTTCGTAAGATGACAAAAATCTATCTGTCTGAAAGACCATATTATTCAGTTGATGAGTTTCTTAATGTATAGATTTCATTATGCAATTTGCAATTTGTTTAAATTTTGCAATGGATTGTGAATTTTATTATCTTTTATTTTGTGATATTGACGATTTTGGTAACTTTAGTAAATTTTAAATTTTCTTTATTGTTATTGTTTTCTTTTTACTTTTTGTAAGCTTTGTCCATAAAATTGTACAATTTTCAGTGACAATAAGGCATATTTTTATTCTATAATCTTAAGAACTCTTCGAAAAGAAATATATAGCAAAAAGAAATCTTTATAACATTTATGAGGTACGTCACTGTCTAAATCGTTTTTCGAACAGTTGAAAATTTGATACCGTGTTAAATAAAACTGTATTAATATTTTCTAAACAAAATTTCTCCATATTATGGTCCTTCTAAAATAGCCAGTTCATCTCTGTCTTCAATAGTGTTGTTGTCCCCTCGAGCCCCCCGATCGAGGCGTGTCTTTCAATCAATCTAATTGAAATATCTCCTTATACGCGACCTTCAAAGACAGTTTACATCTCAAAAAAATCCGCAATGGCATTACCTACCTTAAAATTTAAGATCTTCTCGGTGTCAAACTTAATTGTGTGATATAATAAATATTTGTTAAGACTTTGATAAGTTTTATAATTTAAGTATCAAGATTATCGAATAAAATTTGGATATAAACAATTTAATTCTTTAAACCTTATGTAAATATTTCTGTCTCTGTCTTATTTTACAAAATTTCAGTAATGGTTTTAATTTAAATTTGATTAGGGAGTAAGGTTCTTATTATAGAAACTGACAACACATCCCCCACCCTGTTCAAAATATTCTGAAAAAAACCCTGAAACCATGGAAAGGAAAGTGCGAAGGAATGGATATACCAGTAAGGAACGAATATCTATATACACTAAGTTTTGCTGATGCACAAATAGTGATCGCACAAGACGAGGATAATCTCAGTTTTATGATGAGAAAACTGGAGCAGGAATATACAAAGAATGGGATGGAAATAAAACTAAAGAAAACTGAATACCTAACAACGGAGAATACAGAAATAAAACAGCTGGAAATAGACGAAGGTAAACAAATTAAAGGAACAGACAAGTATAAGTATTTAGGTATCATAATATCAAACAAAGGAACAACGGAGGAAGATATAAAAAATAGATTAGGACAAACAAGAGACTGCATACGAAAATTGAACCCGGTACTATGGGATAAGAACATCAGCATGAAAACAAAGAAAAAAATATATAATACCATGACAAAAAATATCCTCACTTATGGGTGTGAAAATTGGACAATAAATAAGAAAACCAAAAACAAAATAAGAGCAACAGAGATGGAATTCCTAAGGAGAAGCTGCAGAGTAACAAGAAGAGATAGAATAAATAACATGGAGATTAAGAGGAGAATGGGAATGAACTCCGACATAATAGACTACATCGAACAGAAGAGGTTAACCTGGTACGGGCAAGTCAGAAGAGCAGACCAATATCGGTGGATAAATAGAATAACAGAGTGGAGCCCGATAGGAAGAAGAAAGAGAAGCAGACCCCGAAGATCTTCTCAGAGATGAAGTGGACGAAGCAATGAGAAGAAGAAACCTACAGGAAGGGGACTGGCTAAACAGGAAAAATTGGAGAAAACGGTTGAGTGAAACAGTGAAAACTGTGAAATCCTGTATATAATATATATAGTATATATATATATATATATATATATACAAGATATCCCCTGTTATTCCCAGAAATAGTACATAAACCTTCTCTTCCCCTAAACCTTTCCCATACATAAAAAGTTATGTTGCATATCTGGTTCTAATATGAAATTCATTATAGAAATTGGATTGTTAAGTGGACTTCTTACAAAAAGGCTTTACTTTATAATCAGAATCTCCTTGTAAGAATCCATTTTTATTATCTCCATTTAAACTTCTTATCAAGAATACAGAATTATTTATTCCTACTGAGTATTCCTAATGAGTATGGCATTGATACTCATCACCTGTTTATTGATTTTAGATGTGCCTATGATAGTGTTGAAAGAAACGCATTGTACAAGGCCATGATAGAATTCAGCATCCCAGTACACTTAGTAAAATTGGTGAAAGCGACACTCTCAAGAGTCGAGTGTAAAGTTAGAGTGCAGAACGGAGTTTCCAGAACGTTCCAGTCTCAGATAGGACTTGGACAAGAAGACAGCCTATCATGCCTTCTATTCAATATTGCACTAGAGAAAGCGATAAGACAATCTGGAATAACAACCAGAGGAACTATTATTAATCGCAGCGTACAATTACTAGCGTACGCCGATGACATCGACATTATTGCAAGAAGAAAGGCGGACGTGGTCGAATCATTCAAGGCGCTTGAAGAAGCAACAAAAAGAATGGGACTAAAGGTTAACACGTTTGTAAGATGAAGAACGTTTAAGATGCTTTGAACGTAAAATCCTCCGGCATATCTATGGAGGAGAACAGGAGGGCGAATTATGGCGTTTTTATTAGGTCCATTAAAATAAACCGGCTGCAGTGGTTAGTTCACATAGGGAGAAATAAATTACCTAGAGAACACTAGAAGAAAAGCAAATAAAAAAACGATATGGTACACTGTCGTTGCCAGGAAAGAAATGGACGAAATACCAGAGGTCATGCGGGTTGTAGTCGCAAACGACCTGAATAAGGAAACCATAAGGAAAGAATATAAGAATATGTAAGGCATAGAGATAGTATATCCTGGGAGATTTTAGTAAGAGGAAAGGAATTCGGTGCAGAGACTAGAGTGGAACAAAAGGAAGCTCTCCTTATAAAGATGGAAGGAAAGAAATATGACGAAGTTCTTAGCGAAATGAGAGAGAAAATCGACATCGGAAAGATCGGGGTACAAGTGGAGAAGCTAAAAAGAACGAATGGGGGAGATCTACTTGTAAAGTTGAAGGCGAGAGGGGCTGCGGCGAAGTTGAGGGCCGAACTGGTCAGCAAAATGAACGGAATGGACACGACAATCCAAAGAAAGGAGACATTCTTCACGATTACGAGTTTGGACCCTGGGATTGATGAAGAAAGTTTAAAAAAAGCAATAAAGAGCTATACAGTCGTTGCTGAGAGAGAGATATAAGTTAAAGCCCTAAGAACCAATAGATATGGCGAACAGGTGGCTACGATAGCCGTACGCCCCTCCAGAGCAGAAGAGCTGAGGATGTACAGCTCAATAAAAATAGGATGGGTTGGGTGTCCAATAATGGAGACACACAACCCAGTTAGATGTTATAAGTGCTTAAAGTTCGGGCACAATACCTACGAATGTAAAGAAGAGAGCAAGGCAGCGTGCTGCTATAATTGTCTAAAAACGGGACATACAGTCTCAAACTGCACTAGCAAACCATACTGCTCGGTGTGTAAAGAAGAAGGGCATAGGATGGACAGGATGGCTTGTCCGTCCTACCGAGTCCTTGTATATGGCAGGGGAGGAGAGGAAAACCCCTAAAACACGCCAAAAAAACATAAAATAGACTTTTTGGAAAACGAAGGTGAGCCCATATACAGCCCACCTAGGTGTTATTTTATATCTACAAAATTTATTTTATTTATTTTAATTATTCCAATTTTACCGAACTACTTTTATTTATTGAATTTGTTTATTTATACATATTTCATCTGTATACCGTATTTATTTATTTTATTTATATAATTTATTTATTTATTTTAATTTTTATGGCTTTTAACGTTTTCGAAAGACGTGACCTCTGGGAACTGAATCAAAGTGGCCCTCAAAGATCAACCTGGTATACGGATATCGCAGGTTAAGTGAGCAGAGCCGCACGATCTTGTCCACGTAAAAGCCTGCAAGCTAGAAACAAACCTGCTCATCGTTCCGGAATCAAACAAAAAGATAACGTCATCCGGTTGTTGGCTCCAGGATAACGGGAAAAAGTGGCGGTGCTCTTTAGAAATAGGGGTTTGGGGGTGCGTAGTATTGTTAGGGGAGGAAATCATATCCTCATCAAACTGAGGGATTTCAGCCTCATGGCATGCTACGTGTCCCCAAATATCCCTATGATAACATACAAAGTAATTGTAGACGAAATAATGAGCGCCGCCACGAACGATAAAGAAGTGCTGATCGCCGGGGACATCAACGCGAAATCGAGGTTGTGGGATTCCCCATAAACGACGAAAAGGGGGAACTATGGAACGAACGGATAGCCCAGGCTGGCCTCCAAGTATTAAACAATAACAAACCGACTTTCGTAAGGGAGGCCAGCCGAACACACATCGATATACGTTCGCGAGTGAAGGGCTATCCAGGAGAGTGCACGGGTGGGATGTCCTTGACGATCAGTTATTTACCTACCACCGGTATATACAATATGAAATAAAGATTAAAGGGGGAATAAGGCGGCCGATAGGACACACGGAAATTTATTTCAACAAAACCACGTACCTATCGGAGGTAAGAAAGATCAATGAAAAAGAGATTTCTGATCTTGGCCAACTGAGAAGAGCACTAGAAAGTGCAGTAAAGTTGGCTACCGTGAAGAGAAAGAATAATATAAAATCTCCCTATTGGTGGACGGATGAGATAGAAGGTCTACGGGAGAGATGCCTCAGAGCTCGAAGGAATTATACGAGAAGTAGGGCAGCCTCGAGCTCAAAGAAATATATAAAGATCTAAAGAAAACGTTAAACAAAAAAATAAAACAAGAGAAAAAAGAAAAGTGGCAGAACCTGATAAAAGCATTGGACGAGGATATATGGGGCGACGCGTACAAGATAACCATGAAGACGCTCAAGCAATCGCCCCATACAGACTTGACGTAGACCAGCGGATGGAATCAGCCGAACTCCTCTTCCCTACCAAGGATCCTCAAAATTTTATAAAGATATTTCCAACGAGGGGTAGAGGAGTTTAAGGAAGAGGAAATAAGAACCGTGGCCAGTAGATAAATAAGGAAAGCTCCCGGTCCTGACGGGCTGCAACCAGAGGCAATAAAAGTACTAGCAACTGAGAAACCAGGCTTGATCAGAAGAATATACAACGACCTGCTGCAGAAGCAAGAATTTCCCAGGGTTTTAAAAGAAGCGAACTTGGTTCTACTGCTAAAGCCTGGGAAACCCCCCGATTCAGCAGCCTCTATCGGCCATCATGCCTTGGTAAGTTCTATTAAAGACTTATCAAGAGGAGGCTGGAGGGCGTGTTGGAAGATGAGAAAGTGCTTTCAAACCAACAATACGGATTCCGAAAAGGCAGATCGACAGTCGATACCGCAACCTGGATAAGGGACGCGGCCAAGGGACACCTTCCCTGACGGTCTTTTAAAGATTCTCACCTTTTCATTTCCGCATTTCCTGCTAAGATCTTGAACATCTAAACTTCTTATCCACGACTAATCTCAAACCAAAAGCCGAGTGTCGTTCTTATGTAATATTCTCCCGTTGTTAGTTATAACTCTTTAACATTACAGAAATAACTGTTTTTAAAGATAAAGTTAAACGATTTGTAAAACATTCTTAAGACGCAGTTGTTTAAGATTTGGTTTCTACTTTGATCCCATTAAGTACATTGTTGTTGTAATTTTGGGTATTTGATAAAACTGTATCTTTTGTTTTACTTCGACTTATGCAGAAAACTTTTTTTGTTTTTATCAAAGTTTCTTTCTTTGTAATAAGCCCAGATTACAGCAATCTTTTGTTGCACAAAAATACAGAGTTAATGGTTCGTGCAAAAGATAACCAGCAGAAGAGACAATATTCTTCCCTTATAAATCACCGTTTTGTAAATTATTTATCTTGTTGCCAAGATAACGGTAGCTTATATGTGTAAACGAACTAGTTTTTTGATAAACGGTAATATTAATATATGCAAAATATCTGATGATACACTAAAATACTTTGGAAAGATTATTGCGTGACCCTGACAGAGAACGGTGTTTAGACTCATATCTTTCGAATGTCAAAGGTTAGAGATAACTCTTTTTATTCTTTGTTTCGATTCCAAATGCGTAAAATTCGAGTAGCTTTCTTGTTCTTATACTAAAATTACTTACTGCTGGACACTGCATCTCTTGGTACCTACCAACTGACAACTGTCTGCTCTAAGATCGATCCTAAGTTATTTTTCGCCAGTTTATGAGTCCTAACTTTTACACATTTTCTTAAACACCGTCATTCAGCAGAGATGGGTTTTCCTTCCTTCATTATAGTTTTTTTATTGTTGCTGTTGTAGTATTCTTTGCCATTGTTGTTTTTTTTAGAGGATATACCAATTGTTCATGAATGGCTATGTGATCATTCAATCTTCGCTTATCCACTGCTGGACATAGATCTCCCTCATAATTTTCCATCTATTTCGATCTTGTGCCTCTTGCATCCAATTCCTATGACAACGTTTTAGATCGTCAGTCCAACGTGTTGGTGGACGACCTCTGCTTCGGTAGGCATCATCTCTTGGTCTCCATTCCAGTATCCGCTTTGTCCATCTATTATCTGTCATTCGAGCCACGTGACCTGCCCAGTTCCATTTCAGTGTTGCTACTCTCTCTACTGCATCAGCCACTCCTGTTCTTTGTCGTAGCTGGCGATTTGGGATCTTGTCTCGTAGTGAAACGCCCAACATAGCACGCTCCATCGCCCTTTGACACACACGGATCTTTTGAACTGTTCTCCTTGTCATGGTCAACGTTTCCGCACCGTAAGTCAACACTGGCAAAACACACTGATTAAAGGTTTTTCTTTTAAGACATATTGGTATATCAGACGATTTGAAAATATGGTTCAGCTTGCCGAAGGCTGCCCAAGTCAGTCTTATACGACGGAGAAGCTCAACGGTTTGGTTATCTTTTCCTATGCGGATCTCATGACCTAGGTATTTATAGGCCATTACCTGGTCTATGGATCTTGTTCCTACGCATATATCTTCGCTGACTACAAGATTTGTCATCATCTGGGTTTTAGATATATTTATTTTCAATCCCCCTTCTAGCGAGGAAAGGTAGAGCTGATTTAAAAGTTCTTTGGCCTCATCTATCCTATCAGCTATTAGTACAATATCATCTGCAAACCTTAGATGGCTAAGCTTTTCTCCGTTTATGTTTATGCCCTTGTCGGTCAGTTTTGCCCTTTTACATATATATTCCAAAAGCGTAGTGAACAGTTTCGGCGATATGGTGTCCCCTGGCGTACTCCACGTTGTATCGGGAATTTCTGGGTTTGACGATCACCCACTCTAACACTGGCTGTTGCGTTTTGGTATATGTGTTTAATTATATTTATATACCGATAGTCAATTCGGCATTCTGTCAAGGCTTCCAACATTTTTTGTTGATTTACGGTGTCGAATGCCTTTTCATAGTCGACAAATATTAAAGCTAGTGGTTTATTATATTCAGTGCATTTTTCTATAAGATTTTTTATTACCAGTAGGTGATCGTTTGTTCCATAGCCTTTTCTAAAACCTGCCTGTTCTATGGGCTGATAAAATTCCAATTTATTTTCTAGTCGTTTTATTTTAATTATTTTTGTAAATAGTTTATAAATATGTAAAAGTAGACTTATGGGTAAATAAATCAATGAGTAGCGCAACACAAAAAGTAGAGATGCCATGCGATCCGGTTAGCGACCGGCGCTGTCCTGATTCCGGGTTAGACAGTGTGAAATGGGCTACCGGGCACGAGTGTGCGAGCAACCAGGCCACTCGTGGTAAATGGGCGACTGGAAGAAATAACCAAACACAGAAGTTTCAAGGCAGAAAATCGATGAATATAGGGACATGGAACGTCAGAGGTCTTCTCCAAACTGGAAAACTTTACCTAGTAGAGAAAGAGATAATAAGACAAAATATAGACATATGTGGTCTAGCAGAGACACACTGGAAAGATCAAGGACATTTTAAAACACAAAACCACACTATCTACATATCAGGATCTCAAAATACAGGGCATAATGGAGTAGCCATACTTATAAACAATAGAATATCTAAATATGTCAGACAATATGAAACAATAAACGACAGACTCA
Organism: Diabrotica balteata; assembly: GCA_918026665.1. Classification (NCBI taxonomy): domain Eukaryota; kingdom Metazoa; phylum Arthropoda; class Insecta; order Coleoptera; family Chrysomelidae; genus Diabrotica; species Diabrotica balteata. Next base: position 3,624,043 of record OU898281.1, on the reverse strand, counting down.
TAAAAATTACAATAGAAGCAAAACCGGAAAATTTCCATGTCATTCAAATATATATGCCCACAACAGATGCCCCAGATGAAGACATTGATGAAATATATAACAACATAGAAAACATACTGAAGAAGATACCACAAAAAGAGCCAGTATATATTATTGGAGACTTTAACGCCAAAGTGGGAAAAACGGATAATGAACCACATTTAAGAGGTATTGTTGGGTCATTTGGCTTGGGCATTAGAAACAACAGAGGAGAACGTCTTCTACAGTTTGTCAGTGAAAATAATTTAGTGATAACAAATACCCTTTATAAACACCACCCAAGAAGGCTCTCAACATGGACTAGTCCAAATAAAGAACACAAAAATCAAATCGATTACATACTCGTGCGGAAAAGATGGAAAACCTCAATAACAAATGTAAAAGCTATGCCTGGAGCATATTGTGGATCAGATCATAAACTACTAAAAATGAACTGCAGGCTCAGACTACACACAACTAGAAAAATACATCAGACAAAACAGATAAGGGTAAGTAATGCAGAAGAATTCCAGATGAAACTGATAAGCAAAGAAAAACCACAAGTATTAGAAGACACAAATAAAACGTGGAATGGAATAAAAAGCTGGATATATTCAGTGGAAAAAGAGTGCACATCGCGTAAAACCCAAAAGAACAAACATTGGATGTCAGGGGAAGCACTAGAGTTAGTGGAAAAAAGAAGAGCTATGCTACAACATATCTCAAAAACAGGAAGCAACACTCAAGAAATAGCGGAGATAAACAGGAAAATAAAATGTATGTGCATCAGAGATAAAAACAACCATATAAATAACGTGTGTCAAGAACTGGAGCAACATGCAAACCGCCATGAAAGTCATGAACTATTTAAAAAAGTTAAATATTTAGCCCGAGAGTTCAAGCCACAACTTCAAGCCATTCAAGACTCTAATGGAGAAGTAAAAACCGACATAGAGAGCATCGCAGAGACCTGGAAAAATTACTGCTCAGAATTATACAAAGACACTTCAAAAGATGACGCATCAGTCTCAGAACACAAAAAACATGCAATCAGAGAGGCTGAACCAATCATTTTACGAGCAGAAGTAGAGAAGGCTCTTAACCAACTAAGAAACAAAAAAACTCCAGGAATCGATGGCATAACAGCGGAGACTCTAAAAGCAATAGGCGAAATTGGCGTAGATGTAATGCTGGATATGTGCAACATGATATGGATCACAGGTGAATGGCCTGATGAGTGGTGTGAATCAACCTTGATCCCTATCCATAAAAAAGGATCACTAACCATATGCAGCAATTACAGAACCGTTGCCCTTATCCCTCATGCAAGCAAAATCCTGCTACATATAATCAATGAACGGCTAAAGAACTTTCTACTTCCAGAGATAGCCGAAGAACAATGTGGATTTGTACCAGGAAAGGGAACGCGTGAGCAAATACTCAACACCAGACAGATAGTAGAAAAAGCGAGAGAACATAACATACCAATGTTGCTCTGTTTTGTAGATTACACAAAGGCTTTTGATTCAGTAAAATGGGATCCTCTCTGGAGTATAATGGAAAATATGGGAGTACCTAACCACCTAGTTAACCTAATAAGAAATCTGTATAATAAAAACTCAGCCAAAGTTAAAGTACATGGAATATATTCAAATGCATTCAAAACAGAGAAAGGAACTAGACAAGGTTGCATACTATCACCATTATTGTACAACATATATTCTGAATATATAATGAGAAAAGTACTAGATGAATGGGATGGAGGAATCACTATAGGAGGCAGAAAAATCAGTAACCTGCGATACGCAGATGACACACTTATACTAGCAGCGAATGAAGTCGAAATGATTACCATCATCGAACGGCTAAGCCGAATAAGTGAAGAATTCGGACTTCAAATCAACACCAGAAAAACAAAAATAATGATTGTAGACAGAGCAAATAATAATCTACCGCATATACGCCAAATAGGGATTTTCGAAGTAGTCGACAGATTTGTATACTTGGGCTCTCTGATAACCAACAATGGTGATTGTTCCTCAGAAATCAAACGTAGACTAGGAATGGCCCGAACCGCAACTGCTAAATTAATTAAAATATGGAAAGACCGAACAATAACAAGGAATACTAAGCTTAGGTTGGTCAATGCCCTTATTTTTCCCATTGCTACATATGCAGCTGAAACATGGACTCTCAAAAAAATCGATAGGAGTAAGATCGAAGCCTTCGAAATGTGGGTATATAGAAGAATTCTACGCGTGTCCTGGACAGAACATAGAACCAACCTGTCAATTCTGGAAGAGCTTCATATAAAAGACAGGCTACTAAAAAAAGTAAACCAAGCATACCTAACTTACTTCGGCCACATAGCTAGAAGAACGGGCACCATGGAACTATTGGTAGTAGAAGGTAAGGTAGAAGGCCGAAGACCAAGAGGAAGATCTCCAATACGATGGGTGGACCAAATGAAGAGTTTGGTGGGAAAATCCCTACATGAAGCCGTCCATATGGCACAAGATCGCAGTCAATGGAGACAGCAGACTAATAATATTTAGGGTGTCACTACGCCCTGACAAGGGCTAAAGGATTGAGGAGGAGGAGACTTAAGGGCTGTAATTCCTGAGGTCGGTAGCATCCCCTTTTTTATGAAGTATGATAATTTCTGCGTTATACCACTGGGTTGGTGTTATTGCTTCCTGCAAACATCTACTGAATAGTTTGGCAAGGACCTGCCATAATCTTTTTCCAGCCACTTTCAAGGCATCTGCCACTATTTCATCGCCTCCGGGGACTTATTGTTTTTCATTTCTGCACTGACCTTCGAACTTCATTGGGTGTTACGTCCGGTAAAATTTCAGATCCTGATTGATTATCTTTGGTAATGATCCACTCCGGTTACATTGCTGTTCTTTGTATAGTTGTCTATAAAAACTCTCTATCGTGTTCATAATTTGAACTCTATCCTCAATGATTTGCCCCTGTTCATTTCTTAATTTGTGGACGTTTTTTCTTCCAATGGACATGCTCTGTCTGAGTACTTTCAAGCTTTTGTTTTCTTCTATTACTCTAGTTATTTCCATCGTATTGTATCGTCTCAGATCTTTTCTAACTTCCTTTTTAATTTTCTTATTCAAAATTTTTAGTTCATTTTGGTTATGATCCTGATTTTCCCTAAGTTTTCTTCTTTCCTCTAGAAGATGTTTTGTGTTGTGGCTTAATTTCTTGTTATTGTTTTCAGGACGAGGACAGTATGTCTTTTTAGCTTCTTTCAATATTTGAGTAATATTATTGTTCATTTCATTGATGCTGATATTCTCTAAGTCGTGTGTATCCAAACTAGTCTTAATATTTTCTTCGTAAAGTGTTATATCTTCTGGGAACATCCACCTTCCACTTTTCTTTTTGAGGACCATTTTTGTTCTTTCAACTTAAGTGTTAAAAGTGGTTTTTGCTCTAATTAGTCTATGGTCACTCCCTGTTGAAAATTTATTCAATACTGTTACATCCTGAACAATGTCTTTCCGATTTGATATTATGAAATCAATCTCATTTTTTGTTCTTTGGTTCGGACTCTTCCATGTCCACTTACGTTGGGGTTTCTTTCCGAAGAATGAGTTCATCACAAAGAGATTTTCCTGATGTAAGAAGTCAAGAAGCCTGTTACCTCTCTCATTTCTCTCACCAAATCCAAAGTTTCCCATAGCAGATTCTGCATCATCTTGTTTGAATCCCATTTGAGCGTTAAAATCTCCAATTATCAATGTGTAATGTGTTTTTAAAGTTTGTATAGCTGCTCTGATATCTTCATAAAATTGATCAACTTCCTCATCCGGGTAGCTCGTAGTTGGTGCGTAAGCCTGTATAATTTTAAGTTTGTATCTTGGATTTAATTTAAAAATAAGATAAATGACTCTGGTACATATACTTTTTATTATGATTATGTTTGGTACCCATTTTTTGGCTATGTGAACCTAACCTAAAATTTTTCTCCCCCATCTACGTGACTGATTCTCATTCAACTTAACGTCCAAGAATCTTCGCCATAAAGTACTACAGTTATTGTTACTGCTTTGGAAATCTTTAATTCTGCTGCTTCTTCTTTTTAGTTATGTTTAAGTCTTACCCAAAATGGAACTGAATGTTCGCGACTGAGCAGTCCAACAGAGAGTTTGATACCCAAAAGCTCAGTATATCCTGACGTTTTGAAGAGTCGCTTTCCGCTGAAGATTTTGTCGCAACCCATTCTTCTAACTCGTCCTTTTATGTTTCATTAAAAGTCCATTCTTTTTCTCTAGGACATTTTTTATTTATTTGGTGACACCGGCTCTTCTTACCCGTCGGTATCGCTTCGATATTTTTTCTAAAAGTTCAAGATTGTTTCTACTTCCTGTATTCACCAGACATTGATTAAATCATGTATAGTACCACCAATACGAATGAAAGGAAAACCAGTAGCAAAAAGTCTTACTTGGAGGCCTCCACAACAGTGATCAACATTTTAAACCACGGCTAATTAAGAATCGTGGCCTTATTAACAATTTATGAACATAAAAAAATATTGCTAACATAACATATTCAAATACATTCACACTTTATTAAAATTATCTTTGTTTAACAATCAAATATTTAAACAGATTTTTACGCGTTAACTTGTCTTTAAAAATTCGAGTTCATTATTTACTTTAACAATTTTCGTACAGAATTAGAAGAAAAATAAATTATTATGGTAATAAATTTGCCATGTAATGTCAACTATACACGTGTTTTTGAACAGCTAGCACTGCCTGTGAATTTTGGAACTAGTACTAATACTTAACTTTTGAGATAGACAACTAAAAAAGATTCGTCAAAAATATTGAATAAAAAGAAGACTAGGTGTTTTGTGTCTTTTTGAACTTTTACACAATTCGTACAGCTCAAAAAACAGAAAACGACAGTCCTTTTCGTTTAAGGCTACCAGGTCCAGTTTGTTTGTTCTGTGTTGTCTTTCGTTTCTTTCTTTGTTAACTCTGCATCTAAATTTGGTTTGGAGTAAAAAATGGTCTGATCCACAATATAACAAGATCAGGAAAACCTCACAATATCAGAGAAGGAGAACAACTTATTTCGCCAGCTGTTGGAGAGGCGTTAAAAACTGTTCTATACCAGCAGGAATATAATACTCAAAAGAATTTCTAAGACAGTTAGTTAAAAAGCGAAAGTCGAGTCAACATTAGATGTTAATAAAGCACCCTTATTGGCATAGGTATAAGTGCGCGTATGGTTGCTTGTATTGGATGTAATAAATTGTAGATCAGAATATTAAACATTTTACTGCACAATTTTTGTATTTTGTGCAAGTAAATTCTGCGTCAAGTTCATTATATTAATTTTATATTATATTACATATATTCAATAACTAAATTAAAAAAAATCGTTTATTAAAATCAAAACAAAACTTGATATCTTAACCACCACATTTCGAAACCGAAATTCACAAAAAAAAACAAAATAATTTTAACACGTATTTATCTTGAAGGTCATATGTCAAAAGTGTGCTTATTGGATGGAACAACACATTACAAAAACAAATAAAATTCTTTTGGCTAAAGTTTAGAGCCAGATTTAAAATTATAATGAAGTTTTTTGTCGAACGAGTTTGAACTGGTTTAGCGATAGTACTGTTAGACTGTGAGTGCGTTGTTTTTTATGATCAGTGTCGGATTAAATTTATTTATCCTTTTTGGACAATGTGCACTGTGATAGTAGTTAAATTTAAGATTAAAAATAGCTTTAGTTCTTTGCAGGACCAAGAGCTTTTTTTACCATAAAATGATAGTACTCTAATATACAGTGTTTAATTAGATTAAGAGCTTTTTGTTTGGTAGTTTTTACCATACTTGTACGTTCCTAACAAATAAATTTTGTTACGAAAATAATTCTTTTAAAAACCCGTTTTCGGCTTTGATTTTCGTAACTCCAAAGCCTGTTGAGCTTTATAAATAAATAAATCTTACCGTGGGTCGCTATTATTATTATTGCTTTATTTTTCAAACGATTTTACGAACCTTGAACAAATATGTAAATGCTAAACTACTAGTTAAATGTATTTTTATTACGAAAATATGTATTGGTATAATTTTACGATAATATTTATATAATAACAGTATGTTGAAAATACCAAATTATCTAAATTAGGAAATAATGTATTGCTACGTTTGCAGATAAACACCGAAGTACTAACTGTCGAGGATGGTATTATAGAAAAAAGATATAAAACAGCTACAAAGAGAGTTGAACTAAGTCGTAAGTTGGAAAACAAATTGGAAGATAAATAATAAAGTCAATTTATGTCAAGTTTAACAATAAAGTACATCTAAAGTCCTTTTGAAAAATATTGCTAGCAGCGATGAAAAATTTCAAAATTATAATATAATATTTAATTACGCCTTAAGTCCTGTACCAATACCGCTTTAATCTTCTGTCATAAACACATTTCCAAATCGAGTATTAGTACAGTGAATGAAGGTAAAAATCAACTATTACCTCCGATTTCGGTGAACCTCCATCTATTTGCATGAAAATTTGGGATTGAGTATATTTGACCCTCAACTTCAACAGTAACATATGCTCAACTTGTGCTTTTTGCATTTTAGGGGTGAAATGCACCCCTTTTGTTAAAAATGGTAAAAAATGCAGATTGAAGCATTCTGGCATAAGTAATCTCGATTAATTAAATAAAATAAATATTTTGCAACATTTATAAGCATGATTTATGATTTTAATTAATTTTTCAACCCTTTTAGCAACTATCCCTTAAATCGAAAATCATGACAAAATCATTTTTTTGTATTTCTGAAATATCAAATCGCATATTAATATTACCCAAATAGTTTCTTTAATGTTTATGATATAATTTTTGATTGACTGTGAAATTTTAACCCTTAAAAGCCACCCCCTTAAAGCAGAACCATTTAAAAAATTAATTTCAAGAAACTTTAATTATTTAAATAATACATTACTGAATTAAAATCTCATTTACTGAGTATTAAAGTATTTATTTATTTATTGCGTAATTTTGCACCCTTAAAACTAGCCCTTGTAATAAAAATAATGGAAAATGTTTTTTTATTAGCTTTAATCATTTGGAAACTTTTTTATTGGTTACGATAAACTTTATTAATATTATTCTTTCCACATTTCCTGAACAATTTTTTCAGTGCTTATGTGACTTATAAAAATTTAATTTGTTAGTTAAAATAAATATTAAAATATATGAAATGTTCATTCATTTTTTATTTAAATAATGTTTCATAAATTAAACAAATATTAATAGTACTTTAATTGTTAATTTTTCACTCTTCATCAGAGCTCTCTTCATCAATTTCTCCTTTTTCATTAATTGGTGGGTTATTTTGGCTATTGTCCCCACTGCATGATCTGCAGACTGCATTGTAACATAACCCTACTCTTCGACACCCGCAAGAAGATCCGCACCCTTTTTTTTTGTAGTTGCAAAAAATCATTTTTAACAATTCTTCTGGAGCAGGTGGATTGAGATTTTTAGTTGGAAATAAAGACTCTTTAATTTTGCACCATCCCCAGTCAACTGGACAAATGTTTTTGTTTCCAAGCCATATCTGGGTTTGTAAATAAACTCTTTTGATGTGTTCATCTTATGCAGCAACCGTTGGGACCAGAGATCAAAACTTTACTGCACTATTTTTAGTGGTATCCTTAATAAAGGATTCGTTGCGCATCTGTTCCAGATAAGCTGATAGGTCTTCCATGCGTTGTAGTTTACTCATACTCACATCATTTGCACTTCCGTACAATAATATTGTGCAGTACCTGCCAGCTTCTAAAATGGCATCGATATCAGCGGCGTTATTATAAAATATATCGATCTTCTCTCTCAAATCAGGTCTTTTGTCTAGAAGATCGATAATTTTTTTTCTTCTTTTATTATAAAAAGCAGAAATTGAGTCACATCCAGAGAAACAATGAGAGAATAGAATATATACTCCTATGCATGGCTAATTTAGTTCAAAGCTTTTTGAAGAATATATCACAGGGTTGACATTTTGTTTTTCAAGTTTCAAAAAATAAATCTCTTCATCCGCTTTAGAACGGGCAGTTAAAATATCTAAAACATCAATGTCTTCTGCTACTATAATTTTGGCAAACTTGTGGCCTTATCCTCAATTGTTGTCTCTACTATTAATTCGCTAGCTTCCCCTTTTCCTTGCTTGCATTTAATGGGTTTTTTTCTAGTTCCTCCATTAGATATGATATAAAAAGCCTTTTATTTTTATAATAACCCAAAAATTTGAAATTTGTATTGACTAACAGCTACTAGCATATCTTTAGATATAACATATACCTATCAACACGACTACTCTTATTACCTATCTCTTTTCCTGTATATATATATATATATATATATATATATATATATATATATATATATATATATAATATATATATTGTCATACTTTTTCTTTTCCAACCAAAGAAAAATAAATAAAAAAATCCATCGAAATAAAATTTCAAGATATCAATATAAACAAATTGTATATAGTAATTTAAGATAAGATTTAGTGTAGATAAGAATAGAAATTTGTTTGGCAAACGACCTTTTTCCGTTTCAAACAAAATTATCAAAAAACCTTTGTTTAGAATTAGAAGACATTTTACCTGTAAGTTAATCTTTTCATTGTTTGTATAGTCGAGTATTAAATGACCATATTTTAATCTTTTGAAATATGTATAAATGATGTATTGAAAAAAAAACCAATTTTAAAGTAAGCTATTTAGTTTTCTCTGAAACCGAAATTAGGCTTTTCCAAAATCATGGTAAACACAATTTAAGCTTTTTGATTGGACGGTCGTTTTTAAATGGGAATTTGGTGAGTCGATCATGAGAGAGGAGAAGTTAGTCATATTTTGGTCATCGAAAGGAAACAGTCGTTTGTCTCAAGATAGGGTGTGGTTCGTGAGTTTGGATACCGGCGTAACGAAAAGAAGTGAATAGTTTGAAGAAGGAGATAACAAGTGGATTAAAAGAGGTCCTTGTATCTACCGTGGGCATTTTATAAAGTATATGTGAAAGTATTCTTACGGCAGCAAGTTGACAAAAGGAGGTCCTGGTGTCATAAATAAGTAGCGGAGTTTGGAGAAGTGAATCAGGTGTTTTTTGTGTAGTCTGAAGGAGGTTTGCAGAGACGTAAAGAAGGAGCCGAGGTGCCAAAGAGGGGAGATCACATATTTGAGGAGACTGGACTTTTCTGGGTATGTTCCAACATACAACTCAAGAAGAAAATAAACTGTAAGTGTTTGTACAATTGAATTTTATATCTGTGAAGGATCGTTTCGACATCATGGTCATTATCATTAAAATTTAAGAACTGAGGTTTTGTTAGGCTAATCAAAAGTTTAAAGTTTTGTGGTTTCTTTTTTCAAGTAAAGAAAATTTTAAGTAAAATTGGTTTTTCACGTAATATAAATGTATGTAGCTTTATAATCTTATTATCATAATAATTTGATTTATTTTCTTGTATGCTGATTGATAAGATAACGACAGAATTTAATAATTGTTTTATTCGTTCATATAAAATAAAGAAACGTAAATCTTTGTAATATAATATATTTGTATTCTTATCCTTTTCTTCTCTATCCCGATAAAAGACAACTAGAAAATCTTTTGAATCCATCGAACACAGGTAATATAAGGATTATTTTACTTTTGATAACAAATAAGTTATAATTCTTTTTTATTGGCTCAATAAACTAAGTTTGAACTCAAAATAAACAATCATAACAATATATATATATATATATATATATATATATATATATATATATATATATATAATATATATATATATATACAAAATCTCTACTCCAAAAATTTTTCTAAAAAAATGTTTACTAGAAGGTTTATTAAAAACCATTTGAAAAGTAATTTCAAGGGCTATAAAGTCGTATTAAATTTAATCTTTTAAATTCCTTATTTTTTAAAAGATAAAAGGTTAAAGGTTACATGGTTAAAAATGATTATACAACAACACCCTGTATTTTATTTTAAATTTGAAATCTGCTTCACTTCCACATTACAACAATGTAAAGTTTTATTATGTTATACCGGGTATTTAAAAAGTTATAACCAATATTACCTGAAAATCGTATCAAGTTTAACTCCCTGTATAATTAAAAAGGATTGTAGGAACATTGATCTATTGCAACCATAGTTTTTTAATAATTGTTAAAAACTATAAAACATATTCATTTTCATAATATTCGTTAAATCAAATACAGGGTAAGTCAAAATGCAAGTACATTATTTTCTTGGTAATTTTAAATAGAACACCCTGTATTTTATATCACTATCGAAAAGAACTAATATCGTACTTCATATTTTATGAAGTACTCCCTATACCTAAAGTTATTAGTTTTAAAGATATTTTTATTTTTCCATCAAAGTATTAATTTGGTAGATATTTTAACGTTTACCAATAATTATTGTGAGTTGGCCATGATTGATTTGTCAGAAACTGACAGTTTGACATTAATATTTATTAATTCAGTATTGGGGTACACCGTAAATTAGCAACAATTATTATTTAGTAATTCAGTAATTGATTCAATTTAAATTAGCAATAATGAATTTTACTACTGATGAAATGGTAGATATGATCTGGATATTGGGGGAATGCAATAAAAATTCATTACTATCAGCTAGAATTTATCAAGAACGGTTTCCAGATAGGCGACAACCTAGACAAGATACATTTGAAAAATTGAAAGATCGATTTAACCGCACTGGTTCAGTGAATTATGAAAAACATGAACGAACAAAAACTAGTGTGACAGAGGAAAACGAAATGAGTGTGTTGATGGCGGTTACAGAAAACCCACACACAAGCATAAGGACTATTTCCAATGAACAAGAACTTAGTTACTACTCTGTTCAAAACATTCTATCTAAAAACAAGATGCACCCTTATCATATTCAAAAGCACCAAGAATTAATTAATGATGATTTTCAGAAACGAATAGTATTTTGTGAATGGGCCTTAGAAAAAATTAATGAGCAGAGAGATTTTTTTGATTATGTCCTATTTGGTGATGAAGCTACATTCCATCGAAACGGTTCTTTTAATAGGCATAACTTTCACTACTACTCAACAAGTAATCCATACCACATAGTAACACATAGTCAAACAAGATGGTCTCTAAATGTGTGGGGAGGTATCGTCGGTAACCATGTAGTAGGACCATATTTTTTTGAAGATAATTTAAATGGTGAGATTTATTTAGATTTTATCGTAAATCAGTTACCGATATTATTAGAAGAGGTTCCACTTAATATACGTGAAAAAATGTGGTTTCTACATGACGGTGCTCCTGCGCACCACAACGAATTAGTACGTGGTGAACTTAATAATCAGTTTGGGGAAAGATGGATCGGAAGGGATGGACCGGTAAGGTGGCCCCCAAGGTCACCAGAATTCAATAAAATGGACTCATTTTTTTGGGGTTACGTTAAGAACGAAGTATATAAAATACCCCCAACAACAAGGGATGATATGAAAAATAGAATCCGAATTGCATTTCAAAATATTTCTTTACAAATGCTTAGTAATGTAACCAACTCTTTCAATGACCGTTTTCAAGCATGCATAGATGTTTTGGGAGGTCATTTTGAACACCTTACTTAAGTAAGATAAGTTAAACTTACTGTTGTTTTTAATTTTTCTATGTGTTGTTATATTTTTTTTTATTTTCCGTAGGTTATTTTTTATAAATTTTATTTTAAATAAATTGTTTTCTTTTCTGTGTCGTTATTTCGTTACTAAATTATTAAACAATAATGTCAAACTGTCAGTTTTTGACAAATCAATCATAACCAACTCACAATAATTATATTGTGAGTTGGTAAACGTTAAAATATCTACCAAATTAATACTTTGATGGAAAAACAATAATATCTAGAAAACTGATAACTTTAGGTATAGGGAGTACTTTATAAAATTTGAAGTACGATATTATTACTTTTTGATAGTGATATAAAATACAGGGTGTTCTATTTAAAATTACCAAGAAAATAATGTATTTGCATTTTGACTTACCCTGTATTTGATTTAACGAATATTATGGAAACGAATATGTTTTATAATTTTTAACAATTATTTAAAAACTATGGTTGCAATAGATCAATGTTCCTATACTCCTTTTTAATTGCACAGGGAGTTAAACTTGATACGATTTTCAGGTAATATTGGTTATAACTTTTTAGATACCCGGTATAACATAATAAAACTTTACATTGTTGTGATGTGGAAGTGAAGCCGATTTTAAATTTAAAATAAAATACAGGGTGTTCCATTTAAAAAAACATAAGTTTGGTCTGCCACCATCTTATGGAACACCCTGTAAGATTGTAACTAATTTTAAAATGTGGAGTTTAAAGCTGCCTACAATTTTTGTTAATAACTTTTTTTAGTAATTTTTACTATAACAGATCTACTGAGCTTCCTCACACTAATCAATCACCCTGTAGACCTTTGTCATAAATTAGTCAAAAAACTTTTCATCTTTCCCTCGTATACGGATATGTCGTCTTGAAGACGATCATTAAGACAACCTTAAAATTTATTTGTTATAAATGTTTTTAAAATAGCTAAACCTAATGCTTCTATTTTGTATAAACCACCTAATTATTATTTAAATATTTAAAACTCATTATTTTATCGTTCAACATTGTATAAAGCCACCAATTATTATTTTTGCCTGTTATTCGGAAAGTTTTATCGACTTCGTTGATTGTTTTGTCTTAAAAGTTATCATCGCAAGACAAACAAAAATACTGTCTTACTTAATACTCTCAACAATAGATATTTGTATAAATGTACACAACCAAGGTAATATTTTTGAGGAACAAATATAGATATGGAATTTTTAATTGTATCTACTTTGTTTTTCTAACGAAAAATTTCAACTTGCAGATTTGTTGAAACATAAAAAACATATAAGACATTTTTGCTAAAATATTTTCTTGCTATAGAAGAGAAGAACTCATAACATAACAAAGAAGAACTCATAACATAACATACTCCAACATAACAAAAATTATACTGAAATAATGGCATCCCCTCTGATGAAGCAAATAGCCTCTGTTGGGATTTTCAGTGGGGCATGTTTCAGGTCCAACAATATTACAGAAAAAAAAATCAGCGTAGGGTCTTTGAGTGGAGTAGAAAGAAAAAAGCCTTTCTACCATCAATCAAAAGACATACTTAGAGATATTCTCTAAGCAGATTTAGGTGAATATGCAAAGAGCATATTTTGAATATTTTATGCAATTAGTGAACTTTTTGCATATTTTTACATAAGTCGAAGTAAAATGAATAGAAACACTAAATTAATGCCGATACAATCCATTTAAATTCTTCTGAGTGGCACTTTCCCTCTATGGACGTGGATTATTAGTTCAAATTTTTTAGATAGGCTTGCCCGTATTTTCAATAAGGCATTTCCTTTAATTACAATTAAGTCAAAGCATCACAGACCCTGCACGCTGAATTCCAAAGCATGTTTAATATTCTCCCGGACCAAAATTTGACTCTGCGAAGGATTGTACCGACTTCTTTCTCTTTTACGTTCAACTGCCCGAGAAGACACACGGTTCTTAATTTTCAACTGCCGCATTTTGTGATCATCCGATCACGTGTTATCAATTGTAAGTGATAATATTTCTTATATACACTTATATACATCTTATATACACACAACAAAAAGAACCACCGATTAATGGAAATATACCAAAGTCGAAGAATAATCCGAAGTAGTTTAACCTAATTACTTGTACCCAGCCGATATATTTATTCGGCTACACTTAAATGGTTTCAGAGAAGCCCTGTCCGTTACCAGTTAAACTATTATACAGAATTATGAGTTATGAGATAAAATAAAATATTTTATTCGCCCCAAAAATCTGTATTGTAAGAAAACCTAATAAAGGACTATCGTTGATATTTTAATCGACATATAAATTCTCAGTGTAGAAAAAGTTTGTGACTTTTGTTTCTTTTTGACAGTAAAATATATTAAACCATTAAACCAAGATATTATCAATGGAAAATTTCCTATTTTTTGTTATTCGAGCCAAATGGAAAGTTTTAATGCATATATTGACACGGCAATTTACAGATTGTACTTACATCTTTGGACGCAAGGCTTTCTGAAGATGGTGGATGCTCTTCTGGGGGATGGATGTTTGTTTTGTGCTGAAAGTAAAAAGTAGATCTCAATATACATATTTATTTTAACCACTATCGCTTTCTCCTTTTTGAGCTGTACGAAATTTATAAAAGATTTACAGATTTCAGCTAGAGTAAGAGTTTCGTACAGCTCAAAAAGATAGAAAGCGATAGTGGTAATCGTTTTACTTTCAGACCATCAAAAGAGGTGACGCTTTTTGAAACTTACCACCCGAGAAGTGGGGAATAGTAGGACAATTCGCTGGCTTCCCGTGTGGGGAATTTGTAAATCAGTTTTTAGGAAGTAGAGATAGCCATAAATCACTCAAAAATAGAACGTCACCACGACCAGACGGAATAACCAACGAGCTTCTAAAACACGGAGATAAAGAAGACTCCAACAGTTATAAAGGTATAAACACCGTACTTAAGCTTACCGCAAAAGTTCTAAAACCAACAAAATAATAAACTAACAACTGTATTAAATAAACAACAAGGATTAAGATCCGAAAGATCCTGCGTAGACGCCGTATTTGTACTAAGATAAATCACAGAAAAGGTCATCGAGTACAATGAACCAGCATTTTCTGTTTTATAGACCTGACAAAGGTCTATAAAACCTTTATTAGACTTTATTAGACAAAGATTTCGTAATTCTATACTGTCTGCCAAAACTTACCCTGGAGCAGACATCGGTTCAGACCATAACCCCATAGTAGTCACATTACGAACCAAATTAAAAACTGGTTAAAAAAACCCACACAAAGTAGAATTGATATTAAAGAGATTAAGGGAACCACAAACAAAGGAACAAACTGTAAAAACTCTTACTGAAAATATACGTAATGCCCAAGAACTGAATAAAAGTAGCTATAACATTGATCAGAAATGGGAAAATATAAAAGCAGCAATAATTAAAAGAGCAAATGAAAAACTTAAAACCAAAGAATAGAAAACATAAAGATTGGATGACTGAAGAAAATACTACTATTAATGAATGAAAGAAAATCATTCAAAACAAAAAATCCAATTAAATATAATGAAACTGATCGATTAATAAAAAAGAGAATAAAAGAAGCTAAGGAGAGAATGTTACATTATCAGTGCCAAGAACTAGAAGAAATTGAGAAAAAATATGACTTTTTTAAACATGCATAAAAGAATTAGAGAATTAACAGGAATGAGAAAAACACTTCAAACTAGGCAACTAAGAGATGAAAGGGGTGCACTTATAACAGATATAAACCAAAAAATGCAAAGATGGACACAATATATAGCACAAACTATTTGAAGACAAAGAGAGAACAAAAGCACCAAAAGAATTTAAGGATGATACTGGGCCTGACATTATACGAGAAGAAATTGAATATGCAATGAAACAAGCTAAAGATGGTAAATCTCCCGGGCCTGATGAAGTTCCTATCGAATTACTTAAAATTGTGAATACTGAATCTATTGATTTTCTTTTGGATCTATTCAATTCCATATATAAAACAGGTATAATACCTAAAGAATGGCTCCAATCAACATTCATACTGCTTCCCAAAAAAGCCAATGCAAAGGACTGCAATGAACATCGCACCATAGCCTTAATGAGTCATGTCTTGAAATTGTTTTTAAAAGTAATTCACAATAGAATACATAAGAAATTAGACGAAGGCATAAGTAATACACAAATGGGATTTAGGAAAGGACTGGGAACACGAGATTGCACTGTTTTGCAATAAGTGTTCTTTCGCAGAGATGCTTAGATATTAATCAGGAAGTATATAACCTGTTTCATTGATTTTGAGAAGGCATTTGACAGAGTGCAGCATAATCGACTTAAAGAAATTTTATTAAATAAAAAACATAGACAGTAGAGACATTAGAATCATCTGTAACCTCTATTGGAATCAAACAGCAAAAGTGAAAGTTGAAAACGAACTGACCAAGGATATCCAGATTCGCCGTGGGGTCCGCCAAGGGTGTATTTTATCACCCTTGTTATTCAATTTATACAGTGAAGCCATCTCAGAATTAGCGCTTGCCGAGATTAGTGAAGGCCTTATAATAAACGGTGAGCCACTTAATAACATAAGATTATGCTGACGACACCGTCCTTTTGGCAGGAATACTAGAAGAACTGCAACACCTTGCTGAACAACTAAATATATATTGCAACGATTATGGACTAAAAATCAATTTGAAGAAAACCAAGTTCATGGTATTTACAAAAGCACAAAACATCAAAGTTAAGCTAGTACTAGACAATACAGAAATTGAACAAATATCTTCGTACAAATACCTGGAGCATGGATCACAGAAGATATTGATCAGACAAAAGAAATAAGATGCCGAATTGAAATTGCGCGGTCAACTTTTAATAGAATGAGAAAACTTTTTTGTAATCGCGATATCAATATATCGCTCCGGATAAGAATGCTTCGATGTTATATTTTCTCTACCCTTTTGTATGGAGTTAAAGCTTGGACACTTAAAAAATCCAACATTAAAAACCTAGAAGCATTCGAAATGTGGTGTTACCGACGCATTTTGAAAATATCATGGATGGATCGCCAAACAAACGAACAAGTTCTCGAACAACTAGGAAAACAATGCGAAGTTTTAAATTCCATAAAGATCAGGAAATTGGAATACTTGGGGCACATCATGAGAGGTGAAAAGTACGAACTACTAAGGAATATAATGCAGGGTAAAATAAAAGGTAGAAGAAGCGTAGGAAGACGTAAAAATCTCGTGGCTACGCAATCTCCGTGAGTGGTTTGGATGCAGTTCAATTGAACTATTCAGGCGAGTAACCAATAAAATTATAATTGCCAGAATGATTTCCAATCTCCGATAGGAGTGGAACTTGAAGAAGAAGAAGACCTGACAAAAGCTTTCGATCGCATCCAAGTCAAAGACGTCTTACCACCTACTGTATAAAAGAAACATAGCAATCAATATTAAACAAACCATGGAAAATATCTACTTCCTTAGTCGAATACAGGCAAAAATAAATGAAAAAACATAATACAGTGTATACCAGTACAAAGGACGAGCTCCAAAGATTAATACATATCTTCAATACAACAGCTAAGAAATACAATATGATAATATCAGCAGAAAAAAAAAACAAAAAAAAAACAAAGCAAAGTTTAGATATTTGGGAATAGATCTCAATAGTTACGGAGATGTTGAACAAGAAGTACGACAACGAAGCTTAAAAGCAAGTAAAGCAGCGGGATCTCTTAATGACACAATCTGGAAGAACAAACACCTAAAACAAGACACAAAACAAGAATCTATAAAGCAACAAATTAGACCTATATTATCATACACGGCGAAGACAAAACCTGACACATCTAAAACGAGACGACTACTAGAAACAACAGAGATGAAAATACTCAACGAATATTAGGGAAAAGTCTGTTCGATAGGAAGAGAAGCGAAAACAGCAAACAGCAAAGAGCATGCAATATAGAAGACATAAATGGATGGGTGACAAGACGAAAACAGGAGTGAACGAACACATCAGTAGAATGGCAGAGGATGGAATAGTACGAATAGCACGAGATAAGTCATTAAATGGACTAAGAAGTATTGACAGACCAAGAAAAAGATGATGCGACAATTTAAACAATTTAGGAGGCTAATATTGAAGAAGAAACGGGCTTTAAAGCCTACATACAAGAAAGAAGAAGAAGAAAAAGATGAAGCTTTAAGTTTAATTGTACTAACCACGGGAGTGTTTTTGGAAAATATATGTATAAATTTTCCAGGTTTGACTCTGCTATGTATAACTTTGGTTTTTAGACCATTTTCTTTACGACGTTTCGACATGGCCTCACTTGCCATTCCCAAATGAAATTAGTTCTACTTCTTGTCGATCTTCGAATGGAACTAATCAGTTATCTTCTGTCTACATCCTTGGTCTCTACTTTACAATTTGTACCATTTTATAGTGTTTGCAACAAAGGGAAAACAGCACATAAATGACAAAATCACGAGTAAGTTTTTTAGACATAAAAATATTTATTCATACTTAAGGAATATTTAAGTGTAAAGAATGCTGTTTATATTGACCTTTCTTAACACTTATTTTATTTTTTTAATTATTCTCTTGTATTTTTGAAGATTTTGTTTCGGATTTTATGGGAGAGAGCTATTTTTTGTTATGTTTGTACCACTACTGTTGCACCATCCCTCGTATATTTAAATTTAAATCTAAATTCGTTCGAATTCCAAACAACGTCTTTAAAACGCCATGCGCCAGTACGATAAAAACCACTCCTTTATTATCATGAAAAAATGGAAATAATGTGGTTTTGGAAAATGTTCAATGATGTATCAGTTACAAAAATTTATGACGTAAAAAACTCAGGTTTATTTTTAGCGGAAGACTAATTACTCGAGGTGTTTATTTGTATACATTCAATTTGGATGTCATGTTATGTCGAGTGATAGAATAAGTATGCACGAAATGTAATAAGGTTGTCGAATATCGCTACAAGCTCAGATTATGATTATTTCCATTACTATTTGTTTGAAATAAATTTTTATTCTGTTAGTGTTTTATATCATGTGTAGGATTATTAAAATACTAAGTTTTTAAACGTGTATTAACAACCACGCTCTTACAAGTGTGGTTGACAAGTATGAAGTGTGTGTCTGAAGAAGATGTAATTATACTACTCCAGTCGAAAATGCCAGAAAATGTCAAGAGACGAAAATGCCACCAAACCTCTAAAAATCATAAGCTAAATTTTGCAGAGAATATTACTTTTGGGACCCCAAAAAATATGCAAAAAATGTTTACTACTTTTACCCCGAGCTTCCCTCTAAAACCCCCCTCGCAGGGGGTAAAAACACGAAAAAATCGAATTTACCAAGAATCTGTCCACAGTAGAAAAAATGTCAAATAAAAAATGTAGCTGAGATAATTTTAAACAAAAATTTTTATAAGCGTTTTTTTTCTTTTTTCAGTTTGCGTAGCTTGAGAAAACCATAAATCAAAAGGATTGCTACAGGATATATATCGGTGGTATCCATATGTAATCTTCTTAAAGTACTGGAGAGTATCAAGAAATGCCTTTACGGTCTTGAGCTCAATGAAGGGAAACTCCCAATCTGCACCTCCACGTGGTAGAAGATGGGCAACACTTAAGTAGTTAGCTTAGGTGGCTGACGCAGATGGGGACCGAGTGTTTGCCGGTATAAGCATTCAACGTTATTCTTAATAATAACGCAAGGGCACCCTCTTGTCCTGGGGAGGAGAAATCGTCCCCGAAGGCGGATGAACGATATCGCGTCGTCAACGGCATAGGATGCGAAAGGCAAGTGGGAAACCATCGCATCAAATTCCCAAGATAGTTAATATGGCAAGTCAAAATCAATACATGGCCCCTAGTGCCCGGCAGGCGTTCAATCGTCAAGGGGTGCTAAGAATCCCCGGGAGGAAACTTAAAATTGCTACGTGGAATGTTAAGACATTGTATAGAGCAGGCAAATTAGCAAACGCTGAAAACGAGATGAGACGAATGAAGTGGGACATACTTGGTATGTGTGAGGTGAGATGGAAAGGAGAAGGATATGTGGATACAATAAATGGAAACCGATTCTATTATGCAGGCAAAGATGATGATGCCCAATCAGGTATAGGAGTGCTGGTAACAGCATCCATGAAACAACACACGAAGGGTTTTCTACCAGTCAGCGACAGAGTAATGATCATCAAATTAAATGGACAACCATTCGACATTAATATAATACAGGTATACGCCCCGACAGCAGACAGCACAGATGCAGATCTTGAGATTTTCTACTCCGATATTGAAAAGATTAAAAAACACATAAAATCAGATGACATCAACATATTTATGGGAGATTGGAATGCGAAGGTAGGAGCAGAAAAGGTCGAATCGATCATCGGCCCATACGGTTTAGGAACGAGGAATGAACGAGGCACACGCTTTGTTGAATTTTGCCAAGAGAACAACTTGGTGGTTCTTAACACATGGTTTAAATTACCAAAAAGACGTCTGTATACGTGGAGGTCTCCTCAAGATTGCGAAGGAAATATTGTGAGGAACCAAATCGACTACATTACAATTAATAAAAGGTTCCGTAATGGTATTCTAAATGTAAAAACGTACCCAAGCTGTGACATAAATTCAGACCACAATCCTGTAGTTGCAACTGTCAGAATAAAACTTAAAAGAGTAGGCAAGGCTAAACCCAGTCAGAGAGTAGCATGGAGTAGTGCTGACCAGGGACAAAAACATATGTATAAAGACATGGTAGACACGCAGTTAGAGTCTAAGACATTAGCTCCCACTAAAGAGAAGACAATAAAAGAAAACATTGAAGACATGTGGGGAAAAATTAAAAATACTGTCCTGGAGGCAGCAAACCAAAATATACAGAAAGAAAACCGTAAACAAAGAAAACCATGGATGACAAACGAAATATTACAAATTATGGAGAGGAGACGGATGGTAAAAAACAAAAACCTAACAAGATACAAAGAGCTTAACAGGGAAATTGAGAGAAAGATAAATGTAGCTAAGGAAGAGTGGATGAAAGAAAAATGTAAAGAGGTAGAAGATCTGCAAAGGAAGCATAAAGATAGAGAATTACACAGAAAGGTGAAAGAAGTCGCTGGGATATGGAAACCCAAACATTTATCTATTGTAACAAACACGAAAAACCAAATGGAATTAGACCCTGAAAAACAGAAGGAAATATGGGAACAATATCTTAAAGATTTGTTTGGTGATCGGAGAGCAGAAGGGCCCCACAAATAGATACCGATGGAAAACTAAGTATTCTAACCGAAGAAGTTATGCGGGCAATAAAAGACGCAAAGAACAACAAGGCACCCGGCGAAGATCTAACAACAGCCGAACATTTTAAACACCTGAGTGATGATGCTGTCGGGAAATTAACCTACCTCTTTAACATTATATATGAACATGGCACTCTACCGCATGACTGGCTAACATCCACATATGTAGCTCTTCCTAAAAAACAAAAAGCAAGGAAATGTGAAGACCATCGAACTGTATCCCTAATGAGTCATGCTGCTAAGATTTTTATGCGAGTAATTTATAACCGCATTCACAATAAGTGTGAAGAATACCTGAGTCGTTCTCAATATGGTTTTAGGAAAGGTACAGGCACCAGAGAAGCAATAATGGGATTGACACTAATGGCAGAAAGGTATCTCGAGGTTCAAAAACAGCTGTATGTGTGCTTTGTCGATTATAGAAAGGCCTTCGACCGCATTAGACACGAAAAATTGATTGAGGTGCTAAAAGAAGTAGGGCTGGACGGACACGACATAGCTATAATAAGCAATACATACTGGAACCACACAGGATGTGTTCGAACAGACAACGGAAATACCAATTATGTAAACATAGAACGAGGAGTGCGTCAAGGGTGCATTCTGTCCCCTCTTCTATTTAATGTCTATGCCGAAAATATCATCAGAGCTTCTCTTGAAGATCGCCCTGAAGGTGCCAGAGTCAATGGAATCATCATTAACAATGTAAGATATGCCGATGACACCGTAGTATTAGCAGAAACAGAAGACCAACTAAAAATATTGATGAACATACTATCAGAAGAAAGTCACAGACTAGGTTTGGATATTAATCTTTCCAAAACCAAAATCATGGTATTCCACAAGAACCCCCATGAACAAATTACACCCAACATACAAATCAATGGTATCACCCTTCAGAGCTCCCAAAGCTTCATATACCTGGGCAGAGAGCTAAACAGTCAGCTAGACCACTCAAAAGAAATTAGAAGACGTATTGAAATAGCAAGATCTGGCTTCATGAACATGCGTAAAATGCTCTGTAACCCCAAGCTATCAATCACAATAAGGTTAAGAACACTAAAGTGTTATGTGTGGTCTCTACTACTATATGGCTGTGAGACCTGGACATTAAAACAGTATGACGTCAACAAACTGAATTCATTCGAAATGTGGATGTACCGCCGAATGCTAAGAATAAGCTGGACCAGCAAAACTACAAATGAAGAGGTACTGGAAATAATGAACACACGACCTCATCTGGTTAATACAATCAAAATTAGAAAGACGTCATATCTAGGACACATAATGCGCCATAAGGAATTTGAGCAGCTCCAGGTAATATTAGAAGGCAAAATCGAGGGTAAAAGGGGTATAGGAAGAAAGAAGAAATCCTGGCTCCGAAACATCAGAGATTGGACTCACACAACAGGAAATGACTTAATCCATCAAGCCCAGAACAGAGAGAAATTTGCCATATTGATCGCCAACCTCAATAGAGAAGGCACTTAGGAGGAGGATCCATATGTAGCTGTGGTCCATTTGTGTTAGGAGGATGGATTAGAACCTTTCTTCTTTCTGTGATAACTTGTGTTATCACATATATATGTCCTGTTATAGTCGTCTAAAGTAATTCTGTCAAATTTTAGGGGTTTGACTATTAAATTGTTCTTCGGAATAGTGGTGGTCTTGACTTTTGATAATGTTAGTGGTTCCCTAAGTGGTTAGTGGTTAGTGCCCTTAGGGGCACATGTGAAGTGTGGCCAATCCATGGTTTGTATTCCAACCTCGTCCAAATAATCACGGACCACACTTGCAATATGTGGTCAAGCGTTATCATGCATTAAGATAAATATATATTAGAGATTTCTAAAAAACCATTATTATAGTATATATAAGGTTCTTGAAACTCCTAAGTGGAGCATAGAGCTTCAGTGAAAACGCGCCATCGGGTTCTATTTTGCGCTAAGGCCTTCACCTCATTCCAAGACTTTCCTTGGCCTCTTATCTCGTCCATGATGGATCTTCTCCAAGTTTGTACTGGGCGACCTCTTTTTCTTTTCCCTTGGGGATTCCACTCTAGGGCAGTCTTTGCGATACTGGAACTATTTTTTCGGAGTGTGTGACCGATCCAACCCCACTTTCTGGACTTAATTTCATTTTGTACCCTCTTTTGTTCGGTCAGGTGTAGCAGATCTTCGTTTCTGATGGTGTTAGGCCAGAATATACGGACAATTCTTCGTAGACATTTGTTAACAAAGACCTGCAGTTTGTCTGTGAGGGTGTTTGTCACTTTCCAGGTTTCACATCCGTAGAGTAGAACAGACATGACATTTGATCGGAATATTCGGATCTTTGTCCTTGTAGTATACTCGCCAGATCTCCAAACAGGGTTGAGCGTGCTGAAAGCTTGTTGGGCTTTTCGTATCCTCATACGAATATCGTCTTCTGTACCTCCGTTTTCTGTTATGACACTTCCAAGATACGTAAAGTTTTCCACATTTTCAATCTGCATATTGTCGATAGTAAATAGCGTGTTGTTCCTTGCATTTATTCTCATGGACTTGGTTTTACTAATATTGATTTTCAAACCTATTTTATTGGCTTCAGTGGAAAGTGTTTCCAATTGGTAAGCCAGATCTTGGAACCTCTGACCTAATAGGCAGATATCGTCCGCGTATTCTAGATCGCTTAGGCGTGTGGTTAACGTCCATTGTATCCCTCTTGTGTCGGAGTCTAGTTTGGAGAGAACATAGTCTATAGCTATGTTAAAAAGAAACGGAGAAAGCACGCATCCCTGTCTAACTCCAGTAAGTACGTCGAATTCGTCACTGTTGATCCCATTGTGTGTCACGCTGCATTTCGCATCAGTATATAGTGACTTTATAATAGAAATTATTTTTTGCGGGATGTTTCTTAGCTCTAAAATTTTCCATACAGCAGCATGAGACAAGCTGTCAAAGGCACGTTCGAAATCAACAAAAACCATGTATAGGGGTGTGTTCCATTCAACCGATTGTTCCATTATTACCCTCACAGTATTAATGTGGTCTATGCAGGAGGATTCTGGTCTAAAGCCTGCTTGATTAGCTCGAAACTCAACCTTGTTTGTTAATCTTTTCAGTATGATGGTCGTGAAAATTTTATTTATGACAGTAAGCAAGGTTATTCCTCTCCAATTTTTGCACAGTGTGAGGTTGCCTTTTTTGGAAGCTTGATAATGTTACCTTTTTTCCAGCCCGCTGGAATGTGGTTTGTTTCCCACACCTCTCGGATTATGGGGAGCAAAAGTTCAGCAGTTAGATGCGGATCAGCTTTAAGTATTTCAGCAGCAATGTTATCGATTCCCGGTGACTTGTTGTTTCTCAGAGATTTGATAGCTGTTATTATCTCCGTTTTGGAAGGGGCCTCGCAAGAAATATGCAAGTCTATATTCTGCGGGTTTTCGACAATTTCATCTGCGTTATCTCTGGGAATACCTAGCATCTCCTGAAAATGCTCTTTCCATCTCTCTACTTGGTCATCTGTTGTAGTAAGTAATTCGCCTGTCTTGGATCTTACAATGTTCGAACAGTTGGACCCATTTTTTGTTAGTCGTCTAGTAATTTGGTAAAGCTCTCTAGTTCTGTTGTGTTGTGCAGCTGTTTCTGCTTGTTTTGCCAGTTCTTCGGCCCACCTTCTTTTGTCTCTTCTTGCTTTTCTTTTAACTGATTTATTTATTGTTTGATATTCCTGTTGTCGGTGTGCTCTTCTTTCTACAGTTCTTGCTTGCAGGATATCTTTTTTTTCGTTGTTTTCTTTCCTCGATAAGATTCCATGTTTCATCTGATATCCATTCCTTTCTATCTTTCTCTTTTTTACCCAGTTTGTCTTCAGCTATTTCTGTCAAAACATCTGCGAAATCTTCCCAGCTATTTATTTCACGTTCTCTTGTTTTGAGTTGAAGTTCCTCTCTAAACATATGTCTTCCTGGGACCGTTTTTAGTTTATCTAGATTGTATGTTGGTCTCTTGGTCTTTCGCGTGATTTTGTTTTTTGCCATCTTGATTTTAATGGTACCAATTACGAGATGATGGTCACTTGCGATGTCTGCTCCTCTTTTATTACGTACATCAAGAAGAGATGATCTCCATCTTTTTGATATAGCGATGTGGTCTATTTGATTTTCTCTTGTATGACCAGTGCAGTCCATGTTACCTTGTGAATATTTTTATGTGGAAAGATCGTTCCACCAATAACTAAACTATGACTGGAACAAAAATTTGTAAAGCTCTCCGTTTTCATTCATCACTCCTAGGCCATGTTTGCCCATTACAGTTTCTAAGTTAATATTGTCTTCTCCAACTTTAGCGTTCATATCGCCCATCACTATTAGTATATCACCTTGGTTTACTTGTTGGGTCGTTTGTTCTAATTGTTCGTAGAAAATGTCTTTTTCTTCGTGGAGAGATGTGTTTGTGGGAGCATAGCATTGAATCACTGTTATCTTACGGTATCTGGTATAAAATCTGGCAGTCATAATTCTATCATTAATGGGTTTCCATGAAATAAGACTTTTTTGGCTTGTTGGCCGAGTAAAAAATTATTATAGTACCTACTTAGTTAATTAGAAATATACCTACAATGTGAAAAATAAATCATCGATATCCAATTAAGGGTTCAAAAGAAATATAGTTTCAAAATCATTTAGGTGGTGCGTTAATTTTGGAGAGTAGTATACAATTTAATAACACCTTGTATAATGATTTTTTAATTCAATCTACATTATCATAATTTAAAATAAATTTGTGAGGCTGTTTAAAAGTTACGAGTTTTGTATAATCGCGAATTATATAATGAGCTTTACTTGCCAAAAGTTAATACAAAAATTAAATATTTATAAACATTTTTAATAAATAATAATATTTTACATATTAAAATCTCAGATAATTATATGATTCTACGTCTTATAAAAATATTTTTTTTTCGAAAATAAATGTTAATATCATAAAAACGAGTTTTGGAGATTTATTAGTATTGATATTGACGAACTTACCGATATTTCAGGAGCCATTTCTTTCACAATTTCAAAAAAGTCACTGACAACAATGTTACAAAACCAAAAATCGTCTAACGTGCAACTCTCTAACGGGAAAGTATGAAAGAGACTAGAAAAAATAACTCGCCAATATCACTGTATTTATATATTTAGAGGTCGCACTAGTAAAGTTCAAAAACACACTAGGACTAACTGATTAAAAACACATTATCTATATGTGTTATGAGGAAGGATATAGACAGTGCAAAATTTTGTTGATTGCGTTTGAAGTAAGAATACACAAAAATGACCACGTGACTTTCAAAACTATTATCTAAAGGCGTCTTACACCTGCGTCACTGAATGCGCGTATGTAGGTATTTTTACCTGTCGCCTATACATACAAATAGACCGGTCACTCAAACCCCATTTAAAAAATATGTCAAACCACAGCAAAATAATTATTCTCAAAAAACATTTATTTCCTAAACAAAACTATACAATGTCCAACGAATTTTGATTTATTTAGGTGTATTATGTAAGTTATAATTTATTTATTCAAAACTACAGTACATTCAACCAACTTACACCTCTAAACGATTAATGGAATTCGCAGAAAGCATTTCGTTGAAGTAAACGGTACGGTAAACTGCACTGGTGTTCTCCATAATGTTTAACATTTTGCTAAATTTTAGGTATGTATAGGGTCAAGTGGTGCAAAAATGGGACAGCCGAAATTTCGGTCAAAAACAAGACATTCATTTTTTCCTAATGCAAAAAAACAATAACCTTATAAAACATACGTTACAAATTACTTCCACATACATACATTACATTGAAATATGTAATGAATAATAAATAAACGAACACAAACATGAGAAAAAACTATCGCATCTGACTGTGCATTTTGCTTAAAAAAAATTAACTTGTATATACGAACTTTTCTTGTTGCGCTGCTGTACGAGTTCGTAAACACTCGGCATGTATCGGATTTCTAAAATAGCACATGAGGAACTAGGGAGCTTTACCAAATTACTAGACGACTAACAAAAAATGGGTCCAACTGTTCGAACATTGTAAGATCCAAGACAGGCGAATTACTTACTACAACAGATGACCAAGTAGAGAGATGGAAAGAGCATTTTCAGGAGATGCTAGATATTCCCAGAGATAACGCAGATGAAATTGTCGAAAACCCGCAGAATATAGACTTGCATATTTCTTGCGAGGCCCCTTCCAAAACGGAGATAATAACAGCTATCAAATCTCTGAGAAACAACAAGTCACCGGAAATCGATAACATTGCTGCTGAAATACTTAAAGCTGATCTGCATCTAACTGCTGAACTTTTGCTCCCCATAATCCGAGAGGTGTGGGAAACAAACCACATTCCAGCGGGCTGGAAAAAAGGTAACATTATCAAGCTTCCAAAAAAAGGCAACCTCACACTGTGCAAAAATTGGAGAGGAATAACCTTGCTTACTGTCATAAATAAAATTTTCACGACCATCATACTGAAAAGATTAACAAACAAGGTTGAGTTTCGAGCTAATCAAGCAGGCTTTAGACCAGAATCCTCTTGCATAGACCACATTAATACTGTGAGGGTAATAATGAATGTGCCTTTGACAGCTTGTCTCATGCTGCTGTATGGAAAATTTTAGAGTTAAGAAACATCCCGCAAAAAATAATTTCTATTATAAAGTCACTATATACTGATGCGAAATGCAGCGTGACACACAATGGGATCAACAGTGACGAATTCGACGTACTTACTGGAGTTAGACAGGGATGCGTGCTTTCTCCGTTTCTTTTTAACATAGCTATAGACTATGTTCTCTCCAAACTAGACTCCGACACAAGAGGGATACAATGGACGTTAACCACACGCCTAAGCGATCTAGAATACGCGGACGATATCTGCCTATTAGGTCAGAGGTTCCAAGATCTGGCTTACCAATTGGAAACACTTTCCACTGAAGCCAATAAAATAGGTTTGAAAATCAATATTAGTAAAACCAAGTCCATGAGAATAAATGCAAGGAACAACACGCTATTTACTATCGACAATATGCAGATTGAAAATGTGGAAAACTTTACGTATCTTGGAAGTGTCATAACAGAAAACGGAGGTACAGAAGACAATATTCGTATGAGGATACGAAAAGCCCAACAAGCTTTCAGCACGCTCAACCCTGTTTGGAGATCTGGCGAGTATACTACAGGACAAAGATCCGAATATTCCGATCAAATGTCATGTCTGTTCTACTCTACGGATGTGAAACCTGGAAAGTGACAAACACCCTCACAGACAAATGCAGGTCTTTGTTAACAAATGTCTACGAAGAATTGTCCGTATATTCTGGCCTAACACCATCAGAAACGAAGATCTGCTACACCTGACCGAACAAAAGAGGGTACAAAATGAAATTAAGTCCAGAAAGTGGGGTTGGATCGGTCACACACTCCGAAAAAATAGTTCCAGTATCGCAAAGACTGCCCTAGAGTGGAATCCCCAAGGGAAAAGAAAAAGAGGTCGCCCAGTACAAACTTGGAGAAGATCCATCATGGACGAGATAAGAGGCCAAGGAAAGTCTTGGAATGAGGTGAAGGCCTTAGCGCAAAATAGAACCCGATGGCGCGTTTCGCTGAAGCTCTATGCTCCAGGAGTTCAAGAACCTTATATATATATATATATATATATATATATATATATATATTATATATATACATATATATATAATATATATACATAATATATATATATATATATATATACATATATATATATATATATATACATATATATATAATATATATAATATATTATATATATATATATATATATATATATACTATATATTATATATAGTATATAATATATACATGGGGCTATGATATTCCGTAACGAGTTTAGTCTATCTTTACTCGTTGGCAAGCTACCACGTCGTAAATATCAGGTGCAAAAACGAGACACCACCAAGTTTAAAAACAAGACGAGTTTTTATACCTTTAAGAATAATGCCGAAGGTTTACGTTCCCAAAAAGCGCCCCTACGACAAAAAAGGACATGGAAAACAGCCCTAAAGCTAATAGAGGATGACACTTTATCTCTTAGAAGTGCGGTTTATAAGGAATTCAATATTGGTTTTCATTTACCAAAGAAGGACAAATGTGAGTCAAAAATGATACCAAAGAAGGACAAATGTGAGTCAAAAAAGGATAAAGATATTACGTTTACAGCAGAAGAAATAGCAAAACATGACAACCATTTGAAAGATAAAGATGAATGCAAATCACAATTTCTTTCAGATCAAAAACTTTCAAAGCAAGATACTAGTTATTTATGTGTTAGTTTTGATCTTCAAAAAGTTTTAAACATCCCTCACGGAGACAACTTATTTTGTATTATTCTCGTAAATATGCCATGTACAACGAAACTGTCTATGAAAGTGGAAGCAAAGACGCTTTTTGCTACCTCTGGGGTGAAAACAGATGGTAATCGTGATAGTAATGAAATAAGTACAGTTATTTTTAAACACTTAAAGAAGTTGATGAGAGGACATATGTCAAAACAGTGGCTTTGTATCGTGACACGTTGTGCTGGTCAAAATAAAAATAGAGCCATGTAATGTCAGTGCATGCTTCTATAGAACGATTCATTTGCAAACGTATTGTATGGGCACCTTCCGAATGGCCAACATTAATTGCCAATGCAAGAATTCACCCAAGACCGTTCAAAGTCATTGTTATGAAACATTTAGAATTTGAAGATTGGAAGACAAGGGCATCGCATAATTTACCTAAAAGTATTAATAAGACGAGTGATGGTCGCGCCTTCCAAATTAGCAAAATAAGAGTAGCATATTTAAAGAAAGGCGAAGACTTTATAAAAATAAGATATTCGTAATACGATTCCGCTGATGCGCACATTCTGCTGATTTCTAGCAAACCAGTAGCCAAAGGTAAGACTTATAAAGTGGTAATTTTTAACTTGTAACACTACTGTTACTACATTTTTTAGGCAGTTCAAGAAATACAACGCAAGAGGTCAAAATTCTATATCCATTTCCTTTAAGTATCTCGGATAAAAAACATGATGACCTTAAAAAGCTCTGCGAAAATCGTGCAATTCCCGAAAGATTCTGGAATGAGTATAAAACTTTAAAAGCAAGAACAGATGTACCAGATGCCTTAGCAGAAACAGACGAAGAAGAAACAGAAATGCACATTTCTTAATATTAATAGTATTCTATAAAATAAAATTTCTGAATTTTCGGTTTTGTTTATTATTGAATAACTTTTGAGGTAACTTATATTAACAATATACTTTATTTTCGCTTACGATGTTCTGTTAAAAAGCCATCGATATGGACAAAACATCGTATGTGCATCGTAAGCTACAATTTAAGCAAAAAGTTTGCTTGACAGAACATCGTAAGCGACAAAATAAATACAATTAATTGTCCATTTTTCCAATTTTGACCTTTAAAACAATTCTTGGGAATGTAGAAACCTACTGTAAAATTTTTATTAAATTTCAGTTTGAAAGAAAGTAGTTATTCAAAAAAATCGATTCCTGTAAAATTTGCTTCTTGTCGCTTACGATGTTCTGTCAAAAATCCATCGATGTATTTGGTCATACAGTTTTTATTTAAATCTTTTTCAATAAATAAAAAAAAACGATTTATCACTTTTATTTTATTCAAAATTTGGTTACACTTAAAAGTAAAAAAACAAAAGATTTTGTACTGTTGGTTTTATACCTAATTTATTATTTGAGTTAAATTTAGATTCTTGAACTTGAAATACAGCAATATTTTTATAAATAATAAGGTTTTTGTTTATTATTTTGTTGTTTTGATACTTTATAATATGGACGTTAACCAACCTCGTGATGGGGCTGATTAGTGCACAGTGACATCATCATTCTCAAATTGAACATAAAGTACAGTTTATGTAGATGTACAGTTTTTAAAAATCTGTTCCGCAAAAGATTAAATTTCCATACATTGAGAAAAAAGTTGTACTAAATCTTTTAATTTAGCATCCAGGCACAAATATGTGAAAAATGCGTTAACCAGCCCTGGTCTCCCCTATATTCGTTAATGGTTATTTCCTACCGTTAGTATTTAATAAACTTTTTTTCCAAATTTGTAAACGCATAAAAGAAAAATTGCCAAAGGAAGTGAACAGAAGATTCAAACAAGAAAACGAACGAGAAGGATACTTATTGCAGAAATCTGAAGAAAATGAATCTAAGGCTAAGGAATCAAGATGTAAACGAAGAATACCAGAAAGATATGGATTCCTACTGAACCAGAATAAAGGAAGATATTGAAGTAGCAGCAAAACATAAATAACAACCGAACTTGTACACATAAAAATAATTGGTCTCTCGTCAAAAATAAGAGAAGAAAGATAAGAAAGGTAAGTGTTAGAATCAGCAAAAAGACGTCCACTTATGCTAAAGTGACTATGAAAGAGCCTTTAATAAGATAAAATAAGAAACAATTATCGAATGTTTATTTATTTATTTATTTTTACGCACAACATGCCGTTAAGGCCTAGGGCATTTTTTTTACAACATAATCCTAATATTAACTAATTACAATTATTTTAAACAAAACTTTAACTAAATATGTATATATAAGATTCTTAACTACTCCGAAGGATCTGGTGTACAATAGTTCTCCATTCGCTTCTATTTTGTACTTTTATTTTCCAGTCCCTCACCTTCACGTGTTTGAGGTCTTCTCCGCTTTACTAATCCATCTCGTTCTGGGTCTACCTCTTCTTTTGGGGCCGATTAATTTTCTGGTTATTACTAGTTTAGGCATTCTGTTTGCTGCCATTCTTTCCACATGTCCCAACCATCTGATTCTTTGTGCCTTGACGAACTTAGTAATGGTAGGTTCTTTGTATAAAGCCATTAATTCATTGTTGGTTCTTCTCTCCCAACCATCTTCCGTCCTCCGAATATGCGTCTCAATATTTTCCTTTCCCATCTATCCAGAGTATCCTATTCCTTCTTATTTAATGTCCATGTCTCACCGGCATATGTTACTGTGGGTCGAATTACTGTTTACAATTTACTGATCGAATGTTTACAAAGGGTAAATCAAAAATACGAATATTGCTGCATTTTTTAAATATTGTTCTGGATTATTCAATTTGCAATAACCTGGATATTTTTGGATCCTACAACCAAGATTTAAATTAAGTGAAGTCGACCTAATTCATCGAAATATAATCGCAGTTTAATATAAATCGATAAACTACAAAATAAATATGATAAATTTCAACTGTGTCGCCTAAGAATTAATTTATTTTTATTAAATAAGTACTAAACGTAGATTACATCCAATATTTCGCTAGTGGGAATATAGTTATCTAGTTTTGGGCGCCGTCACAATCATTGACGTATGTAGTAGTTGAGGTACTCTATATTCGATGAAAAAGAAGAATGACATTGACAACCCTACCTCCAACTCACCTTGTCATCGTCTGTCACTTCTTTATAATTTGTCGTTGAAAAAGATAGGGCTCCAAAGTCCTATTGCCAACAAAAAACAACGCAAAACATTAAACAACTTTTTTCAAGCCCATCTGTATTTAAAAAAACTGTGCGAAAATGTTTCTGTGGGACTGGTTTACGGGAATGCTGGGATATCTAGGATTATGGAAGAAATCTGGAAAACTATTATTCTTAGGACTGGATAATGCAGGTAAAACTACCCTTCTACATATGCTCAAGGATGACAGACTGGCACAGCATCTTCCCACGTTACATCCCACATCAGAAGAGCTTTCCATTGGTAACATGAGGTTTACGACGTTCGATTTAGGGGGCCACGAGCAAGCTAGGAGAGTTTGGAGGGACTATTTTCCAGCAGTTGATGCCATAGTGTTCCTTGTTGATGCCAACGACAGGTAATTTTCATGTATTGTTAAATTGACAAAGCACTTTTTGTTCTGTTATTTACAGAAATAATTGATTCAATAACCTAGACCTTTGACACATACATATTAATTTCAGAGTATTTTTGTCCCATTTTGAGCACAGGAAGTGTTTTAAGAAATTATTTTACGATGTTTTTATTGTAGAAAATTTGCTTTTGTTTAGCTTATTTGTTTTTGTCAACACCTTGTA
Source organism: Diabrotica balteata (assembly GCA_918026665.1). NCBI lineage: Eukaryota > Metazoa > Arthropoda > Insecta > Coleoptera > Chrysomelidae > Diabrotica > Diabrotica balteata. Next base: position 3,590,807 of record OU898281.1, on the reverse strand, counting down.
GATTTCAAGAAAAAATTAATTTCTTTTCATTGTAATTAATTATACTTCAGAATGGATTAAGTATGCAGTCAAAATGTTGATTAAAATTTAGAGATTTCTAGATAACCTTGACATGATAAAGTATTAGATGCTAAATGACTATGTTATATTTGAAAGTATTGATAAAACAATTTACACAGTTACTGTATTAATGAAATTGTTTTTTTATTATCTGAATAAGTAGTTATAGTTTTCATTGTATATTATGAGTAATATTTTGAAGTTTATATACTCTTGTTTGAATTTAACACATTCGCTGCTGACTTTTTTCGAGAGGTGTTACCCAAAGGACACTCTCCTTCTTCCTATACTTCTTCCTCTTATCTTTCCCTTAATATCAGCCTTAGCAGTTCATATCGCTGTCCCCTTATTATGTGTCCTAGATATTGTAACTTTCTTATTTTTATTGTGTTTATTATTTCGCATTCTTTGCCCATTTCTCGCAATACTTCCTTGTTAGTTTTCTTCTGTATCCATGCTATTCTAAGCATCCTCCTATAACACCACATTTCAAAGAACTGTAACTTATGTATGTGTTCTTGCTTCAATGTCCAGCTTTCAAGTCCATATTGCAGTATCGAAAACACATAGAAACTCAGTGCTCTTACTCTCAGTTCTAATCTAATAAGGAAGTGTTTTTAAATATGAAGGACTCTGCCAATATGTTCGCAGAATATTTCTCATCAGTCTACTCGGATGAACAAAAAGATACTTTACTTTTTTAAATTTTGAGAGTTCTATTTGTTTGAGTTCTATAATACTTACAGCAACTGAGGCCTATGATACTATTGCAAGTTGTAAAAACAGATTATGTGCAGGGCCGGATGGAATCCCAGCCTATTTTCTGAAAAAATGTATATGTGTACTTACAAAACCAATTTTGTTTATTTTTAACAGATCACTTGGTACTGGTAGCTTTCCCAGTCTCTGGAAGAAAAGTTTTTTAAAGCCGATTTTTAAATCGGGTGCAAGGAACTGTATATCAAACTATTGAGCTCTCTGTAATCAGTCGGAGCTGCCCAAGTTGCTTGATTGTTTGGTTAGTAAGAAACTGACATGGAGTTATAGAGGCATTTTTAATCCTGAACAATTTGGCTTTATGAGAGGGAGGTCAACAGATACCAACCTGGTTTTGTATGTCAATCATATATATAACAGCTTTGAAGAGGGGTGCCAGGTTGACTCAATCTATACTGACTTTTCCAAAGCATTTGATCGGGTAAACCATAGGGTCCTCTTACAAAAACTAAGAGCTTTGGGTATTTTGGATCCCCTTCTTCAGTGGATTACAGAATTTGTTAGTGACTATGCAGACAGTTAACTTGGGAAGTGACACTTCAATTAAAATAACAGTTCCATCAGGTGTGCCACAAGGCTCCCATTGTGGCCCTGTTTTGTTTTGCTTGTTTCTGGTTGATTTAGTACAACAAATCAAAAATTGTAGTGTTCTTATGTTTGCTGACGATGTAAAACTGTTTAGAAATATTCAATCCTGGAATGATGCTGTTATATTACAGGAAGATCTTAAATCGTTTTATGATTGGTGCACTTTAAACAAAATGTCACTCAATATAAACAAATGTCATAAAATGACATTCTCGAGGCAAAGAAATCCAATTACATTTGTTTACTACATAAATAACTTGCCATTAGCCTCTAAAAATAAGTATTAGATTTGGGAATTTGGTTAGACACCAAACTGTCATTCTCAAGCCACATTAACCAAGTAACAAACAGAGCGATGAAAGTGCTGGGATTTATCCAACGCACATCTGTGGATCTGTCTTTATTTACATTTAGAAGACTTTATTGTGGTCTCGTTAGGCCCATTCTTGAGTTTGGATCAGTTGTATGGTCCCCATCATACCACTGTTACATTCAACAGATTGAAAGAGTCCAGAATAAATTTTTGAGGGTAGCAGCCTATAAGAGTGGATACAGGAGAGAGGAATACAACTATCAGTGGGTAAGAGATAGTCTTAACTTACCAACACTTGAGTCAAGGAGGACATTGTTAGATTTATGTTTCTTACACAAAGTTATCAATGCTTTTATAGATTGTCCTCAACTCTTATCGCTTGTTAGTCTTAAAGTTCCTAGTAGAAGCAACAGACAATCAGAAATCTTTTTGGTGCCATTTCACCACACTAATTATGGTATCAATGAACCAACTACACGATTGGTCCGGAGTGCTAATAGCTTGCCAAGACAAATAGATATTTTTGACTCCAAAATTAGTTTGTTTAAAAAACAACTAAAAAATATCTTACAATAAGTTGGTTGTACATCTGTATTATTCTTATATATTTGTATTATTCTGAGGTGTTTGTTATTTTAATAATTTATTGTTGTTAAGGTGTAACTTTGTAAAACTTGTGATTGTTATTTTAATAATATATTGTTTTTAAGATGTAACTTTGTAAAAATTGTAAGTAAATGGATGCCGTATATAAATAAATAAATAAATAATATCTTTGTTGGAGAGAATTGTTTTCATTTTTACAAACACATTTCTTGTTATATCTATCCAAGCTCTTATTTCAGTTTTTTGATCATTATTGTATGAAATCCAGTTCCTAGGTATTTGTATTTATCAACCCTTTCTATTTCAGTATATTTCCCAAATGTATGTTTGTTGGTATATTTGTTTTCTTTGTTATTATCATGTATTTGGTCTTTTTTATATTCATTTTCAGTCCATATTTTTCACAGAAACTGTTTTGTTTAGCAGTAATTGGAGTTGTTCAGCAGAGCTTGCCATAATAATGGTGTCTGCATATCTTATGTTGTTAATAGATCTTCCGTTAATTATTATTTCTTCACTTTGAGATAGCAATGCTTCTTCAAAAGTGGCTTCACTATATACATTAAATAGTAATGGGGACATAATACATCCCTGCCCAAACTCCTCTCTTGATTTCAATTTCTGGACTGGGTTCGTTATCTATTATGATTTGTGCTCTTTGATTCCAGTAGAGGTTTGTTATTATTGTAAGTCCCTATGTCTATGTTTTTTGTCTTTAGAATTTCTATGAATTTTTCATGTCTTAATTTGTCAAATGCCTTTTCAAAATCAACGTAACAAACATGCACATCAACATTCATATCCATGCATCTTTGAGCTAACCCATTAAAAGCAAATAACGCTTCTCTGGTTCCTAGTCCGTTTCTGAACCCAAACTGACTATCATCTATTCCTTCTTCCAGTTTTTTATTTATACAACCATGTATTATTTTCAGGAATAATTTGAGAGTGTGACTTATTATTGATATTATTCTATATTCACTGCAATATTTAGCATTTATATTTTTAAGGATAGTACAAAAGGTGGAGAGTAACCATTGTTTCGGTATGTGTCTTCGTAGGTCTTTGTAGAAATTTTCAATATCGCTCTCTGGTTTGTCTGCAGTTGGAGCATAAACTTGTAGGATGGTTATTTTGGGTTTGTTCTGGTTTAATTGTAAGAGTAAAGGGGTGGTGTAAAATATACTGTCTTAAAAATCAACAGGTTACTGTCCCCGATCAGAGTCATGAGCAGCAAAAGTGTTAAAACCTATTAATTTTTATTTTTCTAGGCAACAATAACCAAAAAAAAAAACTAAAATCATGTTTTTTATCTATTTTAGCTCAAGATTTGTAGAAAGCCAGGAACAGCTAAATGCCCTCCTCTCAGATGAAACTCTTTCCAACTGTCCAATACTTATCTTAGGTAATAAAATTGATCTCCCAGGTGCTGCTTCAGAGGATGAACTACGAACTAGATTTGGCTTGTTTGGTCAAACAACAGGCAAAGGCAAAGTAGCTAGAAATGATCTACCTGGTAGGCCTCTAGAACTATTTATGTGCTCTATACTCAAAAGACAAGGTTATGGAGAGGGATTCCGTTGGTTGGCACAATATATTGATTAATTATGTATTTTTCCATTTCGTTCTGTCATTGAGTTAGGATATTAATGTTTGAGGAACTATTGGCAACACTGCAACTATCTGATTCCTTTCAGATCTTACATAGTTTACATAAATATTGTTTTTGTAAGTGACTTACCACTGTTTGTTGGAAGAATCTTGTAGGATCTGTGATTTATAAATTCAGATTTGTTGGCAATGTAAATTTGAACATCATTACATGCATTCAATGTAAATTATATATTTTTAGTTAGGTTACCTTCTTAAACAGTGTTTGAGAGGCTATGGTACTGAAATAGTTTGACTTTTGTGTTCTTTGATAACTAAAAATGTTTTTTTATTGAAATTTACCCTCAGAATTACATTGTTAACTGCTTAGTCGCTAGTTGTCAAGATTTCCATTTTGAAACGATTGTTTTGTAAATTAAGTGGGATTTTTAAAATGTTGGACTGTTTTTTAAGATGCCTTTTCAACTTTTGTTACAAAGAATGTTTTGTCCAGTTATAAATGTTTTATTTAACTAGTGACTCTTTATAGGTTGTGTTAATAATAGTCCTTGTCACCAATTTGGTCAAATACGATAGAAGCTAAGATTTCAAGAAACAGAAAAATCTATATTGAATAAGTTATAATCATTGGTTGATTTTATGTACTAGAAACAATTAATTCCTTTTTATTTTGTGCATAAATATTTCAAAATGTGGGAAATCATTTGATCATTTTATTAAACAATAAATATTAGTATTTTCACTTTCTAACAAAAATTGTTTGTGGAAGTTTAAAAAAAACAGTGAAAAAAAAAACTAAAAATAAGTGACTCAAAAATTATTTTCATGATCAATAAACGAAAACACTACTTAATATTATAGTATCCCTTCTTCATATAGTTGGTAATATAATTTATTTTATTTATGATCTTGTAAATGTGATTCTGTTGTGTTTGGCGATTGCCCTCGAGTTAAATAAAACCTGCTCCCGGTTTCCAAGTTTCAGTCAACACTTACTGTATTTTAATTCGTTATGTAATTTTATTGTATATTATCAAATACATTTGGATTTGGAATAAAAAAATACACTTGATCAAGTATTTTATTCATCATGTACATTTATAGAAATTCAAAATTGATAATTTGACCAATCAAGTTTGGAAAAAATAATATTTTTTCGTCACACGTTGAAATATGTATTATGAGATACTGTAAATAGACTCTGAACTGGGGATTCAAAATGTCAAACTTATTGTTTTTTTTCATAATTTAAAAACTTTAGAGATTTGTATATATATATATATATATATATATATATATATATATATATATATATATATATATATATATACATCTATTTTCTTAGAAAGGGCTTTAGTGACTATGTAAGTGTAATATATACGGATATCTTGGGTTTAGTAGTCAATATTGGCCTTTAAGTAAAACTCTTTTAGGTTTGTTAAGCTTTCGAGTTTATTGTACTCTTTTTCAAAGCGTACTAAAAATTAACATAAAAAACTACATTAAAAAAAATGAAGTTGTTATATCTACAATAGGCTTATCCTTGTGTTTTAAAATTAGCAAAATTAATTAACATAATGACATTATTAAATCTGATTTTCTTTTTCGTTCTGTCAAAACTTATTACTAAGGTTTATATGTCTCTTCTATTTTTTATATTTATTTTAGGGTAGTTTGACAGAGGAAGTGTGTCTATGATTATGTAAACCTTCATTGCAAATTTTGATGTAATGTGTAGAAATGTTTCGTTTGCAGTTATTAAACATTTATTAAACATTATTATTATTATTAAACAGTTATTAATTACTTAGTAACATAAACTCTTGTTGCTTGTTTAATGTCTACTGTAGAGTATAACAGACATGACATTTGATCGGAATATTCGGATCTTTGTCCTTGTAGTATACTTGCCAGATCTCCAAACAGGGTTGAGCGTGCTGAAAGCTTGTTGGACTTTTCGAATCCTCATACGAATATCGTCTTCTGTACTTCCGTTTTCTGTTATGACACTTCCAAGATACGTAAAGCTTTCCACATTTTCAATCTGCATATTGTCATAGTAAATAGCGTGTTGTTCCTTGCATTTATTCTCATGAACTTGGTTGTACTAATATTGATTTTCAAACCTATTTTATTGGCTTCAGTGGAAAGTGTTTCCAATTGGTAAGCCAGATCTTGGAACCTCTGACCTAATAGGCAGATATGTTCCGCGTATTCTAGATCGCTTAGGCTTGTGGTTAACGTCCATTGTATCCCTCTTGTGTCGGAGTCTAGTTTGGAGAGAACATAGTGTATAGCTATGTTAAAAAGAAACGGAGAAAGCACGCATCCCTGTCTAACTCCAGTAAGTACGTCGAATTCGTCACTGTTGATCCCATTGTGTGTCACGCTACATTTCGCATCAGTATATAGTGACTTTATAATAGAAATTATTTTTTGCGGGATGTTTCTTAACTCTAAAATTTTCCATACAGCAGCATGAGACAAGCTGTCAAAGGCACATTCATTATTACCCTCACAGTATTAATGTGGTCTATGCAAGAGGCTTCTGGTCTAAAGCCTGCTTGATTAGCTCGAAACTCAACCTTCTTTGTTAATCTTTTCAATATGGTGGTCGTGAAAATTTTATTTATGACAGTAAGCAAGGTTATTCCTCTCCAATTTTTCCACAGTGTGAGGTTGCCTTTTTTTGGAAGCTTGATAATGTTACCTTTTTTCCAGCCTGCTGGAATGTGGTTTGTTTCCCACACCTCTCAGATTATGGGGAGCAAAAGTTCAGCAGTTAGTTGCAGATCAGCTTTAAGTATTTCAGCAGCAATGTTATCGATTCCAGGTGACTTGTTGTTTCTCAGAGATTTGATAGCTGTTATTATCTCCGTTTTGGAAGGGGCTTCACAAGAAATATGCAAGTCTATATTCTGCGGATTTTCGACAATTTCATCTGCGTTATCTCTGGGAATACCTAGCATCTCCTGAAAATGCTCTTTCCATCTCTCTACTTGGTCATCTGTTGTAGTAAGTAATTCGCCTGTATTGGATCTTACAATGTTCGAACAGTTGGACCCATTTTTTGTTAGTCGTCTACTAATTTGGTAAAGCTCCCTAGTTTTGTTGTGTTGTGCAGCTGTTTCTGCTTGTTTTGCCAGTTCTTCGGCCTACCTTCTTTTGTCTCTTCTTGCTTTTCTTTTAACTGATTTATTTATTGTTTGATATTCCTGTTGTCGGTGTGCTCTTCTTTCTACAGTTCATGCTTGCAGGATATCTTTTTTTTCATTATTTTTTTTTTCGATAAGATTCCATGTTTCATCTGATATCCATTCCTTTCTATCTTTCTCTTTTTTACCCAGTTTGTCTTCAGCTATTTCTGTCAAAACATCTGCGAAATCTTCCCAGCTATTTACGTTCTCTTGTTTTGAGTTGAAGTTCCTCGCTAAACATTTTTCTTCCTGTGACCGTTTTTAGTTTATCTAGATTGTATGTTAGTCTCTTGGTCTTTCGCGTGATTTTTATTTTTGCCATCTTGATTTTAATGGTACCAATTACGAGATGATGGTCACTTGTGATGTCTGCTCCTCTTTTATTACTTACATCAAGAAGAGATGATCTCCATCTTTTTGATATAGCGATGTGGTCTATTTGATTTTCTCTTGTATGACCAGTTGCAGTCCATGTTACCTTGTGAATATTTTTATGTGGAAAGATCGTTCCAGCAATAACTAAACTATGACTGGAACAAAAATTTGTAAAGCGCTCTCCGTTTTCATTCATCACTACTAGGCCATGTTTGCCCATTACAGGTTTCTAAGTTAATAGTGTCTTCTCGAACTTTAGCGTTCATATCGCCCATCACTATTAGTAGGTATATCACCTTGGTTTACTTGTTGGGTCGTTTGTTCTAGTTGTTTGTAGAAAATGTCTTTTTCTTCGTGGTGAAATGTGTTTGTGGGAGCATAGCATTGAATCACTGTTATCTTACGGTATCTGGTATAAAATCTGGCAGTCATAATTCTATCATTAATGGGTTTCCATGAAATAAGTTTTGGCTTGTTTGCTGAGTAAAAGTACTCTCGCTCTCGTGACTCCCATTTTCTTTACGACTGTATAATAGGAGTTCTCCTATTTGGGTATGGTGTTCACCATTGCCCAACCATCTTACTTCCGATAGACCGACAAGCTTAATTTATACCTATTTAACTCTTTTACTGCTTGACCTAGTTTAGAAATCTCATACAGAGTTTTAACATTCCAGCAACCAAACCGTGTCCGTGTTTTCGGTGATGCCAAAGTCGTCAACATGTGTTCCGTCCGGTTTGTTTCTACCAAAGTTTCAGTAATAAGGTCAAATTTAGGATGGGTAGGTTATTGGCCTTCCGCGTCCGAGTCTGGTGCCGGGGCTACCGACAGGGGGTAGTGGACCTGGAGATGGCAACGACATTTCCTCCGTGCAGGATGATAAGGTTATACCGCCTATACTCGGTCGTCAGAGCCTCGTTTGTGATAACAGGGTTCACCAACGGGAAGGTGAGGTTGACTGTTGAGTAGGAGAGGCTATTTGAGACGCATCACTA